>JAIXND010000757.1:12021846-12071299 GCA_023646645.1 Varanus salvator macromaculatus | reverse complement strand
AACCCCAGGAACTAAACATGTGAGATTTCAGAGATTTGAATACAAATAGCTGCATTGTCCTCCCAAAATAGTCTAGGGCAAGAGCCCATTAGAGGTTACCGTAGGAGGACTATCTGTACTTCCTGAGCTATGACTGAAAATGTGACATTGCCCCACTCCAGCAGGCCTTATCTACTGCACACAAAGGACACATAGGTGAGATCCAGACAGCTTTTCTAGAGCATCTTCTCCCCTTCCTGTCCTTGTCATCTTCAGTCTTCCAGATAAGTTACAACAGGACCCAAACAATTGCAGGAGTGGCTTCTTTAGCTACATTGGAACTTCTAGCCTCTTGGCCTCTGATGTCCTCTTGCTAGTGCACATCCTTGTGGTCCTCCATTTGGGAGGGGCATCTGGAGATACCTTTGATGATACATGGAATGTTGCAGCCAAAAAAGGAAAGCAGAAAGATGAAGTTGGCAACTGCCCAATCAATCTTTTGCTTGTTTGCTCTGTTTCTCGCTTTAGGAGTTTTGATATACTTAAATAGCTAATCTGAAAAATACAGCAATTTCTTTTTCATTAGTAGAAAACCATTTTACACACTGGTCCATCAGCACCAGTCCATCATTCATTTTTAACTCCCTAACAATCAAACAATTATTTAAACTTTGTGCTGAGGAGGGGAATTCACCCATATACCATAACTATCAGCTCAGGGCATGAGTTACTTTCAGTGCTTTAAGTAAGAATACCAATAAAATAAGGATGGATTTCAGCTTGCTCGCTTGCTTGTGTAATACATTTAATAGACTGATAAAAATGTTGCTTCTATTTCATTGACAAAAGTCCTGCCATAATACTTTGCACGTTATGCCTTTTTCATATATTTTGTAATACAATTAGTCTATTCCAGTAGCTGTGGATGTTCCTTAGGAAAAGAAACTATATCAGCTTTTGACCAATAGTGTTTGTATAATTCTTTTTAAAAATAAGCACTTAATGTCAAATTTATTCATAGAAATTTGAATTTTATTCCATAATGGTCTTTGAATCTTATTTCCTTCTCTGAAGTGATATAAAGCAAGATTGGGTTGGTTTTCTGTTTGTTTTTAGTTTTTAGTTGAAATGAACTTTTATTAAAGCTATATATGCTATTTCCATTCTCAAAGTTTATGTGGATCTGTATTTCACTCTGAGAAGTCATTGATTCAACAGATTTGTTTTGCTTAATAGAGTTCCACTACATTATTCTGTGTACTTTTACTGGAAGAGTGGAATATTTACTGTTAGCTTGTTCTTTTTGCATGCTGTAATTTATATTTCTTATGCCCAAGAATTCACTTTTTTCTGACAGGTTTATTCTTAACTTTGTTTAAGAAGTGAGTAGAATTACAAATATTATAATGATGGAGATCCATTTAATGGATGTAAAAGAAACCTTTGAAGCTCTAGCAGAAAATATATATTACTTGTTTTGAGGAAATCAAATGCATTGTGGCACAAAGGGAGACTCACAATGAGCCCCTAATCAGCATTCAGTTGCATAGAAATAGGGGTGTATGGATTTTGTTGAATCCATTTCATCTGTTTCATGGACAGTCAGACATCTTTCATTCTATTGTCCACTCATTGACAGAATTTGATTTTTCTTCCAATTTCAGCAAGTATGCAAAAGAAAGTCTGCCCCAGTCCATGTACCTTTTGTTTGAGTGTAGCATTTCACATTTATTTTTTCCTAACCTCAGCATAGATCAATGGGCAAAATGCACAACAAGAATGCTACCAAGTGGAAGCCAAAGAAAGAGCAGTGATGTAAATGTGTTTACATGAGAAATTCATTGGGGCTAGGTCAGCAGTGAGAATCAAACATATTTTCATAATTCAGATCCCTGAATTCTTGTTTGTACCCCTGCAATAGCAGCAACATGCTACAGTGTGATTCAAGCTATTTGAGAGTCTTCTCTCTTTAAGATGGACCATCGTTTTAAGCTGCAATTAAGTATCCAAAACCAATATGTTCCTAGCATCATTTGTATAGAACTTGCTAATTTGCACAAATTGCTATTTGCAAATATTGGCTGATTTTGCAGAAACGGTGCTACAATCACAGGATTTGAGGAATATTTATTTGTGCAAATTTCAATACAGTTACAAAAACATGGACAGATCATTGTCTATCTAAGAGATGGGAGTGTGTGTGTTAAAATCATACATATTAGCATATACTTGTATACGTACAACTAACTTGCACACAATTCTGGAAAATTAGCAAAACAATGGGCCAGAATTCCATGAAAGCCATGCAACTTGAAAAGTGCTGGCATGCTGTTGTTATCTCCATGTTGGGGTCCTAGAAATCTTAAGTCATTGGAAACCATTGCAGATTTTTCTGGCATTTCTGTGTACAAAGGAGCACAAGGAGCAGGGTAATTTGGGTCACATCTTCTCACATTGAAGTTCACCATCTAAATAGATCTTACAGCACAAATAGGGATAAATGAAAGATTAATTTCAGATTTTTTTAAAACTAGAATTTACTCAATGCTCATCTTCCAGACTTGATTGAAGATTCACTTATAATCTGATGTTGAAGTCCAAAGATTGGAAAAAGTTTCAATGAAGAACTTGGAGAACTTCTGTGAGGTTGAGTTTTTCTAACTCACATGTCCCTAAGGGCAATCACTTGATGCAGTCTGCTTCTTCACATATCTACTCACTTTCACTCCACTAACACAAATCATGAAGAGATGAAGACATATCCAGCACGATGACAATTTCTGAAAGTTTATGTTTAAGAACAACAGCATCATTGAAGGAATTTCTATAGGACTGTGTTTGGGGAAGAAATAAAACTTACAGTTTTAATGTACAAAATATTGCTACCACACTCTGGACTTGTAACCACAATACCTGATGGAATATCTCTCCTAACCACAATCTACTGAGACCTTACAATTTTAATCTGGAAATTTCCTTCAGCTGCCTACTCAAGGAAATCCCAGAAAGTGGCAACAAAGAGGATGGTGTTTTCGGTGATGGTCCCCTAATTATGGAATAATCCCTCCTCTGAGTTCTACCTGGCACCAACACTGCCATCTTTTGGTGTCAGGTTTAAATTGCCCTCTGTTTCCAGGCAGTTTATGGCATTTAGTAGCATATATAAGGTAATGTAAGTTGTTTTATTTAGGTCTAGTTTTTCTTGAAAGTGTTTTAAATGCTTTAACTGTTTTACACTTTCGTGTATTAGAATTTAACATTGTTTTAAATGTTTATACTGGAACTTTATATGTGTTATATTGTATCTGTATTTTGTACGGGATTTCATTCCATCATCATCATTATCACTGATAAAATTATTGTGAACTGTCCAGAGAACTTTAAATGAAACCCTTTCAAAATAATCATATCTATTATTGCAGTAAATTTCCACCTGCTGCATATTACTACTGAGGTTCTCATTGCTCAGACAGATCACTTCTGCTAATTGCTGGGATGCAGAGTTGGTTCAGAAACAGACTATACATATAGACAGAGAGAGGGAAAAAGAGAAAGAATAGTATATTCTTTATCCAATTTAACATGGAGTTGGAAATTATCAAAATATGATTATATTCACGAAACATATGTTGTGTACTCAAAACTGTTACAAGCCTCAGAAACAGAACGTGGACAATAGAAGCCTTTCTTCTGCTCTTCCCTCTCCAAAAGACAGGCAGAAAGAGCCAATATTCTTCTGGTGGCAGAAGCAAGGGCTTGATATAGGGCTCTGATTAACTGTTTGGTGCTTCCAGCCAGGAGTAAACTGACCAAATTTGCATTTTTCCAAAGAAGATGCCTCAGAACATGGTTATCCTTTGGACTGCATACTTTTTCACACTTAACAATGCAGGAGTCTGCTCAAAATAGTCTTACAAAAAGAATACATTAGGCTAAGCTGCATACAAAAATGCCTATATTAGAAGGGAAACTGCATACAGATGTGTATTTTAGAGAAGAAGCACATGAAATTGCATGCAAATCTTCCCGTGCCCCCCCCTTTTTATATTGAAGACTGATGCAGAAATTGGATGGAATGAACTTATTACCTAACAGAAACAAATCTGATTCAGACTGCAAGTAGACTGAATTGCCATCACTATTTTATCTCTGCACGATGGAGATGAACACTGCCATTCTTCTGGCAGCAGTGTCGCTGCAGTTCTCTCTACCAGATTTATTTTCCATCAGTAACCAAACCACTGCAATGCCATATTTGGTGTGTTGATACTTCGTTCACAAGATACTTACTCATTAGTATTATATCTACACACAGTGAGCAACAGAATTCACCACAGTTTGTAGTCACCTCATAGCAAGAAATGCCTGTTTCATATCGTTACAGATTTGCCTTTGTAACCTAACCTTAAAATATGAGCCAACTCATATTTTCCTGAGTCAGCTGTATAGTATACACACAAACATGTACACATTTTAAAAGTGCAGTACCATGCATATTTAGACAAAAAATCTTAAAACTTGAACATTCTTCTGTCCAAATGTATAGGCCTGCACCTTTAGAAAAACACTTCATCTTTTTCTCCAGTTGCTTAGAAAGATGGAAGTCTCAAAACACCAAAAGAAATCATGGGAAGATTAATGGCACAGGTACATGTCATGGTAAAAAGAACATTAAAAAGTGAAGTTTAAACTTAAATATCTGAAAGTTTATGAGAAGGGTATTAGAATTGCCAGTCAGGATATTGGAAACTTATTTTGAAAAGTACAAAATTATGAAGCCAGTACTGATAGAAAAGTCCAATACATTAGTGCTTTTGGGTCTTTTGTAGAGGACTAATTATAAAATGGGACTACCTGATCCATGTTTGGTGCTCAACGTGGATTGCGGAACTCCCAGGACTCCCAGCCCAGGAATTATGTTTTGGTGCTACTTCTGATGATGTGAAGAAGGCAATACTCAGAAGAGTCATTGCGAGGGCAACTAAACCCCTCTCCCAGCCATCCCTAAAATATCCCTTCTATCTCAATGATCTTGTTCAGCATCAGAAGGACAAAAGGTTGGAGTTACTGGCTCTCCTTCACCCACTGCCCTGTATTTCCCTAGCTGAGCCATAGCTTTATCCAGGCATTCCCAAAGCATGTTGTTTAAACACATGAGGAAGAAGAATGTTCTAGTCTTCAGGTTGACCCTGCTATCCTGTTGGATGCATGGAAGATGAGTGTCTGAAGGGAAAAGATGTCTCTCTTCAATCTAAACAATGATTATCCAGTGTTCCAGATATGCAAAGAGCCCCAGTATTAGAATCTGTAACTAGAACATCTTGTGACAGGGAATAAGCACCAGTTGTTCACACTGTACAAACCAGGCCTGTAGTGTAGCATTGGGCATTTGTTAAGTTAAATTGCAATGAGAAACCAGGGGTAGGAAAAGGCTTCAGGCACCAGTGCCTATGAAATCCTTACTTCATATTTGAGGAAAGGATGCTTCACAGCCTTCTGCTGATGTCAGTTCAGATTTCCAGGTTGCCTATTCTTCTCCCTCCTTTTTCCCCACTAGCTTTATTTCACAGCTTCTAGCAGCGCCAGCCATTTGCTAAGACATAGGGAGACTGCCATAAAATCCATAACTTCTTGGCTTGCCCCTCAGCTTCCTGTTTAAGTTGAGGAGCCTGCAAGTGCCTAAGTGCCCAGAGCCCCAGGAGAGAGCCCTGAGCCTGAGGGGACATGTGAGAACATTTCTGTTGCTTGCTTATTGATCATCTACATCCACATTTCAGCATTGTAAACTGTGTAAAGTGCATATTATCTTTCACTCAGGTGGCTTTATTTATTTCTGGTTGTCCTTGAGTATAAATTGAGGTGTTTTGGCTAGACCAGTCCTCTGGGATAATGCAACGTCCATGGATGGCAAGTCCCCCTCGGTGTGTTCAGTGAAAAGAGTAACAGTGAAGGTGGGTGGGACTAATAAGTTCCATCTCTTCATGTACTGAAATAGTGAGCCCTCAGACTGACTGAATAGGCCTGCTGTATCATTGACATCCATAGCACATCTGGCAGTGTGGAGTAGTGGTTGACAGTATTGGACTAGGATTCTGGAGATCTGAGTTCTAGTTGCTACTCTGCCATGAAACTCATTGGCTGACTTCACCCAATCATATACTCTGCTGTTATGAAAAACGGAAAGGAGGAAAAACTTGTCAAGTGCCTTGGGATCCTTATTTATTTGTTTATTCATTTAATTCTATTTCTATGCAATCCCATAATCTGAAAGTTTATGGAAGGAAGTGTGGTATAAAAGGAATAATGTAATGTACTAATGGTGAGAAAGATATTAAGCTCTAGCACACAGAGTGTATATAAAAAGAAATCCATCTGGGATTAGTGTCACTAAATTCATGTCTCTCTGGATAATCCAAGCTGGCTCAACCCTGAAGTGGATTGAATCCTTGACCTCAGGTGTGAAAAGAAAGATCCTGTGCACCTTACACTCAAGGGAAGGTGCCTCTTTATGTCTCTTAAAGGCATGTGTGTCTGAAGCATATGGCACCTGCTCCACAAAGTCCCATAGACTGCTTCCTGGTGCAGCAAATGTGGTCTCTGCCACTCCGTGGAGTACCACTGCCAGTGCCCCCCCTGCCCCCTTCAGTGCCATCCGATGCCTCTCTCTGAGCAAGGCACAGGCAGGTGGCCACTCTGCAGAACTGTGCTGGCTGCAGCAAGAAAGGACCAGTGTGGCCCTCCACAGAGCCTGGCCCACCCTGGTTGCCTTCCTCCGAGAAGCCCAGGAGATCCTGGCCACAGACAGACTGGGGTGCCAAGGAAAAGGCATTCTCCAGGGCCACATCCCTCAGTTCCCCACTCAGCCAGCAGTAGTAGCTTGCACTCCCTCAGTATGAGAGAGAGAGAGAGAATAGAGCTTCTGAGTCCTCCTCCTGTCTCTGGGCATACATGTGAAGAATACTATATATTTATATGTAGCTCTATTGATGTAGTCTGCATTAGTCTGCAAAGATTCAGAAAATGTACCTTTATTTCATTTTTATTAAATGTTTCAGGTAAGTTTCTCTCATACCTATCATCTCAAACTTATGTGAGAGTAAAGGAAAGAAAGTTGTTGGCTTTAACACATGGAACTGTGTGGCCATTCATTGTATTGTTTAAACAAAAATGTTAAAAAATCCTGGTACAACCATAACATCTCAGTACAGACTATTTATTTCAATACAGGATACAACAGTCTTTTTTTCTTTACATAAAATGGTGTCAGGAGTAAATAAACCTTTACAGTCTTAGAGCAGCATCTGAGAATGTTGATTTCTACCAAGGTTCATCGAATGTAATGCTTCTTTTCCCAAAAGAAATAAAAAAATTGCCAGAATATAAGAATTCCTGTAAAGTAACTTCTGTGATGCATCCCCAGATGTGTAGTAGTATGGATACAAAATGTATAAGGAAAACATTGGCTTTTTTCTAGCCACAGGAATTTTGCAGAATTGTTTCTGAACTTCATAAAGGATTGTGCTTATTTATATTAATATATTAACTCCTGCACACCTGTGCTAATCTGCTTTGGCTGTTTAATGCACATTAGAGCTAAAGTGAATTGGATGGAAATTAGCACAGGTAAAACACAATTGTGCTTCAAAAAATATCTGACTCCATCAAATAATGCAAAGCAAGGTGCCTGATAATACACAAACCATGAATAGATTTAACAAAATGAACACAACCTACTTCATACCCTCCATTTTGCCAGGGTACAAATCTTGTAGGGACCATATATGTGCTTAGATTTACACATGCCTAGTCCTGTAAAAAGTACACTGGACACATCAAATTAGAAGCCACAAAAAGCAATGTGGATGCACCTTGCAGTGTATTACTTTCCAATGCCTCAACAGCCTTTTGATCCAAGAAAAGAAATATAGCTTGGGGTGGGTAGAAACTGATGTTATTCATTTCAGTAAGCAATGCAATACTTTAATGGACAATCTGGGCTCATACATGTGGAAGAATAAGTTGGTAAAATGGACAGTTACCCATGCAAATTGGAGGTGGAGGATGCCAGTTTTGAATACTCCTTTCTATAAAATCACTGTCTGTACATAAAAATCCAGCCAAACCCAGAAGATCATGGATGCTGTTCAACACCATGGTAGGTTTGCTTCATATTGTTAAACGTTACCTTCCCCAGCTTCTGACTGAAAGCAGTTCAAGCCATGTAATCAGCAATGGAGTGGCTTACCATGTTCCCACTGTGCTCTTCTCCTGTGTAGGCCAGGTCCCAGTGCTTTAACAAGAGCAGGGTATGCTTTCTTTGGTCTTCTCAGGGAAGAGTTACTGGAAACAATTTGGAGAGAAGCTCTTTTCATTTGGGATTTTGTAGCCACATTGCTTCCTGAGCAATGCAGCATGTGCTTTGTATTTAGGAATGAAATATTTGGGTTTCTTTGAGTAAGTCTGATAAATTGTGTAATAAACACTGACAGGAATACAAGCACAATAATTCATACAGAGGTTTATATTGCTGTAAAACGTCTGACGGCTAGCTGTGGTGAACTATGGAGGAAATGCGTAAAACAAATGAGTACAGAGGATGTAAGTGAACTGAGACAATATAGGTTGATGGAAATGCACACAAAATGGCTTTGGAAGGATTCTAGTGAGAGAAGAAATGTTGAAATTCAAAGGACCAAGGTCAAATCTACATTTATTCCTGATGCTGACTGGGTGACCTTGAGCACTTGGTTTTCTCACAAGATGAGACAGGGAAGTTCCAATATGTACATTTATATGGTGCCCCAAGAGCAGAATATACATGGTCATGACAACTATAATTCCATCAGAACTCTACATTTAAGAAAAACAGCAATCAAAATGAAAACCCTAAAGGGTTCATTTCCTGAACCCAGGAAAGTGTTTTGGATAAGGCAAATGCTGCATGTGAAAAGCTGTGTTTGACTGGATATTTGTGCCAGGAAACAGAATCATCTCACATAAGGATGGCTTCCAGGTTTCAGTTTACACAAGTAAATTAAGACTTAATAATTCCTGCAGCAATGCATAGCAGTAAAATCTGTGTAACAATGCTTGGCTAATTGACCTGAAATCAGCATAAGAATGGTTTTACTTACAAAATTCAAATCATCATTAAAATGTTTTCCATCCATGTTTATTTAATTTTTTGAATTTGTTTTTCTTTGTTTTTCTGGAAGTTTTGTTTTTTTTTTTTTACCTCCAAGTCTTAGCTTTTCCTTTTGTGCTTTCATTCAGGGCCCTTTGCCTGGGGTATGAAAGTACCCCACTAAATTATTTTTATGCAAATTTCATAACATTTTGAGCCCTGGACATGTTTTGTTTTATAGAAAGAAAAGTGTACAAGTCAGGATGCAGACATTTGGGAATATTTCTTTTTCCTAGCCAAATAGACAAAGTATTATAAGAACTAGTATGTAAGTTTACTTATGTGTAAATTATGCAGCAGAGTGTGAGCCAGGGAGGTGGTTTCTATAAATATGCAGGACAATTACTTATAAGACAAGAAAAGCCTGAGTCAACAAGTGCATTTTCAGGACTCCTTGGGTGCAGCAGCCTTGAGTCTGATTTCCTGGTGAGTTAACCTAGTATTACAGGTTAGTGGCATCAAGTCCCATCTGCCACACAAGCAGTGACCCTTTTCCACACCACCTGCAGCAGTCCAACAGTTGCTCCACGAGGCATGGAAGAAGGATGTTGCTAGCGAGCATGCACTGATTTCCAGGAATGGAACACCCCATGACCATCAGGGTCCCTTTCCGTGCAACAGTCACCTGAGCTGCCGCATCTCACATGGAAGAAGGTCGGTTGTGCTCCAGCTCACCAGGAAGACTCAAGCAGCATCCCTCTTCTGTGCCACAGCAACAAACTTTGTGTTGCTGTGCCTGACATGGAAGAAGGTTGTCAGTTGTGCAGCCTTCACTCTGCAAGCACTTGGAGATTTCCTCTTGCTTTGTGGGACTGAGTAACACACAAAGGGAAATCTGCAAATATAGAAGGATGGATTCCATTAGAATTGGAACAATGGTGTGCAAGGACACTTAAAGCTTTTTTACCTCAGCACCAGGGTTCTGCTCAAGACTGGATTTCACATCTGTGATTTACTCTTTAAAATCACATTATTCACACTTCCTTATTATGTGAATGGTGTCATACCTGACTGAGCATATAACCCATACTTATTTGCTTTGCTTTTTGAACATATAACTTTTTAGGGATGGAGTAGGCTGTCTTGGATACTTTTGGAACAGAAAGTAGTATAAGAATAAACTTGTCCTTACCTTACTTTTTATCATATCCTCATGAACTAAATAGACAAAACAAGATTTATAGATGCGTTGTTTAAATGATTGTTGTTTGAAACAAAACCCATTTTCAGGTTGGGAGATACAGAGTTTTCTCAATCCATTCTGCCTTTTGTTCAGTCATCCTCTAATTAATGGAATTAGATTTTTCTCCTTTTTGGAAAGGTATGCCAAAAATATTTTTAAAAAGGTCTACTGCAGTTTGCATAACTTTTACTGTCATATAACATATATTTTCCTTATTATATAATCAATGAGTTCAACACACACAAAGAGTGCTATGTAGTGGAGGTTGAAGAGGGTTCAGAGGTAACTAAAATATTGATTTTTGAAAGGGTGCTTATTTTAGCATATTCTCCAGTACCATTTCCATATAACTAAATGTTTATAAAGTTCCAAAATGTTAAAGTAATGGGTTACAAGTCTGCAGAATTGATGCAACTCAGAAGATACTGGACCACTAAAAAATAAGTAGGTCAAATAAACTGATTATTTTTAATCCAGTGTGGATTTCTCCAGCATCCCTATTTTGGTGCCTTTTGGTGATCCTTTTTTCAATTTAAGCACTAGACAAATACATTTTATTCAACAAAACTGTAATGGAAAGGGCATTAAACCACAGAGGCAGAACAAAAGCTTAAGGGCTGTAGCAAGCCGGCCAGGCACAGGTGGCTGCTTCAAGCAGGAGCTAGTGCCTAGGTTGGACCAAGGGAGGAAAACATCTGAGGACACGGAAATTCTCAAAGATAGACACACCCTCCCTAGGGGTGGATCCTAGTTGGAGACTCAGATGTCACCTCATGGATCAAACGGTTCTGATTGCCTTGGTTCAGATCCTTTCATGTCACTCCAGAGGACAAGGGATTTTGATTGCTTGGGGAAAGAAATAAAAGGATGGCTTTGAGACCAGGCCTCACGTGCTTTTGGGGCAGAAGGAGACATGACTGCTGTCAGAGGTTCAGGGTGTTGGAGTCTGGGGCTGCTACTCTTGAGAAGAACTCAAGAGTAGGTAGGTACAGTGTAGTTATTAGGTTTTTAGATTAGCCAGCTTTTGTTGTTTTAGGGTCTGGGGTAGTCAAACGGCCTAGGGGCGGGTGTATACCTGCAATTGTATTCCATTGATTAAAAGCTGCTATCCCATTTCCCTTCCCCCTTTCCCTTCCCTTCCCTTCCCTTCCCTTCCCTTCCCTTCCCCCTATGTGGTTGAGTTTGTTTGTGCTTTTCATTTGGATCGTTTGTGTGTTATAGCATAATAAAGTTCCTTTCCCCCAAGACTTCGGTCAACATGCGCTTGTCCAGTATCTTCCATTTTGCTAAAAGCTGGGGATGGCTTTTCCTGGCCCCTGTGGGCTGCCGGGAGGTGGGGAGTCCTGGCAGTGTCAGTGCTGGTATAGCACCTCACCATTACTAAACATTATGAAAATCTTATAATCTTAATTTTTGGTTTGGTAGTAACTGGCTACTCTTCTTACATATATACTTGCTTTACACTGATATTTTTAACTTTGTAAACCATATAGCTACTTCTGGATATATGCTGTATAGTTACTCAGGGATGGATCAGTTGTGTAATTTACACATACATAGACCTACAGACTAGACTTATAGGATACTGTCAAATCCAAAGTGGTTTTTTAAAAAGTTCCCAAATTACAGGCTACTGCTGTTTACAGTTTTCCTTATAAATCAAAACATGCAGAGTGTATACAATTTACAACATTCACATAACTGTGGGGTAATTTTGTAACCCCAATATTCTGAGATTAATTTCTATGGAAAAATATTACACATTTTGGAGCACAAGATAAGGTCAACTTTATGTATTAGTCTGCTTTGAGAGCAAGGAAAAAAAGGAAACCCTTCCAGGAAAACAACAGCAACAACATTAAAAGCATAGAAGGAAAGCGTTTTCATGCCAGTGAGAGCCAGTGTGGTGTAGTGGTTAAGAGCATGGGACTGGGACTCAGACGATCTGGGTTCTAGTCCCCGCTCAGCCATGGAGCCAACTGGGTGACTTTGGGCCAGTCACAGACTCTCAGCCCAACCTACCTCTCAGGGTTGTTGTTGTGGGGATAAGATGGAGGAGGAGAGATGATGTAAGCTGCCTTGAGCCCTTTGGGGAAAAAGGCAGGATATAAATCGAACGAATGAATGAATGAATGCTGATTACAGTTTACTGTCAAGCAAGTTTGATTCTGATTGCTGGTCAATAGGTCAAGGTTTCTGATACAGATTAGACATACACTGCTTCAGAAGATATTGTGTTTTAAATCACCTGTCCTAGCTGAATCCTGAAAGCCATTCTTATGCTGATTCAAACCTTCTGGGGGAAATATTCAGGCAAGCAAAGGAAGTTTCATAGGCAGCATTTTCTTTGCTTCTGGCACTTTTGTCTAGGGTCAAAAATGACCTCCAAAACAATCAGAGGAGAGATATTGTTTCACTTTGTTTAAGGCGGAATTTAGACAATACTGACCTTTACATAACTTGTGTGCATGCATGTATAACAGATACAGTAGAGGCTAGGTCCTCCAATATCAGTGAGGGGAGTGCATCTAATTCAGATTTTAGTCTGAACTTTGAAGGAGATCTCTACAGTGTTGAATTCTATCTCTAACAGAGGTTTGACACAGCTCTTCAAAAGTTCAGACTAAAATCTGGAGTGGTTATACATCCCAGTGACCTTGGCACCAATTAGTCACTACTAAATACCCAAACAATCAGCATCACCTTCAATTCTTCCAAAAAATGTTGAGGTTTTCATTTGTTTTCTCTGCTTTTGTTGCTTTGCTTTCTGAAACTTCTGTCTAAAAGTAAGAAACACTTGAAAGTGAAGCTTATGAATTATAACTGTACCAGCTAATAGATATCTCTTCATTCCTTTCCCAAACATTATCAGGTGCAAACAGAAAAGGTCCTTAAACTCAAGAATCTTCTCCCTTGCATGCTGAATCTTTAAGTGGAAAGAAATTCTCCACTGAGTGAAGAATGGGTGTGCATTATTTGCTATACAACTTGTCTGTTGATTCTATTGAATGGTAATTACTTCTATAAACTCTCCAGCTGTTTGTAGTTAATAGCTGCATGTGAAATTCAGGTGGTTCTCAATATGTTTGCTTGGCTGACTCCACTCCACCTGGCTAATGAAAGAGCTCTTGTATAGGGGAGATAACTCAGCCAGAATGTGAAAAAGTTGATCATTTCAATAGCAATTAGATGTGCCACAGAGACTCCTACGACACAAATTCACAGTACAGTACTTCTTGGGATGAAACTCTTTGAAAAGGGAAATAGTGAGTAATTGTGACTTTATGCTCCATTAATGCAATCAGAAATATTGTACACAACCACAGTCTTGAATCTTCTGCATAGTGAGAGGGAGATGAAGGCATAAGCATCGACTAACATCAGATATTGAATCTGTTCTCTAAAGTGGAGCAGGTGTAGGTAGCAATCAGAAGGAAAGCCTTTTCATCTGCTTTTCCTCACCCTATCTTATTTTGCCCTTGCGATTAATTTCTATGGCAAAATATGACACTATTATATACTGTAAAACTCAAAGATTAAAGGATGGATCAACTCTGAGAACTTTTGTTGTTGTTGTCCCTCTTAGATACATGCCTTAGCATGCTAACAGGGTTTGAGAGCATCTAAGGAGTTGAGAATAATCCCACCAGAAGGGAAAGAAAGAATGCTCAGACAATGGACATTTTGGAGTGCTTTCATTCTAAGGATTGGCAAAAGATGGAGACATCTTGACAGCACTTGACAACAACAATGTCTTTATTCTATAGAACTCACTGAACATTTATTATCTGTGGATCAGAACACTGGGAGAGGTGGAGTACAAGGTTAGGCATTCTTGATTTCATACATTCACCAAAACCCTGAATAGAACCTATTTGACTTGACCACAATCATTTGCGTAATCAATTGTCAAGTGGGTGAATTGTGATTTGTTATGGGTAAGCTGCCTTGCGATCTGTCAACATCCAGGGCTGGGACTTCGGCAGCCAGAGACAAGACAAGAGTAACAGAGGCACCGGAGTCAGGGAAACAAAGCTTCAGGCAAGAGAGAGTACAAAACAAGGTTCAATGGCAAATCCAGATCAGGCCAAGGTCAGGAACCAGGAAGCAAAACAGACGGGCAGGTACCTTGAGGAAAGATAACTGGGCAGGATATACAGTAACGCATGGTACACAGCAAGGGCTAGGCAAGATGTAGGAGCTGAATCACAGCTAGCAGGAAGATCTACATTACACAGCAGAAACAGTGGAGGAGGATGCAGCCACAACAGAAAAACCTACATTGCTAAGGCCCATCCTGGAGGGGAAGAGCTTGCTGTTAGATAGCGCTTCCTGCAAGACTCCCAGCTGGCACTTGTCAGAGGACTGAGAGCTCCAGCAGGGCTTGGGCCTAATCCTGCAAGTACAGTGGTGGTGGTGGTGGTTCTGGCCACTAGAGCAGCCCAGATCCTGACGGGGTAGAAACACATTAAACTGTTCCCTGACATAACCTTCTCTCAGTGCCACTGTTGGGAAAAGTCATCTCCCTCTTCTTGCTGCCATCTCTGCGTATGGGGGAGAGGATGAGGAAAAGGAAGTCCCACAGCACATGATGTTGGATTCCACCCTTTGAAAGCCATTGTGAAGCTTTCATTGGTCCCAAGTGCCACTTGAGTTCCAGGATTCACCACACTGAGAAGAATTGAGAAAGGGAGAAAAAGTACCCCTACCAACTTTGTCCATACCATGAATAATTCTGTATACCTGCCTTCTCTTTTTTGTCATTTTTCAGAGCTAAACAATCCCAGATGTTGTAACTTTTTGGTAGGCTTATTGTTCCAACTCCTTGATGGTTTTAATTGGCTTTTTCTGTAGTTCTCTGACTCTACTACGGACGCGCACACACATACTGTGGTGTAATGGCTAAGATCACAGACTGGAACACAGGCAATCTAGGTGTCAGACTTTCTGCCCAACCTAACCTCACAGGGGGGTTAAGTGTGAGGGCAGGAGGACTAGAATTGTGGAAATCACTTTGAGTTCATTGGGAAAAAGTGGGATTTAAATCTAATAAATAAACTAGTGCACACACACACGCACACACACACATATATATAAGATGTGATAATCAGACCTGTATGCAACAGTATTTAGAATGGATGGATGGACCAGAAATGCTGCTAGAGCCAAGATCCCCAAATGCCTGTGCAGAGTCTATTCATCTTTGACTTGTAGGCATAGGCATTAGCTCAGTACTTCTTACAATAATTGTATGGGATAAGAGAACATTGTTTCTGAATATTATATGTGGACTAAGGCCACAAGGACTATGTAGAGTCCACATATGTGGACTCTATTGAGTATATGGATGGTCACCATCTGTTAAGCTTAGGGCTGAAATGACAGTTGTGCCAGGTATTATCTGGTTCATTTGATACCCCCCAATCTACCTGAAGATATGAGGGTTCCTGTGCAAAGTGCCCCAAATTTGAATGTTGGCTATGGACAGAAGTAGGTAGCAATGGGTAGTAGTGCACAGAGGGTTCTGGGTATCTGTGGATAGATTAGAGATGTCCAAAGTAGCAAAATGTTTCCATTTGGAAACCCATTCCAGCTCACGTCTGTATCAGATTGTGAGTTTTTCTTTCTTTCTGCATGAAAATCAATGCATCATTTTGTGCCACCTTTCTCCAACATCAGTTGTGCATATTGTTGTATAGGTATTTTCCCCTATGAATCAAAGCACATTGGCACACATTTTTCAAATGAATACATTTTTGTATGCATTTTTACCTTCCACAAATTGCATTACTAGCTCAGAAATATATGGACTTCAACCAAAGTTTGCATTTGAATCTGCATCCTGTGGTAGGAAGTGGGAACTTCATCATAACCAGATTGAAACAAATATCTCATGCACCTGCTAGTTCAGGCACTATTTCAGATTCTAACCAGGACCCTGTTCTAGCATATTTCATCATGGGCAGTGCATATTTAAAATGGTGGCTAGAATGCTGCTAGACCAAGGTATGGGGGGTCTAGAACACATGCCATCAACTGTCACTTCTAGTGTTTGTAGCAAACCAATAATAATATTGGCACTAGTGCTGACTGTTATCAGATCTCACAACAGTAAGCCATGCACCAAATGCAATGCTCACCTGTGCATTGACAAAAAAGAAGTGCATCACCAAAAAGAGGGACTAATTTGCATGCAATGTGAATAGATAGATGAATATTAGAAGTATTTGTGTGATTTAAATAGAAATTCAATACATCTCATCATAATAAATGAATGACTAAAGGGGAAGACTTGGTCAGATCACCTGTATGTCTGATCAGTCTTTTGTCCAGTTAGTATGAACTGTTGATAGGCAATTTCAAACCTTCTGTTTCATGTCATTTGATTTTTTTATCCTTAAATTATACTCTGTTTAGGCAGCTCTTCAAATAATGTACAGCTTCATTTAGAGGACTGATCTCTGTTAGTTCTTCAAATAGAGGATTGACCTCTAGGTTGCATGGTCACCTTTCTAAGCATGTCACTTTCTAGCTCCTTCAGTAGAAACACATTTCCTGTTAAATACATTTAATCCATAAAGCATTTGAAAATAAATGTTAAAAAGTACCTTCTTAGAATGAGGTAGTACTAAAACTGGGTGTTGGTATAAAGCAAAGATATCTCTGCAACCTTTAAAATGCCATCCTCCAAATCAAACTTGACATAGACCTAATGAAAATTCAAATTTTTGCCAACTAGCTGGCTTCTCTGTAATGCTGAGTGAAATAAATATGAAAGTACTGCTGTCTGTTTGCATGCCATTTTCTGACAATCACAAGAGCCTGTGCAGAATGCAGAAGCCATGTCCATCCCAAGTAAACCACTTTCTGGGGTTAAACATTAGTTGAGTTTCAGTTATTTGCTCAGTACAAAAGCATGAGTGTAGAACAGCAATATTGTCCTTTCTACCTCAGTATACTTGCTAATAATTAATTATCATCTTTGTAGATGGAAGTGCGAAGAAAGACTAAGGTGGATTTTGTAGCATATTTTTGCTCAGGAGGTGCAAAATGTAAAGCAGAACTTTCTGGCAAGTGATGGTAAAATAAATTGAAGTTACTGAGATACAAAACCTTGCTGAAGTATTTAATTTCACACTATAAAAGGCAATACTTAAGTGTTCCCACAAAGCTAAGTTAGTGAGAGAATCTACAATCTTCCCCTTTTTGTGCTGAGCAAACATTTAGCTTTTCTCTGACACTCTCATCAATCTGCATGTGAAAGAGCACCTTGCTTCATTGTAGATCATGATAAAAGACCAACTTTGTTCCATTTAAGATAGAAAATCAGTTCCTTTATATGAGGTGTGTTTCCAATTAGGCATTGCAAGGTAGTTTTGTATTTACAAAAGACCCAGGTTACACAAGCTACATAAATTAGCCATCTTTTTCTTATTTTCATAGAACTGGTAAAGATATATACCATTTAAGGCACAATTAAGGACTCACCCATGACTGAATGTTCCACCTACAGTTAAGTGCTCGTGGGCATTGGAAATTCCCTGCTCCATAATAGGAGGGACAATTTCCCCAGTTTGTTTGTTTGAGTTTTTTTCCAGCAGGAGAAATTCTGTAGCAGACTTCTAGCACAGGGTGTGGCATAACTTTTTTGCCCCTTTCTTGGGGATTTACAACTTTTGTTTTGCTGCCGGAAATGCTAACAACATCCATGTGTTGGCAGCCATTTTGCATCCTTCACAATGGTCATATGGGGAAAGGGTTATGAGGAGAGATTGAAAGAACTGGGCATGTTTAGCCTCAAGAAGAGAAGACTGGGGGGTGGGGGGACATGATAGCACTCTACAAGTATTTGAAAGGCTGTCGGAAGAAGGACAGGAACTTGATCATTCCAGAGTGCAAGGCATGGAATAATGGGCTCAAGTTATAGGAAACCAGATTCCAGCTGAACATCAAGAAGAACTTCCTGATTGCAAGAACACTATGACAATGGAATGTATTAGCGGACTCTTTCACACTTGTGGAATTCAAGATGCAGCCATCTGAGAGGGATGGTTTAACTTGGAGTTCTGCACTGAACAGGGGGTTGGACCTGATGGTCTTCTTGGCCTCTTCTAACTCTACTATTATTCTATGATTCTTCACCTGTCTTCACTTAATGAGAACAATTTCTAGTACCTGTAAGAGATAAATCATTGCCCCTTCTTTGACTCTTGAGGATATTTTTAGAGATGCCTTTCTAAGAAGTTTGTTGCTGTGTATGCATATGTTCCAGAGCACATTCATGGACAGTTCAAGGCCAAGTTTAGAATGCTGATGTTAACCTATAAAGGCCTGGACAGTTTTGGTCTTGATTTCATTGCTTTCTATTTATCCTTAAGAATTTGTTAGAAGTCCTAATTTTTAAGTAAAGTGAAGCAGATTGATACTAGGAGTGGACCACTTCAGTCGTAACAATCCATTCATGGAATAGTTTCAAAACACAGGAAAATTCTGAGATAAAGCTTAGATGCCTTAGTGCTGCGTCTATCCTGAGGAAGTAAAATATGCTACTGTATGTGGTTCAGAAAATGGATAGCAACCAACTTAGAACTGCCTGCTTCTTACTTTTTGAGTGCTGCTTCACAACTGAGCTGTTAGACTCATTACCAGCCAGAGTGATCCCTAAGATAGAACCCATGCAATACCCTAAGTAACTTTAAAGCATATGCAGCATTTCAAATAAACTACTTTAAACCAAATGGGGAGACAGATAATGAGTCTTGGATGCCTAAGCAAGATAGTCATGCAGACTCCAAAATTACTTTTCAATACCTAGCAAAGATTTTATGTTTATTTAATATCAGATATATGGTGTTGGGAACTAAGCTGAAGGATTCTTCTTAAGGTCTCCACCCTGTGTGATCAAGGTCAGCCCCAGCAAATAAAACTCATACATGTAATTAGCAAAGCTGTGTTTTTTCATTAATTTTTGTGGGGAATGATTATGCTCTCTCTCTCTCTCTCTCTCTCTCTCTCTCTCTCTCATGATGGGTGGGTGCATAGCTACCTAATTAACCAAGGAAGAGAGGTATGGTATCATCTGAGTTCTACATGATACTTTTAGTGAGAAATCCTATGGACTCTGAACAGTTTATAGCAGGGAAAGTGTTGCTCAGATATCCCAGATCTGATCTTAGAATCCATATATGGATCACATTCCTCCTCTCACAGCAAGCACCAAACTGCCCCATGACTTATCTGAGAACATAAGAATGACCTGAGAGAAAGAGTGGAGGGGACAGTCCAGGGAAGGATTAGGTGACTGGGCCACCGAGAAATGATGTATCCAGAGCGTAAGTTTCCCTATCTTCCTGCCCAAAGCAGCACAGCTGAATAACAAAATTGGCCATCTAGATGATTTGCTGGGATGGAGGTAGAGACACAGCAGCAATGCATGACTCCTCACTGTTTCTGGTCTTCACAGGATATTCAGAATCCTCCAGCACTGGAGGCTTAAAGACATCCATTATGGATTGTGATCTAAAATAGGTGAGTACATTCATTCTGTATTTAGTAGCAGTTTCTACCTTTATACAAGTCTTATTAAAATGCTCTTATTCAGAAAGCATAAAAGCTTTAATATACCCCCTTGGATAATGGCTGCTTCATACACAATAATTTATTATATGATCATAAAATCTTCCTAGTCTTATGCAGAAGTTCATCAGCAGTAGAATTCTGTGCACATGTACTTAGAAACAAGGCCCTTAGGCAATTTGTCTTTAAACCACTCTTTCTTCCTTAAAACTTCATCAAGCATGCTAAAATTCTCAGGGTTTATACACTGAACACTTATTCCTAGTATAGGAATCTTTTTTTGAAAGTCGGTCATATATTTTTTTATAATGGTTGGAACACTCCCACCCATTCCTGTCTTACCTTGTGGATTTTTCACCTGTTTTTCTGAAAGACTTTAACAAAGGTGGCAACAATATGAGTCCTTTAATTAAAAACAAACCAAAAACATCCCCTGATGCCATGTGATATTAAACAGTGTATTCATAATTCTTAATATGTTTTAAATTTTCAGGTAGCTGCAGGGTTAAAAAAAAACCTAGTTTACTGAAGAATAACATAAACCTTGGAAAATGTATCAGCAGATGCACTGAATGAAGGCCTCAGAGATTTTTAGTGTAAGAACAGGTTTGGGGGCATCTATAAAATGCTGAAAAATATACATATCAGGTAAAAAACTGATATGTTGGCTTGAAACTCAACGTTAAGAAAACTAAGATAATGGCATCCAGTCCTCTCACTTTCTGGCAAATAGATGGGGAAGAAATGGAGGTAGTGACAGATTTTATTTTCCTGGGCTCCAAGATCACTGCAGACAGGGACTGCAGCCAAGAAATTAAAAGACACTTGCTCCTGGGGAGGAAAGCTATGGCAAATCTAGACAGCATACTAAAAAGCAGAGACATCACCCTGCCAACAAAAGTGCATATAGTCAAGGCTATGGTTTTCCCAGTTGCAATGTATGGCTGTGAAAGCTGGACCATAAGGAAGGCTGAGCGCCGAAGGATTGAGGCCTTTGAATTGTGGTGCTGGAGGAGACTCCTGCAAGTCCCTTGGACAGCAAGGTGATCCAACCAGTCAGTCCTAGAGGAGATCAACCCTGACTGCTCTTTAGAAGGCCAGATCCTGAAGATGAAACTCAAATACTTTGGCCACCTGATGAGAAGGAAGGACTCCCTGGAGAAGAGCCTAATGCTGGGAACAATAGATGGCAAAAGAAGAAGGGGACAGCAGAGGATGAAGTGGCTGGATGGAGTCACTGAGGCAGTTGGTGTGAGCTTAGGTGGACTCCAGGAGATGGTGGAGGACAGGAAGGCCTGGAGGAGTGTTGTTCATGGGGTCGTGATGGGTCAGACACAACTTCGCGACTAACAACAACAACAAAAAACTGAATCTTAGGAAAGATTCTATTTATTCATTTTACTGGTATCAGTTTTAATCATAAGAGTAGGAATTATCCAATCAAATCATCCTGAACCTACAATCCAAGCTCAGTCCAAGCAGTCTACATGGATCTTTCTTTAAAGAATTTAGCTCATCTGCATCCACAGATATTTTTCTGTATTTGACACATATACTTTCTCTTGAATATTGAAGCCACCTTTTTGGCCAACATATTTGTTTTTCTCTTCCTGTCAAAGTCACAAATTCCCATTTTACAGAGTCCTTAATAGATGATGTTGTCAGTGTGAATATTTTCAAAGAGGAATTTGACAGTTGGGAGCTGACATGGACTGTCTTTAAGTGTGACAGAGAAAAACAAGGTTGCATGGCTTATATAGCATCTTAAAAATCTTTCTTCTTCTGAAAAGCAAGCTATAAAATCTGATTAAAACAAAGACAATGCACAAGTAAAAAGAAATATAATTCACAGCATGTTTTGCATAGCTTTGTGCATTAAAACTTGACAGTTTAGGGAGTGTCTTGACCTGTGCTGTTAAGAAGGAGAGCTGATTTGGAGGCACTGTAAGCATTAGATCCCATTTGGATCATAGAAAGATAGCCACATGTTTTCATTTTATTGGAAACTTTATTTGACACTGACATCCACAAGATAAAAAGAAAATTGAGAGTGTACATTTTAAATCTGCTAAAAATACGTCTTTCAAGGGGACCCAGGAAAACTGTCCTGCAATAGGATTTTTATAAAGATATCCTCACCAAAGTGATATGAAAGGCAGGCGGGAGTGGAAATTAGCATTTAGATTGAGACATATTGAGGAATAGGAAATATAGCAATCCAGGAGCACTGTTCTTTGTCATCGTATATGCGCGGTGTCTTCGCTGATGAACGTATGATGGCTGCCTCTTTAGACATAAGAAAGACAAAGTAAGTAAAGTGAAACATTTAATAGAGGGAGCATCTTTTAGCAGGCAACAGAAAGCTTCCCAGAACTCTTCTTTAAAGAGGCATAAAGCTGGAATTGAACATAATGTCTGCTAGAGGTATTTGAAGTGCCCAGGGAAAATACAGCAAGTAGAAGACTGATAATCTGTGCCAAGAAAATAGAAAAATGAAGGCTGGGGGCAAATACTTTTTAAAAACAGCAAAAGAGTATTCTACCAACTTAAAGGCATACAATCTTATTTTGGCACCAACTCTTGTGGACTAAAGTCAGTGAAGTAGACTCATTGATAATCCTCAGTCCTGAGGAATGTAGACACATGCAATAAATGGGTGAAATGCATACAGAATGAATCTTCTGAATGAAAGCAAAGCAAGAGTAGCTGAAGTTCTATACCCAACGCAAATGCATATATGTAAGAACAGAATGATCCATTCTCAACATCAGGCACTGTGAATCTCAAGTCTGCATTTAAATCATGCTAATTTAAAGCTTGGACTGCAGGTGGTGCAGTGGTTTAAACCGCTGTGCTGCTGGGCTGGTTGATCGAAAGGTCGCTGGTTCAAATCTGCACACGGGGTGAGCTCCTGTGCACCGTCCCAGCTCCTGCCAGCCTTGCAGTTCGAAAGCATGCAAATGCAAGTAGATAAAAAGGTACCACTTCGGTGGGCAGGTAACAGCGTTCTGTGCACTTTGGTGTTTAGTCATGCCGGCCACATGACCACGGAGACTGTCTGCGGACAAACGCTGGCTCCCTCGGCTAGGAAACGGCGATGAGCACTGCCCCCTAGAGTCAGGCATGACTGGACATAATGTCAAGGGGAAACATTTACCTTTTAATTTAAAGCTTATGGAGCAAAAGAAGGTTCTGATGGAATTGTTCATGTTGGTTCTGAACCAAATAAAATTGAGTTTTTTGAAAAATTCCAGTTCAGCAGTTTCACATGGCAATTTCCTATTGAAGTTTTGACTATGGTTGTTAAAATGGTTCCTGTAGAACTACTGAAGATATTCTTGCATGTCTCCATCTTTCCTTTTTGCACAGAAACTTAACTTATTGTAGGGTGGCCGAGACTGCTCTGTTTCTAGCTTATGTCATTTTTTTTCATGTGGTCATTCATGAGTCTATCCTCCCCATTTATACATTAATTTGTTTCACACTGAGGGTTTCTCTGCACAAGGCATTGAACGTGTTCTCACAATTCTTTTTGCAACAGAATCCTCTGTTGCCCTGCACCTTTTCTCCACTTTTTCTTTGAATGAGAAATAATATGGTTCTGGCATGTAAAAATGCACAGCTTAATTTCTCCCCTTCCTGCTGCCCGAAATCCCCACAAACATCCAGCCCTAACTTTGAAGCACACCTGGTGTGTAAAGCTCCAAATCTCATGACAGCTAAGAGGGTTGCAGGAATGTGTGCCAAGTTCAGAACCCCTGCTTTGAGCTTGGAGCATATTTCATCTGGGACTCCAATCTTTCCCATGGCAAACTAGACTCTGCCTAGCAGCCACAGGAATGTTCTCTATAGTGTTAAAGTACAGATGTTTTAAATGCATATTTTTACAAATAGAAGAGTGTGAAAACATTTTCAGGGATCGTGTGCTTCTATTTGTGCAGCACCTGAAATTTCTGAGCACTTTTTGAGGACAGTTTCATGCCAAAAATGCTACAGTAATCTGAATGAGAAGTAAGGGATGACTGTGGCCAATATGAAACTCAAATTTCCCTCTTTGTTTATTTACAATGACTGGCTCTTTTTGTTTGTTTGTTTGTTTGTTTGTTTTTCCAGTGAGAGTTACAAACATAGATTCATATACCTTCCCACTTTTTATAAATCAAACTTCTAAACCTTTACTATGTGTTCACACTGATCTTGTCTCTTTTATGCTTTCTGAATTCCACCCCAAATCTGCTACAGCTTTTCAACATTTTAATTTCCATGTCCCTCCTCTCTCCACACACACCAATACTAACAATTTTAACAGTGCTTACCAATGTCTGGATCTTGAACTGTGGAAAGTATAACACATTTAGTAAGAACTTATTCATAGTTCAAAATAGTAGCCATTATTTTGTTTTTTCTGTTCCATTTTCAAATGTTTTTAGATGTTATTTCAAATAGCTGCTGATGATGATTATGCCACCCATTATCATCATCATCATCATCATCATCATCCCATTTTCTGGGCTCTGGGTCCAAATGTATGTCCATAAATGTCACATTTTGGAATTATTCCAACAAATTATAAAATCCGGCTCCAATTTTCAATAGTAAAGTTAATCAGCTTTGGGTTCATTCATACTGATAGGTTTCTATTCTCAATATGAAAAGTTTAGCACATTTTTGGGAGTTATAAAATACTATGCTAGGGCCATTATTTGGAAAAAGGAACAATATAAATGCAAATTAAGGTGATTTTAGCTTTTCTGAAGTCTGTTAGGCCTTCATTAAAGCTCTACTGTTGTAATCCTTCCCAAATTGCTTGATTTTCTCCCCTAAATCCTTTGTTTCATTGATCTGCATCTTTATCCTCAATGAGGTTTAGTTAATAATAACCTCACTAAACAGAACTTTCAAAGTCATGGCTATTTGTGTGAAGAAGATGTTTTGACTGTTTATACAGAGATGAGTGGGAAAGCAAATTTGCTCATTTCTGGTTTGGAATAAAGGGTCAGGGGAATCCTCAAGCAATCTGGCATTGAGTAGCAGTTTTGCCAGGAGAAACAGGTTTCTGATTCCCATACCATTGGCACACAATATATTCAGCAATGTTGGCACTCACTGACCATACACTGGACATGATACAAGAGGTGATGAGATGCCTGCAGAGGGACTACTCGTGTCACCTGGCTGTCACAGCATGGAGAAAATACAGCTCAGTGGCAGTGCCTGTGTTTTTCTTCTCAAATATCCTGAATTCAGTCCCTGGCATGTCCAAAAAGGACTGGGAAAAATCCTGCTGGAAAGTATTGAAAGCTTCTGGCAGTTAGTTAAGACTTGGGATGGATGAATCGATCAGTTTTGGTTTCTCTTACACCACATTTTATGGTCACTAAACATTGCCTAGATGGCAGATTTTTTTTGAGACCCAGCCACAAGGTCCAAATGTTGAGAAGATATATATTTTTGTTTTTGTTTTTAAATGCATGCACTTCTTCATCCAATATGTATTTTTAATCACTTCTCATAATATGGACACATTGCTGAACATATTATCTAGAGCTTGTATGTATGTTTTCACAGAAGGACACCAGTCATAGGAGTGCAAAATTCTGAAGACTGAGTTCCAGTTCACATATTGTTCAGAAGTGTGAAATAAGCTATGTTTACATTAAAATGAGAACAATACAGATTTATCATCCATCCATAGTTTAGACAACTATGGCCTTGATGGGCCAATGTTTTAAAGCATTTTTCAATGTTTCATTTAGGGTTCGATGAACTTTCCACCTTGCACCATTTCTTTTTCCAAAGAAATCTTGCGTGTGTTTGCATGCATGTGTGTCTCTATGTGTATCCCCCAATATTTAGTGTTGGCGCAGTAGTAGATTATACCAATTCTATTATGGGTTGATCTGTTTCTTTCCCTTTGCCCCCCTCCCACTTTATAATCTCTAAAAGTGAAGTAATTACTTGACCAGATACCACAAGCAGCATAGCTACTGCATATTTTGAAAAAGCAGCCCCAAATGCCCCTGAGAAAACAATTTGTGGTGAACTAGGTAGGTAAATGTGCTTTAAGAAGACACTCAACTGAATTCTAGTTTCACTTTTCAAAGCCACAACATGGGCAGAGCAGGAAAGCAGGCCCTCAAACTACCTTGTAATACAGGTGATATACAGGTATTTTCTTTCTATACTAATAGTCAAAGTTCTCTGGGCTCTGCACAACCATGAATAAATACAGCAACATGCAATATGAAAATGAAACAACAATAAAACAACCTAACATTCATTAAACATTTTAAACCACATTTTAACCTCTAAATGGCTAAAGGGGTAGCCCATACTGCTGGGCCTGCTAAAAAACTGCCAGCAATTATTCGCACCCACAACATGTGCTATTTGGTATTGGTAAATGAAAAGAGGGTGGTCTTAATTTGGTGTCAAAATGATAGTCAAATAGGGACCAGGCAGGCCTCTGGAGGAAGGTCCTTTCATAATTTGAATCTTCAGGAATAGCCCCCCAGCCCCTGTTGCTACCAGCTGAGCCTTCCTTGGAGGTAGCAATTGGAAGGAGGAAGGGTTTTTCTCAACTTATTGTAATTCTTTCCCTGTTTTAAATTTGGTTTTAAATTTTACATTGTAAAAATTTCTGATGTTTCAATGGTGTATTTATTTTTTAATGTGCTGCTGTGAACTGCCAGGTGAACTTTTGTTGTTGTGCAGTATAGAAAATAACTAACTAAAGTTGCTTGCTTGCCTTTCAACTATGGCTCAAGACTGCACAGAAATGTGCTATGAATGTGTATTAACCAGAAACTGGAGTCTCCTTGGCTGGTACCTTATCTGAGTGCCACTAGCTATTCTCCAGGTGAAGTACTTGCTTCCTACAGTTAAATGCAGGGCCGCTACCCACCCCACTCCTCAGTCCCTGCTCCCATCCTTCTCTTGGGGAATAAATCCTTATTCCCTGCAAATAATTAAATTTTGTAAAAGGTAAAAAGCTGTTTTAGAAAGGAAAGTACATCCAGAGATGAATCCAAAGAGTAGCTATTGAAGAGAAGCAATGGATTTTGGCTACTGCTTCGCGTCTTTTCAAAGCTGAAATGGTGAGCTTAAAATAATACCAAGATTGAGTTGAAATTTCAAGCGGTTGCTGATATATTGGTGTTTAAGGAGGCATCAGCATTTTTTGAAGAAAGAGAAATTGAGTTACAGATGGCGTACTTTGAAATACACTAAGCTGGGAGACATGGAGATTACTTAGGGCCCATGCAAGAAAATTGAAAACTATAAAATCTTTAAAGAGCTGAACATCCTCATTCATGCAGGGGAGAATGTTGGAGATTACTCTGAATGTGTTGCTGAGTTCTGTGTATAATGCATACTGCATGCATGACCATTGACTTTTGCGAGGGATTCATTCTGCACCTGCTGAATGAAATAAATTCCAAGGACCCCTTGGAGGAGCTGGAGAAACTCATTTATGCACATTAATCCGTCAGACGCTCTCTTGTTTTAATTTGTGCAGGCAGAAGGGTTTAATTGACCATTAAGATGTTTCTTTTTTAAAAAAGAAAAGAAAAGAAAATGTAAACATTTGATTGAATGTAACTTCTAGCAATTCTTTTAAAAATGCAGTGTGAAGATTTGGCATTGTTCGTGTGACAATGGAAACCATGTATAACAGCTTACGAAATAACCATCTTTCAGGCATTCTTTCTTTAGTAACTTCAAGAGTCAAGTACACTAGTGAACTCTGCCCAGGGTGGCTCATGAAAAGCATCTGAAAAAAACCAACTGGTCCAAAATGCTGCTAACAGACTATCATTTGGGGTTTGCCAAATAGAGATAGTAATTCTGCTGTTTTGTTGTTTGAGCTGTATTTTTTTACCTGTGTGTTTGAGGGCTTAATTCAAAGTCCTCGAACCCATTGGTTCTTCCCTTTAATTCCCTAAGGGGGTAATCTTAAATGCATTTAGTGGAGTTCAAGTCTGCCTGAATTCAATGGGACTTCTGAATATACATAGGAATGCACTTCAAATGACTTCACATGAGGATAGTACAATAAGCTTTGTGTTTTCTTATTCTATTTCCTCTGTTAAACACTTCATTCATTTTGTTATTCCTCCACTGATCACATTCACATGAATTTCATTAACAGTTTGTTAAGTTTGCATGGATTTCATTACTTATGTTTGTCATCTTACTTGCTCTGCTTCCTCATCCTCCTCATCAGAAAGGAGGGCCTTTCTCCCTAGTTACCATTTTATTTTTGCAGATTGCCCTTACTATTGCCTTGTTGCTGAGATTTCTGGAAAATTAAAACTGAAAAAGAGAAATGTAGATGGAATGAAAAAGATATGGTGACCCATGCTGGTGCCTGCTTTTGTCCCTCACACACCCCATGACACAATGTCTGAGGCATTCTGGGAATGAAAAATGGTGGCTGCCAGGGGGTAACTCCCCAGAGAAACTGCCACTATAGTTGAAGTAATTCCCACCACCAAATGAGAACTGAATCCAATAAAATGCAATTCATTAAAAATGGTCTTACTGATTAATTTATGACTGAATACAATTGAGATCCAGTAGTCTCTATTCTGCTCAGTTTTTCAATTCTTTAAAATAATAATAAAAAACATCTGCTGTTCACTCCTAATTAGGATATGGGTTCCTGAAGAACTTGCTTTATCCTTTTATTCCCTTACTCCCTAACTCAGAGGTCCTCTTTTTGGAAAGCCCTATCAGTAGGTAAAAGACCAACTGATTAAAAGGCCTTTAGAGGAGATGATGGTTCATTTAGTTTTGAAATTTAGGTTATACTCTCTTGCATGTTGAAAAGGAGAAAAATCTTACAACTCCCAGAATCCCCCAGCAGCAACCAGCTGAGGAATGCTGGGAGTTGTGGGACTTTTCTCTGTCTAAATATTCATAGGATTATGCTCTCAGATCCTTTAACGATCCATTGCAGAGAGGAAGTAGGGAGGGGAAAATGTAATAATCCTTAATTATGGTAAACTGTTCTAATTATGTTAATGATAATTATGCAAAGTATATAGTAATTCACTGCACAGCATATGACTAAAATAGAGCTAGAACAACTTGGACAATATTGTTGATGCATGACTTGTTTTATTTTTAATCCTGCCTTTTCTCCAAATAACTCAAGATCAGTGAAATATGATCCCCTTCTCATTGTCAGGATAGCCCTACAAGATAGGCTAGACTGAGAGATGTACATCTGGTAAGCATATTGTGAAGAACAAAGGATTTGAATCTGGGCATCTCCAGTTTGAGATTAGTTCCACACTGTAAGTATTATACTACCCTGGCTTTCTACTAGCATTCAGTTTATACCCATTTTATGGTTTTAAATGAATATCAGAGCAAGTGTTCCTATTGGCTTGGTAAATAGGCTACAGCTGAAAAACAGTCATGACTGTTACTGCCTGTAGGGAAGCTGGGCTGTCATTCTAACAATTATGGAAATAGGTGGTTTCTCCACCCCATCCACTTCTGGGGGTGCTAACAAAGCAATTCATTCACTCATTCACTCACTCACTCACTCATTTTGATATTATGACTTCTACCTGCACTATCAGAATCTTCCTTGTGTGTGAAAAATATTTATCTCCAAATACAACAGAAGCAATGAAAAAGGCCTGCAGGAGTCTGAAATGCAGCTGTATATTCCTTTGCTTTTATATTATAGTAGGCAACACGAGTTACCCAGAATGTACATAAAGCACTAGGGTTTAAAAAATAATAACAGTGTGGCTCTTCTGTGTGATTTTCTACCTTTACCTTTAAAGGAAAGATCCTTTGAACAGAAAAGGAAGAGAAGCACTTACAGAAGAAAGAGAAAGAATAACTTTGCTTTAACCTCCTTAGTAGCGGTTCACAGATCTGCCATTACTATCCAGAAATCAATGTTGCAAGCATTGCTGGGATTTCCTAAAATGAAGCTGTAGAGGGAGAAAGAAAGATTGTACACCAGGAACAGTTTATAAGCTGTCTTCCTGATGACAGGCCGAATGCCCAGGCTTTGCATGCATTGGGCTATTGACATATCCATTTTATATAGTTGTACCCAATATTGTCCCAAGTGGGGCAACACTAAAGTTTGGAAATTTCAAGAGGGACCTCTGGGACCTTTTAAGGGAAGACATCTCATCCTGCCAGTCATGAAGCATGTAAAACCATTAACTCTTACTGGGCAGCAAGTCTTACCAAATTCAGTGGGTCTTTATTAAATTTGAATAGACAAGCCAAGGATCCTGGTCTATTTTTAAAGATCAAAAAAGTAAATTTTGTTCTCATGCTAGACATTTATTACAGAATTGCCACTCTTCATTCAGTCCTTGTTCATGTGGCATCTACATGAGATTCTCCTGTAGTTGTCTCATGTCCTCTCCATTTGTTCTTAGAAATTGTAATTAACACAACACTGGCAAAGCATCCATAGGTATAGGTGAGAACTTAGAGGTGGTCCATAAAAGTGAGAAAATATGGTTGGATTTCTTATTTATTTATTTATTTATTTGACAGATTTCTATGCCGCCCCTTGCCAACTAGCCTCTTCTTCTACCTTTCTTCATTATTCGCCATGCATTTACTATTGGTATGACTATTGCATGGCTGCAAAACAGTCATTTCCCCATAATAATGTTATTTCCAGCAGTCTAATTACAGAAGCACTCAACTCAGTGCATGTAGCAGCTGATTAACACTAAACTTCTCCATACAATTATGTATCTGTGTGTATAATTGTACATAGGAATCTAGCAGCATGAGTTTGCAGAGAGGAAATTTACATGCAGAATATACAAAAAAAATGGGCAAACAAACGGTGTTGGAGTTCAGAAAGATTCTTCCTATTCCTCCTTGAAACATGAGCTTCTCATTTGCTTTCCTGAATACAAATTCCTCCTCATTCTCCTCCTCCTCCAAGAAAAAGCATCCTTAAGAAGAACTATGCTGGACCAGGCCAAGAGGTCATTTAGTCCAGCAATTTCTTCACAGAAGTGACCAATCGGCTGTCAAAGCCTAATCCACAAGCAAGAGATAAGTGCAACAGCACACTTAGGCCCACATTCCACAGTAGCTGGTGCACACAAGAATGCTACATTTGTGAAAACAAAACAGGAATTTCCCCCATCCATTAAAGCATGAAATGTCAAAAATGCCATTCTCAAAAATGCATGGTTTTTTAATGGGATCACAATTTTCTAAATGTGTGAATATTTTCTCCAACAGTGTATATACCTTTACATTCAGGCTTGCTCATACATTTTGTGAACAGAAATGAAAATGTTGTGCACCCCTGCAGTGGTATGAGCAGGAGGTTATTGAGATATGCTTTGAAAAGCAGAACGATACTTTTCCTTCTTTATAGGCCTTGTAAGGACACAGATGCCAAGTTGTGCCTGACAGTGCTTTCATTTACAGTTTTCCTCCCTAAGCTGAGCCTTGAAGCATCAGAAGCAGAGAACAGTTGGGTCAGAAGGGACCAAGAAGGCCATCCAGTCCAACCCCCGATGCCATTTACACCATCCCAATCAGATAACTGTCCAGTGGCTTTTTGAAAGACTGTAATGTGAAAGAGCACTCAACCTCTTCTGGCAGCTTGTTCCATGATTGTAAATGAGCTCAAGACTTGCTACTTATGTCATCTCTGCCTTGGAGTCTCAATTTCCTGCTGTTCAAAAGTATACTCCAAAGGTCACAGATACAATTGTATCACTCACCTTCCACTAACTTCCTCGTCTGATATCCAGCCCAAGGAATGGGCCAGATGCAAGAACTTTGGGGTGCTGTTGGGTAAGAACTTTTCATGGCCCTTTCTAACAGAAAGTCAACTCAAAATCTAGTGGGAGTGGACCTGAATTTAGTTCATGGTCATTGGTTCACTGAATGGGACAATCACTTTATCTCAATAGGATCCCATATCTACTTCTAGACACCATCTCCAACCAGACCCACCTTCCTGCAATTTTCTTCTATCTTACCTTTCTGCCCAGCTTGTGGACTCCTGGTGGTCCATAAAAAGTGGACTCCTGGTGGTCCATGGTGGGTGACAACCAGGCACTGTCACCCACCATGGAAATGGTGAGGAAGGATCTGCTATGGTTCTTTCTTCTGAAGTCTAGAGAGTCTCAACAGCCTTTCAAATAGGTTCATATGAACACTTTCAGCTGCCCTATACTGTATCAGATCAGTGGTTTATTTTGTTCAATAATATCTATTAGGACTTGCAGGGTGTTTGATTTTTAATAGCATTTATATATACCTCTATAACAAACATTCTCAGGGCAGCATTTGCAGATTAAGAACACTAAAACTCAACAAAACATAATGCAATGCAATACTAAATCAATCTTAGCCAAATGTGTTTCTCAACCTTACTCCCAAAATAGTCTTGAATTGGATGTGGAACAGCCAATCTGCACCTTTAAGCCTGGACACTACTATAATAGATAACACATTCTCAGGTTGGTAGCTTTTGTTTTATAGTCTTGTTAAAAGACTGGAATACCATTGCATGATGGAACATTACATTTATTTAATGTTATCCTCAGGTAGGGGTGGGAATCTTGAAATGCCAGTTTTACCAATTGATATAACATTCCAAAGTCAGCATTCAAATACAGATCATTGCTCAAATGACTCCAGTTGACTGGAGGCCAAACCATTCTACCAAATTGTCCAGGTCTCATTAAATACTAACATGGATGAAGACATGTACTGTTGATAAGTAAACACATAATGATATCTAACGCTACAGAGCCTGGCCTGGAGACGATTATATTACTCTGGGAGTTGAATCACCCTATTGGATACAAGCCCAGAACTGGTATCTTGCCAGTGTAAAAGATAAGTCTGAATATTGCCAATATTTTCACAAGCCCTATCCAAGCAAGTGCCTATATTTGTTTGCTATTGAGCTGAATATGCATTTTTCTGGACTCTGTCCTGATCTTATTTAAATTTATAAGCAGCACCATCACAGAGATGGCCATTCTTATAAACAATGACAGTAGAATATAAAATGTGGGCTTGGACAATTAAAGAAAAAACATGGCATGTGCTGGCTAAAGGTAGTGCTTATGTTTTTCAGACCTTCTCAGTTGAACAGAGCTAAAAGAAACTTGAAGGAAAATAGAAACATAGAGCGAATCAGAAGGGGCCTCCTGGGCCATCTAGTCTGACCCCCAGCCGGCTTTGCTCACGACATGTCCACCATGTGCATGTCCACCCTATCTTAGAACACCCTCACCGATGAGGCCTCAATGACCTCCCGTGGAAGCCCATTCCATACCCTCAGGGTCCTAACTGTCAGGAAGTGCTTCCTGGCATCTAAATAGAACCTTGGATCCCTGAGCTTTACTCCGTTGGAGCATGTCCTGCCTTCCTCTGCAGGGGAAAACAGGTCTCTACCCATCTTCGTGTGACATCTCCTCACACACCTGTATGTCGCCAACATATCCCCTCTGAGTCTCCTTTTCTCCAGGTTGAAGAGACCCAGTTCCCTCAGTCTTGCCTCATAAGGCATTCCCTGCAATCCCGCCACCAACCTTGTGGCCCTATGCTGCACTGACTCTAACCTGGCTATATCCTTACTGTAATGAGGGGCCCAAAACAGAGCACAATACCCAGTTGCGGGCACACCAAAGTCGTATAGAGTCGTAGTAATATCACTTTTGATCTAGAAGCCACACTTCTGGCTATGCAACCAAGGGTGGCATTCACTTTCTTGACCACTGCGTCACACTGCTGACTCATGTTTAGCCTGCAGTCAACCAGCACCCCGAGATCCCTTTCACAAGTGCTGCTCTCCAGCCACTTGTCCCCTAACCTGTACTTCTGACACCTATTCCTATGCCCCAAGTTCAAGACCTTGCACTTATCCACATTGAATGACATCCTGTTGTCTCCTGCCCACTCCCATGGGTTGTGGGCAAATGTTGTGATATACCCTGATAGAGTTGCAATGGCATGATTTTGTAATGTTTGCTCTAGTCTATGATTAGGGATAGATTGTATGTAGTGTATGAAAACTTTCCATAGTTATTATTTGTAGTGTAGGTTGCTGTAGTTTCTTTTTTGTTTCTGTGATTGTAATTTGTAGTAATTCTCATCCACCATGGTTACTAGTGTGAAGAAGGAGAAGAACCATGTAATGCATACTCATGTTCTGGTGACCCTTTCTTGCTCAGAATTTTAACATGCTGTCTGGTGATGGATCATCCTCTATTACATTTTTAGATCTGAGGATTCAGGAAAAATTTCCTGCATGTTGTATTTTAGTGTCATTATATATGAAAGTAGCTGTCCTTTTATATGCCTCCTTAGACACACAGGTATTTGAAACTTAATATTAATACTTTAAAATTCATCTACAGGAGTAAGGTTTTAAGGATGTGTTACAGTCAAAGCTGAGCACTGTCCAGTACTATTTATTTCAGCAGGATTGGATCATCATTGACTGGGGATATGTGAGACACCTGCTTTGATGAGTTGTTTTCTTTGACCTGGAATGGAATTCAAAAAAGTAACACAGTTTGTAGTTGGAAATTCATTTCTAGAATTGCAATGTCTTCCACAAAAATAGGACCCCCCCAAAAAAAACCAATTATCCTTGAAATTTTTCTGAAACACTGCATACATTTCTAATACATGAAGAAACATTCTTTAGTTATCCTCTGTGGTCTTTTTCTGCCAAAAGAAGAGATGTGGGTTCTATTACAAGCAGGGCTTTTCTGGTAATGGGATTGCAGTTGTGGAATGAATCTGAACTTCTCAGAGACATTTGACTTAGCATCCATGTTGTGATCTTTCCACTGTCAGGTGAAGACTTCCATTTCCCCCATATGTGGAATTCCAAATATGAATGGAAGAAAAAGGAAAGGGTACTTTTTTTGAGATTCTACATTTTCTGTCCTGACAGTATGGTTGCCTTGTTCCTGTCTCCAAACAGGATGCATCTTCCCTTCCAAAACAGAAAAGAAGAAAAAAAAAGTGCACATATTTTTCATGTGCACATGCCAATTGTGCATCATGGCCTAAAAGCATAAATAATAATTTTTTGGTGGCGGGAGTAAATGCATAATTTTGGAAGTGTGTACTTTAAAACCCAGATGCAGAATTGGGAAAAATATGACAATTTCTTAACAATTGCGGTGCTGACCACAGTTCACTACCATAATTTGTTCCTGGTCTTATTTTGGCAGTCAAAATACAGATTCTCCCTTTCTTGTTTCCAATTATGTAATATATTTTATTTCTAAATTAGCAGTCTGGTGATGCCTATATGTATGGTCATATGGACATTTGTCAGAAGCATGTGTTTGCAATAAACAGTTTCAGCTTCACAGAATTCTATACGTTATCTCTTGCTTTCTTTCTGACTTCTATGCCAAATTCTCCCACAACATTGAATTCTGCTTTGTTTCTGACTTTTGCATCCCAGTCACCTATGATGATCAGTGTAACCCTTTTATTTTGGTGTGTTATCAGTTTTCTCTTTTTTAGCATTTGTTGCTGAAGCATGATGGTTATGTTGATAGGTTTTCCCCAAATTCTGATTGCTACAATTTGGTTAGACTCTGCATTATAACATCTTACTTGGCTACATCTTTCAACAATATTATAGCCACTCTGTTTCTCCTGAGCTTGTCATTTCCAGAGTAAAACACTTTGTGTTTGTGTGACTGAAACTGTCCCATTCCAGTCCACTTTAGTTCACTCACACCAAGTACTATGGTATTTAAGCATTTCTTTCTCCAGTTTGCCTTGGTTCATTCTTCTCATGTTCCATGTTGTAATTGTTATGTATTGAACAGGATTGGACTTTTGCCTCTGTGCATGTTGCCACTAGACTTCCTTTTGACTGTGATTAATTGTAATTACGAACAGTGCTATTTGTACTTGCCCTGTGCTTGCCTCCAATAACTTGAGTGCTTGAGTGCCTTCTGACCTGGGAGTCTTATCTTCTGTCAATAACTCTTGATTCATTTTGAATGGTTTCATCCTAAGTTTTACAAAGTAAGACTACTTAGAAGGGGTTTACCATTGCCATCATCTGAGTGGTCCTAAACAGAATTACCGTATTTTTCGCTCTATAAGATGCGCCTGACCATAAGACGCACCTAGTTTTTAGAGGAGGAAAACAAGAAAAAAAAATAGTCTGAATAAAATGGGCACATAATCACAGGCACGTTCCCCATCACTTCCCCATGGGCTGCACATCTGACAGACTTACTGCACACACATATTTGCTCTATAAGACGCACAGACATTTCCCCTTACTTTTGAGGGGGAAAAAAGTGAGTCTTATAGAGCAAAAAATACGGTAACTTGAATTTCACTGTCATTGTCTGTGAACGATCCTCCATTACTGTACATTTCAGCAACTGTGGTTGACAGTAGCTAATCTTCAAGAGGTTCTCCACACCCATCACAGATAGAGATTAAATTCTTTTCTACTGATGTTACTGTTATTCCTGAAGAGGATAGATGCATCATAATCTGGTTCTTCAGCTTTGACCATTTTACCTTGGGTAACCTTACTGGGAAAGCAACCTGATGGGTGATGTAGTCCTCCTACCAGCAATGTTCTTAGCTTCTCTGTCACTCTCAACCCCACCTACCATGTTAAGATGTGGCTCTAAAAGGGGGGCAATTACTTATATCAACCACCAATCCATGTTTCCAGATATTTATTAAGGGTCAATAACTATGCTATACAATGCCTAACGAAGGAATAGAGTAAGGAATTGGATCAATCTATTCAGTCTGATCAATAGGTGGTCACCTTAGCATTAGTATCTGAAGCTTCAGTGGATCTAAGATACGTCTCATTCAACAAAACTCCTGTTTCGTGTTTACTGGATGTCACAATGTCTCTTTGATTTAAGAGGATCTGAAATGGCTAACTGCAGAAGGTGTACTATTTCTACAATATTCTTTAATTCTTTGTTTTGGCAATGACAATCATCTCCATTTGTGGGGAGGTGGTTATAATATGAATAAACATGGCATTATAGCATAATATAGTTTTTATTCTATTTATGTGCTTCTTGAAAGTTAATGCATGATCAAAATTAATGGATTGTTGGCAGCTAAAAATTAAATTACAACACTAGAAGATGACTGCTCACCTGCTATAATGCAATAGAATGAGGACTGAACAATTATATCAGCACTGGAACAGATAGTGTAAAGGTGATGCTCTTGAATGGATAGATGGATATTTGATCTGTCTTTGTTCATGTTTATGCATAAGTTATACATTTAGTTTACCTTTTTTCTGGTCTAGTTTTGTTTAGGTTTGTTCTAATAATAAATAAATTGAAATAAAAAGTTTGGGACCTGGACATAGAACTAGTTATCATGATTTGCAACCAGGAACAAAATTCTCATACATCCCTATTTGAACATTTGTAAAAAATTACAAGTCAAAATAGTTGAGTTCCAGTTGTCACTTTTACACCCCACTGCAATTTTAGCTATTAGATACATGTCTGCAATTGAAACTGATGTCTGCAGCAGAGTTTCTGAGGCAGAGATCCTATTGAAGCTATTCAAGTGATATATCTTAGATAATGTAGCTACCTCTTGATCATTGTAAAGCACAAACTTCACTTTTCTTTGGTGGATAAATTGAATTGTAAGCCTCTTCCTCCAGACAAAGCCTTGAAAACATAAACCTATTAGCTACAATTGAAAGGAATGTGCAGCTTGATTTCAGGTCTACAACAGAGAAGAAAGAGAAGCCTTGTTATTGTTAAAAAGGTTTACTTCATGGTGAGCTCTCAGGAATCCATCCACTCCCCAGCAATTTTATACAATGTTTAGAAGAAATTATTTAGCTGAACAGATGACCTAATGAGATTGCTATTGAAGAGAAGAATGAGTTCATATACAAATACCATAACTGAATAATTTGCAATATTATTCAAAATGTAGTCCAAAATTTGCTCCCAAATATAGTCCCAAAACTTAGAATTATCTTGATTTCAGCTCTGACCGCACTAGTAACACTGGAGGAAAAGTCGAGTTAGTGGATCTTGACAAAATGCTGAAGTTCCAACCCAGACCCATCAACAGTATGGGTCATATTTAAGGTTGCATTGTTTGATTTGTAGTGGTCTGCACTGAATCTCAGGATAGCTGGGAAAGTTCAAATGGTGTTCATGTGTCACAAAAAATGAGTACTAAATCAACCAAAAAGGAATGCAGCAACTAGTTTCTGCAACACATCCTGTCAGCAGAACTTTCAGAAGGGACCAGTCATGTTCCAGAGATAAGTGCTGTGCTTACTTCCTGGGTGGTTCTAGGAAATGCTAGCTTCCCATTGTGCCAGCAGTGGGTACAACTTGTGCAACATCATCAGCAAAGGTGCATACACAGTGTTAGATAATGCCTTTTAACAAGAGATGGCAGTGTACATCAACATAACTTTACGTGAACTGTGCTTCAGGAACACATGCAGCAGCCTATTGGACTAATCTGATCTTCAGAGACTTTCTTGCATGTATGAGTTCTTATTCAGCTTATCTTTAGCATACAATTTAGAAAACTTGTTTGCAATATGGTCACTTTGATTCATGCAAGTACAGTAATATTATCATTATGTAAGCTCATGCTGAACTCTGCATGAATCAATTTGTCAGTGTACCAATTTGATCATGCGAATTTGTTTAAATCTCGCTGTAGAGAGCATATTTATTCATTCTGACTTTAAAACATTTTCCCTGTTAAAATTTATTTAGCAGCATTTTAATCACTGAAACATCATGGCTTACATACCCCATGATTAATAGCAAACCCCTACAGCACCGAAAGGAGATACCTGAGATCTAGAGTATGATAAAGATGGTTTGGTGATGGTGGTGGGAGGTTTCCTCCTTCTGGCAGCAGAAAAAGGCACAGGAAGGGAAGAGCAAAGAACGAGTGAGGCACACATTTGCTTTTCTTCCTTCCTTTCCACTCATGCAGCCAGGGTTTGCCAATCAATGGCCTTGAGAAATGCCGGCCAGGCATAATGATTAGCCGGATTCCATTATACTTGAAGGTCTATGTGTGTGTAGGCCCAACGCTCAGTACTCTAATCTTGAGCATTTTGTTTGTTGTTGTCCTACGTATGCTTACTAAAGGAAACACTGCTTTCTACATTCCCTGGGAAACAGGCTATGCTTCTGATCATTTTACAAGCATGGAGTGTTAAAGATTCTTGTACACATTGTGAAGCTTAGCCATGTATTCCAAGCCTTTTTTTAATCCAGTGTTATTAAGCAACATGCAACATAAACAAAATGGGAAAGTTCAGCTAGAACAGTGATGCTATATCCATTAGGCAGCAGCACTTCCTTGCAGCATTTTTGCCAGCCATATAGATGCAACAAGACCCTGCTAAAGAAGAATTTATACAATCTGCTAGGAAGAAAGGATGAAGATGACAATGAAGCAATATCTTATTACAGGCCCAAGTGACTAGTTATATATTTATTGCAACCAGAAGAAATATAAATCCAGTCGAAAATGATAAATCTGGCCCAAAATTACCCACCCTATTTTTTCCCCCGGGTCTAGTCTCGATCCAGGGCATCATTGTACAGCTGCCTAACAAACACACCTGTTGGTGAAGAATATCTGGAGAAAACTCTGCACAGTGGTGTTTTGTAGGGTGGAAAGGGAAAAATAAGAATCTCATAATCTTTCTCTGCAATGTGTGTTTTGAAAAATTGTGGCTGCACTTTATTTCATACAGGTGGATAAAAGGAGGAAAACTATGCTGAGGGGTGGACTGGGAAAAGTAGGAACTGGGCCTGTTGTTTTCCTGACAAATATTAAAAGTGTTGCAGTTTGATCCACATTCATTCTTGAATTTTTCCATTGAATTTCTTGTCACATTTTCCAACTATTCTTTAGGGGCTGAGAAGGGGTGAATTCCTCTGACAATTCAGTGAGACCCCAGAAAGAGATTCCCTGCCTGCAATGCATTGTAGCCAGGCATGGCATATCTTGGCATATCTTGAAAACAATCATCCTGAAATCTTCCTGAGGAAATGGGTAGGGTGGTCACTTACACATTGAAAGACAAGAGGGAATGAATCACCAGAGAGAGAGAAAGAGAGAGAGAGAGAGAGAGAACACCAATTTATATGGCACATATCTAGGTGTGGGTGAGAATTTACAAATATGTATTGGAGCAATATGTTTTGAGAGTCCCTTGAGCTGCAAGGAGATCAAATCAATCAATCCTAAAGGAAATATACCCTGACTGTTCTTTGGAAAGAAAGATGCGAAAGCTAAAGTTCAAATACTTTGGCCACCTAATGATAGGATAGAGCACATTGGAGAAGACACTGGTGCTGGGAAGGATTGAAGGCAAAAGGAGAAAGGGATGACAGAGGATGAGATAGTTGGATGGTGTCATCAAGGCAGTGGACATGAATTTGAGCAGACTCAGGGAAGCAGTGGAAGACAGGGGGACATGGTGTGCTTTGGTCGATGGGGTTGTGAAGAGTCAGACATAACAACTGAAAAACAAGATTGGAACGGAAATGTGAAACATCTCACCATAGTGCAGAAGATGGTGCCTTCTCATCCTGCTGTCCAGATATTCTAGCAGTTGATGGGAATTTATTTCAGGCCAGGAGTCTATGAGAGACTTGTTTCTGTTAACCTCTGGTCAGGATTTACCTAGAATATATCTTCCAAGCTAAACACAGAGACAATGTGCAGTTGAAGCCTCTAATTTCTGAGTTTGCAATGTGATCCTTTCAAAATGCATTCCATAACTTGCATGTGTTTAAAAATGTGTAGAATTCAAAAGCAGTATATTTAAACATGTGAACAAATATGCTTTAATTATGGGAGAAGAATGAGTATGTTTAGAAGATGCATGTTTAAAAAAACTTCAGTCATTTCAACATTACATTTCAGAAATTTGTGCAAGTTTTAATGAAGAATGCATATAAGTCCAGAAATGTGTGCAATTGCTATACACATTTTAGGAAAATATGTATAGATTTTAATGAGAAAAGAGAAGGAAAAAAAGAAGCTGAAAAAGATGTAAGTTACAATGAGCTTCAAGACAGAACTCATAAAACTTCAGTATGCTCATATGTTGTATATCCTTATTTCAAGACCCTTCCTTTTACTTCCTAAATCCATCTGAATTTAAACCAGTTTTTGAAATAGCCCTTCAAACAGAAGACTGCCCTCTGCCAACTCTGAAATAGAGGAGTATCTTCTGCTAGGGAAGACACCTGGCCAACCTGGACATGGTTAAAGATCTGACCAGTGATGGCCATGTTCTTAAGAACAGTCCACCACAGACATCCACTCCTAGCAGGTCCTTTCTGCATTTTAATAGTTGGAAATGATGGTGGTGAGGACAGAGAATATGGTGGAACTTGACCACTGCCTTAGCTGATTGTGTCCATTTTGCTTATTTTGCTTCCTGTTTAAATGGTGCAGAGTTAAAAAAACAAAACAAAAAAAGTGATGACTTCCAATAAATGAGTAAGCTCTGCAATGCGGAAAAGAAAAACACCATAAACTATACTTGTAAAGTAGCTGTAAAGGTCATATCTTCCCTAGGGAACTGAGAAAACAATGTTTCCTTTAGTGAGCTCAAGAGAGTCAAGTGTGACTCTCTCTTTGTGTGTGTATGTGTGTGTGGTTGCTAGCCAATAAAGTGAAAGGAAATGCTGACAGTTTCAAGTTTGTGGTACTGAGCATTGGCCCATAAAGTATAATGAAAAGCTGAGGCAACACAAGCATGGAATTATTCACTGAATCATAAATGACAAATCAAAAAAAAAAAAAAAGTTCAAATTGCCTTTAAGAAGGAGGGAACTGGCAAATTGTAATCCATTTTTGTTTTTAATTAGAAGAAAGCACTTTGGACTTTTATTTTCTTTTAGAAAGCTGTGCATTCTTCTGAGTGAGTAGGAAAGTGGGAAATAAAAAGGAGTGGCAAAATGCAGCTTTGCAGTATACTTACATCAATAACTTTGCTGGGCCAAACTGTCTGCCACATTTTGTCTCTCTATTCAACAGGAAAAAATTGCTTTCAAAATGAAATTCAAACAAAAATAAAATTTCAGAGTTTTTTTGTGTCTATCTTTCTTAGGAAGTGACTGATAGTATGGGGAAGTTTCCTGTCTTATATTCTACTGCAATAATTCTCCTGCAACATGTAAACTTATCCCTCCAGTTAAAGTCTGGTGGGAGACATCATCAGTTAATTTCTCCCCTTGGGACTTTGCAGATCAGGAAATGCAGGCAGTCTGGGTGGCTGCAGAGTAAAGGAAGAGTGTGTGATGGAAAGGTAAATACATGCACAGAATCCATGCCTATGTACATCCCGGTGATGAAGAGAATCACCAAGTGCATGCCTGCTATTTAGGGCTTAAAGAGCCAGTCAACATAAAAGAAGTGTGTGATCCTGATGGAACTTTGCAAGCATGGTTAAGTACAAAAGCAGACACCACAACATGAACTGTGAATCAGAGTGGGGATGGGGAGAAACTGTTTCCATGTGCATTAGCAGGCACTGGGCTGGAAGGTGGATAACAGATGGGAATGTGGCAGATAGGAGGGGAGCATACAAAGACAAACTATGTCCTGATGAAACAGTGGACCAATAGGTTAAAAGTTGCTACTATCATGAGCATACAAAGGGTTGCAGGATGCCAACTCTGACAGAGATACCACAATGTGCTGCTGCCAACCATGGAACTGAGTGCTCCCACAAATGACTCACACCTGGTGCCTTTTTGGCTTAGTGTGTCATAAGAAACTTCTCAGATACTCAGACCCAAGCTTGAAGTTCTTTTGTCCAAATATGGAGAGTTTTGGTGAATTTTGATAAGCCCATATCAGAATGGACCTGGAATTTTCATCCATTCCTATACATAGTTCTTCAAAGTTTCCTCCAGCTTGGATTATAGACAGACAGAAAGAATGCTTTCAGCCTAGAGGACAGACATGCACTTTGAGTGTACGAGATTTGTATATTGTACTTAGGCATTACAAGCACCATCTATACAATTAATATTTAGTGTCACCACACTGCAAAGATCATTTCTAGATGTTTTACAAACTTCATCCATGCACTGAAGTCCATTTCTGCCTATGCAGTGACATCTTTGTGATCACTATATTAAAGTCAAGTACAAAGTGTTCCACAATTACTTTAAATTCCTACACCTTTGAACTAGCTGACAGATTCTGATGGGAGCAAATATAAATGATTAAGTCTTCAAGGCATTTCCCCCTATTTGTCATATCAGCAAGTGTCTTAAAGCTCTTCATATTTTCCAGACCGCCAAGCACCCATAATCCATTTATTGCAAGTAGGCATATGAAACAATCAGTGGTAACAACTATGGAGATATGTAGAAAATGATTGAAAAGAGTAGAATATAGGACTTGCTAGAAATAAATGGGACTTCAGAGTGTGTTGGATTTGGCTGGGTTATACCCAAAAGTTTTTACACAAATGGCAGATTTTCTTACATTGGCATAAATACAGGTTACCTAGGGATAGTGAAGAAATTACCTAATTATATGCATTCAAACCACTTTGTGACCAAATCTTTGTTATTATTCAAAAATATCCTTAACTTTTGAACCACTATGAAAATTATTTATTTAATTAATTCATTTGTATAATATCCAATAGCCAAATTAACAGTATGGGCAGTTAACAAAAGTTAAAATTAAGCAAAGCTAAAAAGACACAGACAATAATAATAATAATAATAATAATAATAATAATAATAATAATAATTTAAAAGAACAAAACCATAATTCAATTCATAATGAATTAAATTTGCTTGCAAAATTCAGTATAGTTGCAAAAGAATCAAATGAATTCAGATTTTTATTAATGATCTAGTTCATTCCACAAACATAGGTGAATGGAATTTAAGAAAATTTGCATAAAGATTCTTATTAATTTTCATGTGGACCTAAAAAAATAAGATCTCAAAGATCAGGATGATCCAAATTTAAGTTTATAAAAATAGGAAACTCTTTTAGACCATCAGTGTTTAGATTCATCCCACTGTTTGCTCTTCCAGTGAATGACTCTTCCCAAGGAATTAAAAGGCAAGCAAAACATAGGGGTGAAGGAACAGGGCAATGAAAATGTTACTACACTTTTGGTTTCATCCAAGAGAGCTCTTTTTATGAGATCATTTCTAGTTTAATCTTTTAATAACATGAGAGGAAGTGGAGCATCTTGTCGGACACTTCTTTATGGAAAGAAGATATAGTTAACCCAAAGATACATGTGACATTGGAACACATCTTTACAAGATGTGTTTGCAATATTTGAACAGTGTCTCTGAATGATGATTTAATTATTTTCAGTGATACTTCATTGTTTCTGATTTCTCGATGCTATGATAAGTTAGAAAGTTTGGACCAGTTCAGGATACTAATTAGTCATGAACCACCAGTTTATACTTTGATATGCATATATGTCACCTTTATTTATTTATTTATTTTCTCTTCTGGAATGTTGCGTTTATCATTTATTTTTTCTAGTGGCATTTTTATATTTTCTTAACTGTACTAAACCCAGTGTTCCATTGCACGATTTTTCCTTGATTTGATCTTGTTTGCAGTGGGTGAGTGGATGGGACACATATACTTGAATCCTATATTTCACACACAAACACTGAAGATAGTTTTTCCCATTAGAAACAGCTTTATCAAATTTGAGAATGCAAGAAAGGCTGTGCTGGATTAGACTGATGTCCTGTTTAATCCAAGTTCCTGTTTAGACAGCAGCCAACAACATGCAAATGGGTAGGCCATGCAGGGCATGAATGCAGTATCATCTCCTGACTTCTATTTTGTTAAACTGTTATTGAGAGGGATGGTGACTCTGAACATAGTTGACGTTAATAGCCTTACCCTCCATGGATATGTCTAACCCCATTTTAAAGCCATCCAAGTTCATGGCCGTCACTAAATCTTGCAGTGTTGAATTCTATAAGGATGCACTTAGGATGTAAAAAAGTGTTTCTTTTTAATTCTGTTCTGAATCTTCTATACAGGCTCACTAGATAAACCTAGGTTTTAGTGCTATGGTAAAACATCTCAATTTGCTGCTGCTTTCAGTCAGTAATTTGCAATATGGTCTCTAGTACATTTTCCTTTTCAGAATCCAGCTTGAACATCAGGTATTCTTTGCTCCATATAGGTTAAAATTCTTTGTCGCAACAGCTTGGGCATCACTTTACTTGCATAGGCCATTAGTGCAATGGCCTATGCTTGCTTCACTCTTTAGCATCTCCTTTCTTGGAAAGTGAATTTTCCAGTCTGTGAGCTGCTATTTTGTTTTCCATATCTTTTTTCCACATTCTTGGTAGGATTTGAACCAGTTCATTCTCCGCAGTTTAGAATACCTCTATTGGTACCTTATTTATTCCAGGAGTGTTATTGTTTCCAAGGGTTTTCAGAGTGGCTTTCACTCTCTGTTCTTCTTCATAGAATTGCTTTTTACTAATGCTTTTTTGTATTCTCATTTGTTTTTAGGCCATAGTATTGGAAGGAAAACTTAACAAATGTTTTGTGCTAAATATTTTCTGCAGCTCTTTACATATCTACCATTGGCATCAGCAAAGCACAACCAATTTATTTCTTTCCCATTTACTTTAATGTCTGAATCTACCACTTCTTTGATTTTATTAATTACATCTTCTATAAATATGCTAAACAGGACAGGGGACAGTGAGCACTCTTGATGGACCCTATGTCTAAATTTAGCTCTAGGTTCAATGTCATTTAGTCTAATTATTTCTTTCTGGGTTTATGCTGTTGTGAATTTGCTAGCTGATTACTGTGTATAGGATAATCACTGTGGGTTTGCCTTGCAGCCACAGTGGGTCATAGTTCTGGACTGAATAAACTAATGCTAATGATCTTCTGTTGGAGCTAATGAATATTTGAATAATTGAAACATTTTTATGGTTATAAAGGGAGCCAAATGCTGGTCAGTGTTGCTCCTTGAACATCCCATGCAATGGTCCAATGTAGCAGTATAAAGTGTACACTGCTCTTTTCTGAATAGCATTGGTTTATTGACACAGGTTTGGCATGTGTTTTGACTCAAGGATGTATGTGAACAAAAAAAGCCTATGGGGAGAACACTTTTGGATCTTTGGCATCTAAAGTATAGTTGTATCTAACGATGTCTCAATAAAAAGTATTAGTTGGACTTGGAATGAAGACATCCCTTTGTATCATAAGGGCTAAAAAGGCATGATTACTTGACAAAAAATAAATGGATTAATTTAAAGAATTTAAACACATCTTGTTCCCTCTTCCTTTTTATCATTCGTCCTTCCCGAGGAGGGGCAGAGATGTTATGAAATCCTAAGATTACTGTTAACTGAAAATGATAAAGAGTTGAAATAGAACTGTAGGAACATATAGAAATGAAGTTCCAATTTGATACAAGCTTTCAAAGACTTTCAGTCCTTTCTAAACTGGAGTTCACAGCTTTAAGCTTTGTGCCTCCTGCGCTACAAACCCATTCAGGCAGAAAATCCATTCAAGGCTTGAATTTATGTACTGAGTTCTATTTTATTTGAAACTAGACATTATAATTTAACAGACCTGCACAAAAGCTTTTGTGTATGTGTTCAATGTATATTTTTTATTAAATTCCTCTTTCTTGACAAAGGCAAATCAACAGTCCCATTTGATGTGAAGACAACCTATGGCCATATATACATGAAGATAGCTGTGAATAAAATTAGCTCTTCACAGAGTGTTTTTGCTATATACAGTCATCCTGATAAGGATTTCTATGTATTTGTGCAGGCTTAAACGAGGCAGACAGTCAGAACTGTGTTTGTCTTTGTGCAAATCACACCATTTGCAACAATTACCAAAATTTATGATATTTGCACAAATTTACAAAATTTATGTAAAAGGTATGCACTTTATGCAAATAGTGTGAATAGCATAAGTTGGAAGCTGGAAACCGCACATTTCTAGTGTGAGTTGCACAAATTCCCTTATGGCCCTCTTGGAAATAGAATCCATGATGGCTCAATGTGCACAGGGCCAATGAAGCTGATTTCCAGAGATGAATCATGAAAGTTCGTCAGATTTTCACCCCATATTGTAGTCCTCACAAATATCTAGTACCAGTTGCTTGACTACTCTGGCATCAGGGCTTATATGCCCACCAACTTCTCCCATTTAGTTTAGCTCTATATGCAAGCAGGTGAACTCCTACATAGGGTTAGTTGCTTATATTATGTATCATTAGCTTATTTATGCGTTATTAATGGGGGAAACTAACTATAAAAGCAGGAAAGAGACCATGCTCTGCTGTCACACCCCAATATTACATCCCAAGATAGATTCATCTTTAGGTATCCACAGCAGAACGCCATTCACACACAAGCTTCCATGTGATTAGGAAACTTTTTACACAAAGTTTCTCCTGTACATGCTGTGCCAAAGGATGCCTTTGTGCAGAAATGTGTTGTGAAACTACATCAAGGAAGAGATTCTATTCCTGCTCATGTGGTGGGAAAATCTTTCTGCAAGGAAATCTTGCAGAATCTGATGTTTGTAGATTCTGTGAATCCCAACATAAAGTGACATGCAGCTCTCAGGCTACTGTGAGTCCAAAGGGGATGGAAATAAAGAATGATGTTATCTAAGTTTAGTACGAACTTGGGCCACATTTATTTATATGACACAATTGCAAATGAATGCCTAGTGTGGGTTGCTGACTGTACTCATCCATTGCTGGTAGACATTTGACCCCTGAAGGTCGGCACCTGTGGAATCACCACCTCAGTTTTATGCCATGATGGTGGTTGAACCACAACTCAAAGCAGGTGAGGTGAGCCAGCCTCGGGGTGATCCATCTTTCCTCACTAAGGCACAAATCCTGAGCAAAGAGCCTCCAGTAGTATAAGTCATCTCAAAAGTGTGACTGGATAGTCATCAGCCCAAATCTCATTGAATATCCCAACACTTACTCTCCAAATGAGACCGAACTAAATTTCAGTCTGACCAATTAAAATAGCTGCTTTTAAATGCAACACTACCTTCCACACAGTAGACCATGCGTAGACACGCATTCCCCCATATGACTGACTGGGATAATGAACTAATATTCCTATTAATCCCCTAGCAGGCAACCAGCAAAGCTTACACTGTTTACCTGGAGGAAGGAAGAATGAATTCCAAAGCAAACGAGTCTGAGGAAGGGACTACAAGAACTAGTAACACCACTGAAGACACACACTCACGTCTGCCAATCACAATGTTCTCCCTGATCCTATTTCTGCAAGAGTGGGGGAAGGCAAAGGTATGATCAGAACTTAGTTATGCACAAGCTTGAAGATTTCCCAAATGTTCTGATGTAGCTCCAAGGCAGCTTCTCAGTGCCAAAGAAAATACCAAAGCATGTTTAAAAATCTGTATTTTGAGTTAAAATACATGGATAGGTATTTAGATGTGGATTTTTATGAAGATTTACAAAAGATGGGATAGTTGTCATTTCCATCAAAATGCCCCAGAGAAAATGCAGTATCTTGCGGAGAGAAAGAGAAAACAAGAAGAGGTCATTAGGGCATGTCATAAGATAAGTACCAATACCACGTCAAACTCATGCCCCCTCTCATGTCCCCACTCACTGAATGTACGGAAATTTGGGGGAATGGGAATTCAGTGTTCAGATTAGCCCTATAACAGATGCTGTCACAATTAAGGTCAGGAATCACATTTAGCTTTCATTTTGTAATGTTCATCTTTTTCCATTTACATGCCTGGTTATCATTTGTAGGAAAAACAATAACGTTCTCCTCCAGAATAATGTTGTAAGGATAAAATCATATCCACCAACAAACTTTAGCACATCTCTCATTAACAGGGATCTCAGAAACCAAGACAGCCCCTTGGGAATCTTACAGAATAAGAACAGCCATGCTGGATCAGACCAAAGGTCCATCTAGTCTAGCTCTCCATACACATGGTGCAAACCAGCTGCTCACAGAATCAGTCAAGCAGGATGGGTGCAAGACCTCTGCCTGCCCAAGCACCTCAGCAACTGGTGTGTGCAGTCATGCCACCTCTGCTGAAGGAGGCCGCACATAGCCAGTAAGGCTAGTAGCCACAGATAGAAAAATGCAAGGTCTTCATATATACATATAGATAAATGCATACATGATGGCAATGGGCTTTTTGATATACATGTAAAAGGCCACTCCAAAACTTTCCTTCCACTTTCCTAAATTTCCATCACACTGTAGTATGACCCAAGAAAAAGATTCAGGGTGTGTGAATCCACAAAGGGGCATTCCTAACTTTTAAAGATGCACCGAGATGCACCGAGGGGGGAGGGATAAATTAATATGTTTTATTGTTTTATTGTATTTTTAATTAATGTTGTGAGCTGCCCCAAGGCTTTGTTGCAATGGGGCAACATATAAATGTTTTAATAAATAAATAAATAAATAAATAAATAAATAAATAAATAAATAAAT
>JAIXND010000757.1:11934768-12021836 GCA_023646645.1 Varanus salvator macromaculatus | reverse complement strand
AATAAATAAATAAATAAATAAATAAATAAATAAATAAATAAATAAATAAAGTCTGAGGATACCAGAGAACAGTCTTCTGACTCCTAAGTACACGCTTTTGTTTTTACCTAAGCAAATGGTTGCCAATTTCTTCTATGGGAATGATATGACTTATGATATGGATTGGGTAGAGATAAAACCATATGCCTTGCTTCTAGCTGACAAGGGTAATGAAATTGGATGCAATATTTCAACATGCACAGCATGTTATGATCCTTAAGGTTCCTTGCAAATTACAAGCCCTACTCCCTCACATATACTCATGTGTACTTACGCACATGCACACCTTGCAGGAGAGGCTTAATTGTTAAGACAAGTGGCTTTACCAACTTGAAAATTCTGTTTATCACCCAATCAAGAGATTTGTCCTGTCAGTTATAACCTCTCATGTGAAGGATCTACCTGACGAGAGGCATAATCAGTACAAAGGTATGAAAATGCTGATGAAGAATGGTTGGGCATAACAGTTTAAAATTGTTGTGAACTGCAGCTTTCATGCTGTTTGCAGTGAAAATGTATCTTATTGACCATGGAGTAAGTTCAAGGATATTGCAAGACTGGGACTTTGTTGGTCTGCAGAAAATCCATTGTGTATTCCTGAAGTTGTTAGGTTTCCAAGTTCTTGTTTTAGTTAAGGGAAAGTATCATGGCATAGTTTTTGTTTTGTTTTGTACAGAAGCAAGCCTCCATGATAGAGCCTGATGCTTCCCAAAAGACAAAAGGAAATGGAAAAATGCATACAATAAATTGCAAGAAGGTGCAAGTATATGAAGCTGTAGGACAGTGTTATTGATTATGTTGCACAAACGTTATGGTAGGCATCTTAATTTACCATATCCATGCTTTGGGATGACAAGGTGAATTTGTAAGCACTTTATCTTTTCTCCAAACCAAGATTTTAGTATTCAACCTATTTACGGCAGGGACCCATGTGAGAAAGGATAGAATAGAATAAGATTGTATGAAGATGTAAAATTGGATTGTCTCTGAGGAAGATGCAAGATGGGAACAGTTAGGGGAAACAGAGATATATTCCCCTAACAGAGGATACACTTCCCAGGAATAGAGACAGACTGTTAGCACACATTGCTGACTTAGGGACACAAGGATTTCATGGAACACAATTAAATTGTTCTGCTTGGCTAAATACTTAGTTTCTTCTTTCCTTATGAGAGGTGCAAGCTGCTAGTGCCTACAGCAATTAATCTACCCTAGACTTCATCTCATCCAAGGTGCAGCAGGAAAACGTCAGGAATGTATATTACATTTTTCATAGTCAGGTATATTGTTCTTGCAGTACATGCTTAATGTACATGGTTTCTTTGATAGCTTATTTTTTCACACAATGGTGGATGGGAAGAATAGAAGAGGAAAGTGGGGCTGTACTGCTCCCAGTGTCCCTCAGCTCCCTTACATGTCCACAAGTGAACACATATGTACAGGTGAGAAAAGACAATTACTCATTCAGACTTCTACACAGTCTGGGACTGGGAACAGTGAGTGGTCCAGATGTCACACTGGTCTTCTGCAAATTGACTTCTTTGTTCAAATATCTATGCTTATTGTTTGAATGTTGGGGATGAAGGGCAGGAAGATGCATGGCATTAGATGTGAGATCAGTTGTTTACTCCTCCCTGCTTGTTCTTTGTGTGGAATGGTCAACAGACAGACAATAGTTTAATAGGGCTATCAGGATTTTCACCAAAGTGGCCTCTCAAAATTGGCAGAAAAATTGGGGAAACCATTTCATCAAATTTCTCCATAGGAAGGAAACATACTCAGACAAAGCCCCAGTGAAATTTCTCCAGAGGAAGGAAATGTACTTAGACAATGCCCCAGTGAAGGAAGTGAATGTTAGTTGTGGCTGAAGCAGTTCTTTGTTTTCTTCTGCGGATTTTTCTTTTGTTTGTGCTGCTAATGAAAGTTTGCAACCTGGTCATAAATGTTCATCTTTTCCCATGTCCCACACCTAGTGTCATTCAAGGGCAGTATGTGTGTTTGGAGGAAAGACTGCAACACAAAAGTGGTGGAGAAACTTTGGTGGTGGGCAAGAATGCAGTGTATTGTTGCTGCTGCTGCTGGTGTTGTTTTCCCTTCTCTTATGTATATTTCCATTGCTTTGCCATTCTGCATGATGCCCACATTTCCTGATCCAAAACAGCAAGAACAACAACCACAAACAAAACAACAATATGAACTGTGGGACACGTTACCTCATAACACCTTCACCTGGACTACAACTGAAGTGTAGAAAGCTAAGGGGGCTACAGGCTGGGAGAGAATAAGTGCACAGGGAATGACAGGATTGCTTAACCACTCACTAATACATAAGGTAAGCCTAAGAATCCTGAACCCAAACCAGGAAAATTTCTCTGAAATGGTGTTCTCCTTTGATTCTCGCTCTTTCTGTTTCTCCTTCTCCCTGATATTTCTCGCCTTGCCTTGCCTTGCCTTGTTTATAATGTTGATTTTCTGAAAAAAAAACCCTATTTTCTATTTCATTCACATTTTAATTATTATTGCAGCATTTTCACTTGAGGAACACAGGGACAAAATTATCCAATGTTTTTCAAACAAACAAAGAAACCTGCCTTGTCAGCTGGTATTCAATATTCAGCCCCATCAGGAGTGTTGAAGCAGTTCTCTGGGACAGCATTTCTAACATCCTCCTGGAACAAGCAGATAGATAACAACCAGCATTATCTGGAAGGTCAGGGACAGATGAAATAAATGATTGAGGCTGTCAGTGATATAGATTATGCTCTAGAAAAGAACACAGTTGTATAAAATATTATATTGATTTCAGGACATTATTGTCAAAGTCTTGTAGGTGAGATGAGATCTATTTACATGCTAATGACAGTGTTCTGGCTTTTGTATTTAGGAGTGAATAAATCATTGCCCCTAGAAATCTTTAATCCTGCAGAGAGCTATCATTCTGTAACACGCTTCTATTTGTTGTTGTTATATTTTTAATTATTGTTATTATTTCATTTCTCTATTGCCCATTCAAGAAGATCTTTGAGCGGTTTAACAATAAAGTATAAAAACAATAAAATATAATAGATAGAACCTTAACAAGAAATAAATTAATTGAAAATATTATTAAAGCATTTTTTTGAAAGACAATAAAATGTTTTGGATCTTGAGGACCAAAGGATTGTTGCCTTGGTGTGCTTGCCTAAAAAATGTTCTGGGCCTGTGAGGTGGTGGTGAAGGTCAATCAGGACCCTGGCATTGGGTACTTTGGGCTTTAAGACCTGCCATTTGATGTGATCCTAATAGGAATCAGTCCTCTCCCACTGTAGGGATTGGGCTCATTCCTCTTGTAAGATGTCATCACAGATTCAGATTTAGAAGTGGACATAGGATATGAACAGTGAATTCTAACTCCTTTGTCCATTGGACCCAGAGTAGCTGAGAACTAGTCAGTTGCAAGATAGAGAGGGGTAGGTTTAACATAATTAGTCTAATTATACAGCATCAGGTTGCAAGGGAAGATCTGCTGAGAAATGTCAGACATCCCAGGTAACTGGCTCATACACATCATGATCCAATTTGAAGGTAAAGTCAGCTCTTTCTGGTTTGGACAACAGGAGAGGTATTCAGTTTCTTATCCATGAGACACATTTCTCTATTGTCCATATTCTAATTTTGCTTGTGTCATTTGTTATCAACTTCTTTAGTACTCTTCTTTTATATCACTTAGCCAACCTAGCTGATTAGCTTTAACATGATAGGAACTTCTAACATTATAGAAATTGCCCTGTTTGGTCATTTTGTCCTATTCTGCTTGGAAGAAGAGGGAGAAGACCCAAGGTCAAGACACTACCATGTTTGTATTCATAACAGGAAAAACTCTCATTGGCGAACCTTCCCATTGCAAATAGTAGGCAAAATAAAGGCAATTATAATCTGGCCTTTCTCCTCCTGCCAAGCCACAATCCACTGTTCCAGTGTGTCTTGGACTCCCCGTGCCAGCTTTAAAAAATGTCTTTATATGTTGTAAATGGAAGACGCATTTATTTTTGCCATGCTTTTCAGGTCCATGTGATGAGGCCTGATAAATGAGGCCTGTGGACATAGAGATGGTGGAGGAATAAGAGTTTGACTCAAGGCCTTTGTATCCAGGTGTTCAGGAAGACCCTGGGAACTGACAGGGATTGGAAGTGCTGGGAGGTGACACAGGAGAGAGACCAGATGAGTCCGATCCAATTCCAAAGCCCATGATGTGGCCCCAGGAAAGAGGGACATGGATCTAGGAGGCTTGTCCATCTCCAGAGGAACATTTCCAGAGGGGTGGGGCCCAGGATTACTGAAAGGAGGGTTCTCAGAAATAGTTCCTAGTTTGGATTCAACAAAGTGCTCTGTAGATGCTCAAAGACTATTCCTTGGTTGGATATTAGTTTGCTGATTGTACATTGGAATTTTACTAAAGAATGGTCTCCTGTCTACAAGAAAGAAGGGCAGCATGTCTCTCCTGACATTATACCAGGACTAAAGGCAGGAATTCCATCACATTTAGTTTGGTTCTTGGATATATTAACTTCAGAAATTTCATGCAAGTGCTCCCCACACCTTCCCTCCACAAGAGCTGACATTCTACCAATGTCCGTAGCAATGGTGGGCAGGGGCAATCTCCTGAACAATGTTGAACAGGGTAGTCTCCCATGTGCCCCCTGTCCTATTTCATGATGTTCAGAAGCAAATAAAAACAGACAGCCTTGGATTAGTATGGGGGAGAAGGAAAAAAGCTGAACTACATGCCCTGCAAATGGTGGGCTCTACCTGTGGGGAACTCTTGGGCAGTTTCTCCTCCTTTTGAAGAAAAAGGGGTGAAATCACCCACTCAGTTTCTCCATCCCATAATAGGATAGTGAATTTTGAGAGTCTGTCTGTGTATACCTCCAACAGAAGCCATTAAAAAGGACACCTTTGGAACCTAAACATAACTGGGTGAGTTGGAAAATGGAGATGAATCCAGAATCACAGACTTCCTTTAACTGTGCAGTGGAGAAGCCCTGTTCATTCTTTATTAAATGTGCTAAAAGAAGCACATTATCAGGGAACAGGGCAAAACCCGTAGCTCCACTTTGATTTTTCATGTTAATTAACCCCTTCTTCCAGTGTGTGGTCATTTAATATGCACAATTTCAAAGAGGGGAACTTTGAAGAACTGGGGTTGGTGTAATGATTAGAACATTGGGCTGGAACTTGTGAGATCTATGTTCTAGTCCCAAATGGGCCTTGAGGCTCACTGTGTAACATTGGCATTGCCACTGACTCTTAGATTATTGTACCTCACAGAGCAGAATTGTTCTTGTGGGATAAGATGGATATGAAAGGGAGGATTATGTAAATAATTTTGGGTTCTTGGCAGGGAAAAGGCAGGATGATAATATAATAATTGTACTAAAGAATGTCTGGATTTGAATCTCTGTGTATTCAACAGCATTAGAGTCTATTTTCAGTTGTTCCCTGTAGGTTGTTGTTGCTTCAGGCAAGCTTTTCCATGTGAGAATAGGCATGGCTCTTAACATGGCTGGTGCAGATGGGTGGGATTTCATTTCAGTTTGTTTTTGATAAGAGCTTACCAAAATTCACAACATTCATATTCAGGAGAAAACCTGAAATCCAAAATAAAATAAAAATCAAATGCTGAAGAAAGAAAAACTCCTCTCATCCACCCCTAGTCCCAACTCACATTCAGTTGTTTTTGTTCTTGGTAAGGCATGGTGTATAGACAGCAAAGGTCTAACAGCAAATAGTTGACCATTATGGTTATGACCAACTTCCCCCTGTGGGTTTGTCTTTCATTGCTTTAGATGTTAGGTATTTGTTCTACTGACCCACTGGGATGATGTCTTCCGAGATCCTCATGTAGCAGGCATTTTGTTTGAAGCTGCTGCCCATAAAAGCATCCAGTAATGCAATTTCACTTCAGTGCCAGGTAGTCCTCTCTCTTCAAAGAGCCATCTGTTTCCAGTTTCCCCTTCTTGCATTTGATATTCATCCTGTCACTGATTTGGAAAAAAAGCAACCAAAAACCCCAAGTTATTTTCTTGACAGCAGTCTTGTTACATCTTAACCCATGGCCAGCTCAAGGGTAATTTAGAAACATATATAAGATGGACCAAATCCAAAGGTTTCCTTTTTACCTTCAAGCCTGGCTTTAGTCAAACCAACAGTTCAGTGGAAATCTTTACAAGAGTCTGTAAGTCACCGAACCACTGCTGTTTTACCAGCAAAATTCAGGGGGAACTAAATGCCGTAGTTAGTTGACTGACTCTTAGAGAACTTGTGGACATGTTGAGCATGGCTCATTCCAGTATTTTGCAGCATAGCTTTTGCTTTTTTTTTTTTTTTTTTTCTGCATCCTTGTCATCTGCAAGGACAGTGAAGGAGTGTATCAAAAGGAAGACACTGTACTTACACATCTCTAAGTCTCAGATGGATGTGATCAAAATTATAATACATCCTGCTGTTCCAACACTGTGATCTGTTGGAGAGTTTCCCATTACATGTATAACATTTCCCAAGTCTGCTATGCTCTTAAAGAATGGATGGCTTGAAAGGACAAATACCAAGGTATTGTAAGGCAACATTGATTCAAACTAGATCCAAAATTAGTATAGTATGTGTGCATGTCCACTTTGCTATCTCTGGGGCTGAAACGATACAATTTTAAATACTTCTCAAGCAGCTGTCTCCTTTCATACTCTATACTATGTGTGCAGGGCCCCAAACTAGGCTTGGACCACTACATGCAGGTGTTTGTGGGGGATTCACTCTTATCCCTGCCACTTCTTTCCCCAAATTCTACCCAAAAGAGCCTTAAAATGTTCCATTGGCACTGCAGTTGAGGGTGGGCTGGATAGGTTCTAATGAGTTTCTCAGGCAGTGGGTTTAGATTCTTAGCAGTAAAGTAACACTGATGCTTCTCCTTTAAAATCTTCCTTTCTTTCTTCCAATTCCTGCTAGTAGGACTGATAGTTGTGAATGCTAAGAGTCACTGGCCTAACCATATGGAGAGCATCAGGTTTACAGGGGCTTCTTTAAAGCCTAGCTACCAGGAAATATTTCAGCCTGCAGACCCAGGCTAATGCCGTCCAACATGGAAGGGCAGTACATACCTCTGGATTCTTGGTTCTAGCTGTGATAACTCATTAATTTAGCACTTGAGTTTTATATCAGTGGAGGGAGGACAACAAAGTCATTCTTCCCTCCATTGCTCATCCATTTTCTTCCTCATCTGCCCTCAGCATCATCATTAACAGCATCCAGCCAGTTTATACATAAACTGGAGGTGAAAAGTAAAGCTATATGTAACCTAGCAAAATGATTACTATATGCTAATGACTTGTTAATCCTTGATCTTGAGAATGTGACCCATTTAACTGAAAGTGTGATAATTCAAACACTTAAGAGCTTCCATGGGTTATTCATATACATGAAGTTGTCCTAAATTTCTGTTAAAAGAAATTTTTAGATCAGCAACTTTGCTAATTTGCCTTTACAAATGCTGAATTCGCTGCCTCCCTTTCATGGCACAAATAAACCCAGACAAATTGGTATTAGTATTAAAACTGCTCACAGGTGAAACATTAATCATGTTGTACCATACATTTATTTTAGGAACATGTGTTTGGGCTCCATCCTTTCCTTTTTCTTTGCATATGAGTTTATTCTCTTGGACTGATTTCCAGTACAGCAAACAGCACAGGAATTGATAGAACAGCAATAAAATTGAGAAACAGATCACAAATATGTCAAAGAAAAAGGAATAGTTTTTGCTGGCACTGAAAAGATAACTACACAGATGCCAAGTGAACCTCTTTGGAAATGAAAATTTCATAAGCAAAAGTACCACAACTGAGAAGGCCCTCTCTCTTGTAGCCACCCACATGGTCATCTTCAGTTGGACTTCTATGAAAATGAACTCCAAAGATTCCTAAGTGTCTTTAGATACTTTGGTCCCAACTTATTTAGTAATTGGTGTTGACTAAAGCATATCAGAAATAGCCTAGAAAGCAATGCAGCTGAAAAAAATCACTGGCATCACTAGTTAATATGAAGCAGTTAGTAACCTCACACCTCTACTTTGAATTGAGTGATCTTTCTAAATCATCTTCCAGGGTAGCCTTGCATTCATCTAAACAGGAGGCTACCAGAGAGTATATTGCTGTTGTCAAGCTTTTTCTATCCATGTAAGCTCACCAATAGTATATTAACCTAAGTTGATAAAACATGCTGGCAGACACCAAAGCCATTTGGGCCTCAAGTGACAATGATGAATTCAGGAACACACAAACACACATACCAAGCTGCAAGTGTGATAATTTGTTAGGAGTGTTTCAGAACACAAGGGGCACCCTCTTATAGGACAATAGTGCTTCCATCTTGTATGGACTGAGTTTCAGTTTGTTTAGCAAATTGGCAGTGAAATTTGTAGTACCAAACATTCTGCCTTATACCAAGTGAAATAAATGAGCAGTGGATCTTCTTTCCAAGATTTCAGACAGGGGATGCTGGGGCTGAACCTGGAACCCTTTGCATGAAGTTCATGCTCTCTACCAGTGAACTATCACCCTATGTTTTGCCAGCATCCAGTGCCAATCTGTTTCTCTTTAGATCACCACCAGAAATATTGCATTCTTATAGCTTAGCTGCCTGGTAGAAGAAGACAACTCTGCTGTGGTTTCTTGGATATAAATTCAAAGATATCTTCCAGAGCAGACACTGCAGCTGTCTTTTAAGCGGTTGACCCAACACAGCAATTGCACCATTGTTTTTCCACCACTGGTCTTCAGTCTTATCATCCTCGTTTCATCATGGCTTTTGTGTTATCCACATCTTTTTTTCTTCTACATGTTCTACTTTTCCACCTAGTGAGGACCTAGATTAACCATGCAGATTTCTTGGTTGGTTGTAAATTACTAGTAGACCTAGAGGTCTCTGATTGACTATGCATCTAAACAAAACTCTTATGCATTGTTTATACCAGGAAGTATATGAAGTATTGTATAAGGGGGGAAAAGCAGCTTCTGGGGGGGAACAAACCTAATAGCTTTTTAATGCAAATTTGTGTTTTTGACACAAACTACTGAGCACCCTGAATCATCTGGGACACACAGGAATTTCCATGGCACAACTTTTTTTTAATGGATATTATATAACAACAATTGAATATATTATATGCACATTGGAAATAACAAAGATCAGTTTTGATGAAATAAGAATGTGTCAAAGGTCTGTTTTGAAATAAAGTTTTCCCTTGTTTCATTTGTCATTAAACAATATTTGGGATTTATGTTTATTTTGCATACTGGAGCATAGGTAGAATCAGTTCACCATTCATAAGGCTGTGCTTTTGCATTGTCACAAATGTGTGGTGCTCCAAATAACAGTAAACTGTGAAGAGGGCTTTGGTGTTTGCAAATGTTCTGGAATGTGCTTGGGAACCAGAGCCATTTGGGATGTGTCATTTTTAGGGAAGGTTGAAGTATTTTCCTAAAGGGACAAGAATAAAGAGAGAGGCAAATATAGAAGGGTCAATTTCATAAAGGAGCCCACAGACTTGAGTGCACAAGAGCTGAACAGGGCTCTCAAGGACAAGATACTTTGGAGAACATCCACTCATAGGCCCACCATAAGTCAGAGACAAATTGACAGTATGTAACAACACAACAAAATGTATTTACTGAAGGTGTTATGTAACCTGCAGCTTTGACTCAAACTCTGAGTTTAACTTCAGACAGGTTTAACTTCAACCCCTACCCATTTTAATTCTTCCAGACCAGGCTGCTATCCATCTCTGTGACTTGTTCTCCATCCCTGAGGTTTACGCAGTGAATTATGCAGACTCCTGTCATGTGGAACTTTATTAATGGCTTTCTGACAATTCAAATAAATTACATCATGTGAACTGTCATTATCACTCTTGTCCATAGCCTCCTCAAAATGTCAAGGAGGTTAGCTATGCATGCTCTGCCTCCAATTTAAACGACTTCAAATTACATTATTACTACTCAATCCTATATTGCCCTTCACTGTGGGCTTCATTATTTTACTTGTCATAAGAACACAGCTGGTTAGTGTAAGAGTGTTTTAGTAGACTCACATAGATTTATTTTATGCACAGGTTTTAATCTATGTAAGTCTATTTCTAAACAGCGTTTGTTTCCTCAAGAAAATAAATGAAAGCAAAGACACAGCTATCTATGTTTTTCAAACAGGAAAAGTAAATGCCATGATAACCAGAACTGGTTGCCAGAATCGCTGTTTGATGCCTGGTATCTCAGATTGTGTTAAAGGGGATTGGACAAATTTATGGAGGGTATTTTTAACTGTAGGTTCTCAGAATCATGGGGTTGGGCACAGAGGGAAGAGGGATTTGAGGCCTGATCCAATACGGCAGGGGCAGGCCATTGAGTGCATGTGCCTTCACCAGTCATTAAAAATTAGAAGTTAGCTTTGATGCTGCCATCAAATTCTGCAGGACAACAGTAATCAGAGGATGGCCTGTGAGGTTCTTGGCAGGAGGGGAAATGGCCCCTGGACTTCCAGAATTTTCCCATCTGTGCAGCAGGGTCAATCTTATGCATTTGGAGCCTTTTGAAATAGAGCATGATTAGCTTGTACCATTGATTTCAATATAGTTTTCTTTGGCTTTGGACCAAAATGTCACTTGCATCTTGCAGGCATGTTTGTGATGTCTTTATATTTATGGGTCCCATAGATACAAATAGCCTATGCCACAAGAAATGTGCTAGTGTTGAAGGTGCCTGATCTAACATAGGAAGCTGCGGTAGTTGAGATGGTATCGGGTGTTCAGAATAAGGTGCTCACACTGAAGAGACAGAGCTGCTGAAGAGGATGTAAATATAACTCTATCTCAAACGGAAAGGATTTGCATTTGAAGGTCCTTTGGTGAAAAATCATGAACAATTGTTCCACATTCAATATAGTGATTTTCTGCCAATATATCAGTACATTACAATTGAGCGATCAAACATAAATACTATTAGCTATTATACTATCTCTCTACCACCACTTCAGTATACTGTCAGTGGTTGTGAATCATAGAAAGGCACCAAATTTAGGAACATATAAGGCAATTTTAAAAAGAAGTGGGAGAAGATAGTGGTGTGGGCAGCAATGTGTGTTTGTCTGGATTTCCTGAGCAACTTCTCTTGTGCCCTGGATGCTCTGTCAGCTTGTTTGACACTACCAAAACAAAAGAATTGCTTTTTGGGGACCGTGTATTTGGACTTAATTGTGGGAAGTGAGGAGGCAAGGAGTGAAAAGACACAGGTGTCCTGATAAGGACAGGGATTCAGAGACAGTAACATTCAGAGTAGTGCGGACAATTATATTTTCCTTTCCAAAGAAGCCACAATCCACCTATAGGGCTGTCTTACTCCTTTGTGCACAAAAATAGCCAAGCAAACATTCTCTGGACTTAAAATGAAGGACAAAGCTAATAAAATTAATGCTCCCTCAAGTGCCAGACAGTGACTGCCAGACAGAACCATGGAACTGTTGGAGGACAGCTGTGAGTTGACTAGCCAGACAGCCCAGACTGTCTCTACATGTTTCATTGTTATGAAGCTGGTTCATTTGGATCACAGGCCCCAGTATACCTCTAGTAACATAACCTAAGAAGGAGCAGAGCATGCCTAATTATGTGTTGCTGAATAGTTTAGAGAGAACTAAAGAAGCAAGAAGGTGTGTTCATGCCAACACCTTCATGCTGAGATCTTGTGAAGTAGTGCTTTGTCTGTTTCCCTCAAGAGCAGGAGTGGGCAATTAATTTTCCTATGGGGCCACATGAGAAACTTTGACAGCTGTTAAGGGCCAGACCAATACACTTACAGCTCTGCTCAACATATATCTCTATAAAAACAGTAAATGAAACATTACAATGATACAATGAAAATGTGGAGCACAGAACAACACTACTTAATGAATATTCACAAAAACATTAACAATATTAACATTACATGAAAAGCAATACATTCAATTCAATTTTACTTATATAGCACAAATTTACAACACATGTAATCTCCCAGTGACCTCATGCGGGCCAGTCAGGCTCAGCCATCGGGCCGGATGTGGTCCGGGGGCTGTACAATGCCCAGGTCTGCTCTAGAGGGCTTCTCCCTTACAGGGGATTTATCTTTTGGGCTAAATGCCATCTAAAATTATTATTAGATACCATTGCTGATGAAATAGATCTGAAATCAATCCAAGGTCTGAGTAGCAATCAATAATGTAAGAGAATTCTTCTAACTTTTAGTAGACAGAATAACCCAGCTCTAATCATGAAAAGGAAGACCAAACTTGTTCAGAAAGAGATGCTTCTATTTCATCTTTTCAAAGACACTGTTGTTAAACCTTTACTTGCCTCAAAAAGGACGAATATGAGGAGTCAAGTTCTTCTACTTAAACCCAACATTTTCTCAAGTGCTAAAGAAGGAAGAAGCCAGTGTGGAAAAACGTCAATAGTACCCAAAGGAGGCATGCAAACTATGGAGAAACAATTGAGGAAAGCAAAGCAAACCATAGGTAAACCAAATCCAAGAGAACTGTGCTTCAGATTTGTTTGACTAGTTGACATCAGCGGAAGAATTGTTAAGTTACTTTACCAAACTTCCCAGTAAGAAACAATGCTGTATCATCACTAAATGAGCTAAGTTACAATCCAGCTTGATTCAAATTCAACAGCAATTTTAAAGAAAGGTTTGGACATTGCCAACAGTGAAATCCAAAGTAAGCTTATGTTTTTGAAATATAGTATACTTGATCTAAATTGCTTTCTTTTGATCTTCAATGAATCTAAAAGGAAGACTGTAGAAGTGAATGAAACAAAATGTGGATTCTTGGTCTTGTATTTGACACTAATAGTCAAATGCATGTCTAAACTTGGGGCTTGGTAAATTTTAAAAGAAATCAGAAGCTGGGCTTGGGATGTTTAAGGATTTTCTTCAGTGTGAATTTTTAAATAAGCCACCATGATTTACATTATCTAGCCTAATATACAAATTGAAACATTCCCTTTTTCACATACCTCTGCATTTTGCAATTGAGTTCTTAGCTCAAAAAGCAAACTGTGAAGAAGAATGTATATTTTAAGTTTAAATGTCCACCAAATGTGTATTCCATGGTTACATTTTCACAGAAATGCATATTTTGTGGAAAAAAATCTCAAAATATATTCATCATTTGAAGATAGAATTCACAGACTATGGAAGTAGGGTGAAGCAACTGTATAAATGACCATGCATGAAACAGACACTAGAAGGAATCAGAATGATCCCTAAATAGTTGGATTGTGGAGATCCTTATGGCTTTATTTCCTGAGAAGTTGAAATATTCATAACCATTCTGTGCCACCAAATCAGCATTGCTAATGAGTTTAGAAGCTCCACTATCATATGTGCAAAATGGTATTTATTTGAAATTTTGCAGGAATTTCACCGCCTATCCCATTTCACCCTGAATTTAGTAATTGTGTGTGTGGCACATGCAAAGTGTATCTATTGAAAAATGACTACCTTGACATTTTGTTTACACTTGGAAAGAAGCCTCCAGGTTCACTTCTGATTTGTCAGAGCTGATGACAACCCAGAGCAGTGTGGAAAGCCCTGTTACCATCGTCCCAACAAATTTAGTTGCCTTTAAAATATAATCTTTTCATTACTCTGTTTCAGCTATTCTATCAGGATAAGAACATGCTCATTCAGTTCAGGTTAACTGTCCATGTCAACCCTAAGGACAATGGATTGTTTTCCAAAGTTTGACATAAGCACCTCCCAGGTCTTAGCAATCATGGCACCCCACTGACATTGTCCTGAGAAGCAGAATTCCAAGACAGGTCATTTCCTACCATCCAACACGTATGGAAGTGCTGCTGAGAAAACTTGTTAAAGTCTAAGTGAAAAAGTATTATTTCTCCAATATGAAGTCTCAGATAAGAGAGAAAACTGCCTTTGTAGCTACACTGCCAATTCTGTTTTGTAGCAGGTCTGTTCCTGAGCAGCTACTGCAATGGCCTATCTCCCTTGTGAAGCTAAAAATGTCGACCTCCTGATGAGATGTAGCTTCTGTTAGTCACGCATCTTGCATCTTGCAATCTCATCAAGTCAGAACCACATACCCTCCAGCACAGAAGAGGTCTGCAGTCTTTTCAAACCATTTATTTTTGACCATTTGTTTGGGGAAATGGGGTGGGAGCAGGAGTGATGAACAAAAATAATACCCAGAATTGTGGGAAAAGGATTTTTATTCCCATCTCATGGCACCAACTCTGGCTGCTCAAGTTCCCTGAAAAGTCCCAGAGTGACCTGAAACTGGACGTATTCTCTTAGAGCATTCCAGGACCGATGCCTGGAAAATCCTGAACATGAATTTAAGAACCCAAAACCAAGAATGCCTTGTTCAGCTTTCAGGCCAGCAGCACTGAAATCCCCAAGGAGGTTGTCCTACAATGTCCTTTAAGAAAGCTCAAACAGCTGGAGAGACTGTAAGGAAGAATAGGATAAAAACTGTAAAATACACCCTTCAGCCTCCTCCTCACAGTGACATAATCACTGAAATCCTCCAGCCTGAAAAATTTCTCAACTTCCCTGCAAAGAAGGCAGAAAACAACTGCTTCTTTTTCAGGGCAGCAAAGAGGGTGTGAAAGGGTAGCCGGGCATTTGGTCCAAGGATGAGTCCTTTCTCCTCCGCCCATCATTCTTCTACAAAGTTTGGCATTTTGCCAGTTTCCTTCCCAATATCTACAAGAGTATTCTTTTTTCATTTGTATCTTATTAATGAAAGCATGCTTCTCTGCTGAGCTATTCTGTGCACACATGAAGCACAGAAGAGCGATCGATTAATAATAACAGCCGGTCGATCTACCTTGACTTTATCTTTAAATAGTTCAGTGTGGCCACATTTAAAAACTCCCATGAATCCATATTAACTGCCTTGTTGCTTCACCTTGAAAGGGCTACTTCTATCCATTTGATAAAAAAGCTCACAATGGCTGCCTAGATTTGATATAATTTTTGTGCCTGCATTTTATGCTTTACCAAAAGCACTTCTTGGGGAATCGGAGCACAAAAACATATTGGCTGAGATCCATTCTGGGCTGCTGTGTGTGTGCAACAGTGGGACTGTGCAATTAGTTTCATGAAGAGCAGCTTGTATTCTGCAGTGGCTACTCCTGCTGCATTCCCACTCATGGAGTGTGGCTGCCCCATTCTGTACTTATGGCTGTAAACTTACCTTACATGCAGGTAGGGACTTGGCTTTCCCTTGGCATACCTAGAGATTTTCCCCACTTAGATCTGACCTGCTCTTTCCTGCTCTGCTCTATTTGCATTTTTTATCCATATAGTCCCTGGTATTTTTTGTAGTGACTAGCATCTCTCCCTCCCCACTGTAGCCAGGGAGATGTAAAAATGGTACCTTGGCTCCCAACAGTTGTTGCTATTGCCACATGCAAGTGGCAGCAAAAGAAGAAAGAAGCTACCTGACTGTCTCAGGTAATGAAAGCTCCCTTTTCCCTGGAGAAGATCAGTGAAATGGAGCTGCACTTTTTCTGACCCCACATAGGATGGGAATTTTGGGAGGCCATTTGTGTAGCTGTACCCCAGCCAGATAGTTAGTACCAGCTCTATAAATCCAAGGAAGCAAATGGTATGGAATCTCGATCTATGACCCCCATCAAGACATGTTTCTGGGAATGCCATTTGTGGTTGAGGGGTAGGGCTTCTTCCCTGTTAACTCCTCTTCTTGGCTCATAGAAAGGTTGTTCTCTCTCTCTCATAGAGAAGGCAGTGAGGTGAGGAGGGCTGAGTGATGATAGGGATATTGTAAAAGGCAGCTGCTTTCGAGTCAAAATGGACCTGTACCTTCTGAGTGAAGTCATATTATCTGGAGTCTTGACCAACCTGCTTCATCGTTAGAGGCTTACAGCATCCCTAAGCAAGCCTGGTTCTGTGGCAACCCAGATAATATGCCTTTCCTACTATGCCTGTGGAGATGAGATGCAGGCAGATAAGGGACTTTATGTTGTGTTCTGTGAAAACATTCCTGTTTTCCCATGGTTTTAAATTATGATAATTGTAAAAACTTACCTCGGGCTGAAACTTTATGTTCATTTACCAGATAGTCCTGTTGAAGTTAATGTGTATACTTCTGATTAGATATGTCCAAGATTGTGCAGCTAGAGTAATTTTGATATTGGATGTTTGAATGGACTGCTGCTGTTTTAGCTTCTTTGTCATTGTGTAAGAATATATCTGATCTATTAATCTGAACGCAATTATCCTTCAGATTTTGTACTTCTCTGAATTTTGTCATGTACTTTGGTACAGAATGCAGAGAAAATGCACACACACACAATATAAGAGGGCTATTTTCAGATAAAATGCATTAGGAAATGCACTCTTCAGGTGATAATATAATTAAGAAATATGTGGTTTCAAGGCAGGGGGACCTTTAGATGGGCATATTTTCATTCAAAACATTGTCAATAAGTACTTAATTACAAATATTAATGGTGATTTTTAAAAATGCTGCAGATTCACATGGAAATGGAATTGAACTAACTTAGAAATGACCTGTGCAGAAATTGCTGATCTGCACATCATCTGTGTATTATTCTTATTCAATATATAAGAATGATCCATAATCATTGATGTATATATCTTATTTTTAAGGTTATACTACATATTTGCAAGGCATCCATGGATCCTATATTTATGCTGAAGGGTGCTTTGTAAACTGTGTTAATGTTTAGTAATAATAGTTGTTACACACAGCATGTAAAAATATATAGACATCCATCTTGTCTCATTACCATCATCATCGGCACTAATTTTAAAAGCCAGCTAACCCACTGTATAAGTGCCATTGATTTCAAGAATAGACACCAACAGACCATCTATCTCTGAATACCTGACATAGTTGGAGTTGGGTGAAAGAAATGTGTATCAGCCAAAACAGAAAGAAGCAAACCAAACTCCTGCATGGACAAGCAGATGCATTACTCAAAAGAAAGCCCACTGTAGCACTTGCTTTCATGTAAGAACATAAAGGATTGCAGCCTAATGAGATCCAGAACTTCTTTCTTGCTATTTATAGCCTTATCATTCAAGCTCAAGGCTGCAAATAGATTTCCTGCAAATAGTTTGGAAAGGAAGCAGTGCAGTGCTGGCTAACAGAATGCTCATTTCTTTTAACTCTCTTCCCCACCCCCAGTAATCACTTTACAGAAGCTAATAAAGGCTGGATTAAGCTGCAGCTTTGAAGAACTCATCTCAAAAAGAGGCCCTGAAACCACAGTCTTAAAGCAATATGATCAGTATTAGAGGCTGCAAAATTATACCAACAGATCTAGGGCAGTGCTATATAAGTCTTTAAAATGAAAACAATAGAACTGATGTCAAAACTATTAGTCCAGAATTGACTCAAATTGTCTGAAGGGCTTTCAGCCTCTACATTGCTAAATGGCTATATGTAAATCCACATCATTCTGCATGAAATTTGGCTGAGTTTCAGGTGAAGGTACAATAATACCAGATGAAACTGTATGAATCAGCAAATGTCTTACCCTTGTCTGTATTCTAAGACCTAATAAATCCACAGTTAATGTGTTATGATACTGACCTGGATAGCATCAGTTGTAACATCATAATTGCCCCTAAGTTTCCTGGGGGAGGGAGCTTGTAAAAAGGAGAAAGGTGGAAGTGCAGCAATTGAAAATCCAATGTGGTGTAGTGGTTAAGATACTCAGGAGATCTGACTTCTAGTCATCACTCAGCCATGGAGCTCACATGGTGAGTTTGGGCCAGTCACAGACTCACAGGGTGATTGCTGTGAGGATAACATTGAAAGATGGAAGATTATGGAAGCTGCTTTGAGTTCTTTGAAAAGAAAATATCTGGGATATAAATATAATAAAGAAATAGGAAGACAGTGCATCTCTATTTTCCTATATAATAAATAAATAGGAAAATGGCATATCTCTATTTTTAAGAGTGTGGAGAAGCGGCAATTTCAGATGATGTCACTTTCTCAAACCCCTAAGAGAGGCTGTATGCACCAAAAGTCTATCTGCTATTGTACTAAACACCAAACTTAATATGGAATCAGTTGATTGCAATTAATAAGTCTAGTTTAAAAAATGTCAATTTTAGGGCTCTGATTGCTTAGCTCTTCAAAGTATATTCAAATGTGCCTATGGCACTGAACCAGGGCTGTAATGATTTTATTTTTTCTTATTTATTTTGATTTATTTTCAAATTTACATGCTGCTCAATAACCTGACAGGACTCTCCAAGTAGCTAACAATATACTGCAAACACAGTACAAACACAGAGGAAGGAGGGAGGAAATCTGTTGATCAGTTTTTAAATGCAGGTTTCATAAAATCTGCAAAAGAGGATGATCATTGCCTGGAACCAAAATGAGATTAGGCACAGTGCCAGGTGGACCTCTTTAGGAAGCTCATTTCAAAGGTTAGATAATAAGATGATCATCTTTAACAATACATAACAGGCAACATGTCCCTGGGAATGCCTGTATCTATTGGATTTGGATGGTGCAGTGAAATATTTCCTTTGGTTAATTTTTGGTAAGACTGTACCAAGATTGTGCTCATATATATGCCTTCTTAAACAGGATGCAAAACACAAGTCTTGTAGGGCTTTTTGTTTGTGTGTTTGTCTTGTTTTGAGAAATTCTCAAAATATTACATCAAAGCTTAGTTTGGCTTGCTTTCATTCCTGCTTGCAGTATAATACACATGCATTAACAGTCTGTGGATGTGAATACATATTTGAGAATTTGTGACCATCTTCATCAAACATGAGCTCCTCTTATGGTTTGGGGTCGTGACACGAGCACCTTCAAGAGATCTGCACAGTGAAATGCTTACCAGCACAGCAAGTACGGCAGCATGCAAGATTAGGTTCTGCTGCTTCTGAACCACAAACACCCCTGAATTTCATTGCCCTGCTTGTTTTCTGGCAGAGCATAAGTACATTGAACTATCACCCCAAGTTTTTAAAATCCTCTTGCCGAGTATTCTGGTTTCCTGCATGCCATTTGGAGAGGTGAGAGGGAATGACAGTGATGACAATATATATGCTTTAGGCCAATGTATTTTAATGCATAATTGACTTGCTATAATATGCAATGACAGCAAAACTCCATGCACCATTTTATAGTGGTCTTTACGTTCAAATGCCTGTACCTTCTCTGAATGATATATTGCGTCACTTCAGATGCTCCCTGCCTTGGAATCTTTGTGCACTATTTTGCTGATTATTCTGGTTATCAACAATTTGTGTCATGAATTCTTTGGGAGTCCGGGTTATCATTAATGCATGACTAACAAGTGATGGATGAAGAATGGTTGAAATTTAATTCACTGCACAACTAATAAGTGCTTTGTCTATCAGACTTCCGCATATCTTCATTAGATGCTATAGCAAGACTTCCCAAATGCTATCACTGTAAATCTTCCTCAGCCCAAAGAACTAGCATTGCAGCCCCATGTGTGTTTGCTCAGAAATGTCCTTCAGAGTTCACTGGGACTAACTTCCAGGAAAGTGTGCATAGGCTTGCAGCCTGAATAACTTGTTTTAGCTTCCCGTAACTGTAACACTCACACAAAACGGTATGGGATTCATTGATAGCAGTCAGTTCTTTAGAATCATGTTTCTCAAATGCTTTCATTGTAACTCTTGCTCAGAGAAGAAGTTTTAAATGCATTTAAAACTTCTAATTTAAATGACAGAGTTTTAAATGAACACATGAAAAACTAACATGGCATGGGAATACAATGATGTATGTATCCCTAATAGAGTGCAATTTGCATAATTTAAAATATGAATATATTGTAATGTAATATAATGTATGATTCAAAAGGCAGTTTGGAATTTGTGTATAAAAGTAAGCAATGGAATGGATGAAAGGAAAAAGAAGGTAGATAGAGATGGACACACACCATGTCAACACAACCCGCTTCCTAAAAAGAAGGAAACTGTATCCCAGACATTAGGAAGTGCTGGTTATCATTCTTTAGTATACTAAACATTACTTATTTTCCCTTTTAAAAAGCACATAAGAAGAATTGCCAGAAGCTCATCCATTCATTATAGAAAGCCCACAAGAAATCTATTTTCTGAGCTTTAGCATTTGCCTTTTGCAAAGAAAAGCAATTTCTTAAAGAAAGAGAAAATCTTAGCAGCAGAACAATAGTGGTTTAAAAGGTTATACTGCAATAAGTAATTATTAGACTGGTAGCAAGATAATGCAACATTTTAGGTAAGAATACAGTTTTATAGAAATAATTAAATAACACAGATGCCTTTAATACGATAGATGAAATAGATCAGAACATCAACCCTGTAAGCAAAAACAAGTCGTCGTCGTCATCATCACCATTCTGATTTAGTTTACAATATTCAGGGTTGTAAATATGGATCTGGACCACCCCTTTCTACTGGAGAAATTACCCTTTCTAAAACTGTTATTGCCCCCTTAAATTCCTCAGTTGTTTCTTCTAAACTGATCTAAGCGAGCTTTGAAAAATTGGTTTAGGGAGAATGAGAAAGAGAGAGAGAGAGTCATTCTAGTCCAGCTATTTTCAACTTTTTAAGGGTGTTTCTGACTTCCAACAATTCTTTGAAAGAAAATTAGTCTACAAGATTCCTGAATATAAAAATGAAATGATCTTAGAAATAACTTAATGAAAAATTTTGTACCCCTCTACAATTGACAACCAAAAAGACTGTCTTTGTTTCAAACTAGAATTGCTTTCATCTTCACAGTCTTCCATGGAGCCATAATATTGGTCCAGTTTGAATATCACAGCAAACCAAGATTTTCAAAAATCTGTGTTGTTGCAAATATGGCGACATACTGGTAGCCACTATTCAATCATTCTCAGTGCAAGCTGGCAAGAGTTCTACTTTAATATGAATAATGTGTAACTTGGAAATGTTTAGTGTGGCATGATTTCAAGTTTGATGTTCATTCACCATGGACAATTGTTTGTATGAAGATAGATTGTTGAAGCCTTTGTGCTTGCCTTTACAGAGCTAGAACTTCAGCGGTGACAAAGGAGAGTAGGGAAGCAGCTAATAAGACTACTTTAACTAAGTTATGTGTCAGGTGGTATCATAGGGGCTGGAATCTAATCCACATACTACTTTATTGTGTCTTCCATGAAGCTGGCAATCAATTCAGAATGTGATAGCAAATCCAGACTTCCTACAAAGATGGGCGTTATGAACAGATGTTCCAGTTGCAAAATTCAGTGGCAGGAGTAGTCCGAAACCACTGTGTGTTCTATCTCTGGTTATTGGCTTAGAGGTGTCACAAGAATACATGATGTAAGCCTCCCAAATTTTTCTCCTTCTCCTCCACAACTCATTTTGAGCATCCTTTCTGCTTTGACTCTGCTTACATGCAAGTACCAGATTTTTTTCTTTCAAGAGTTTGTGCTCTACCATCTGCCGTGTTATTTTTTGCAAGTGCCATGAGAAATTTTGTGGTCCATCAACCTGTCTTTCTTTGTTTATTTAATTTTAAATGTCTTTGATTCTTTGGTCAAGCAGGGACATTCAGATTCTCTCTGAGATGCCATTTGAAATTAGACTTGAGCAAATCTGTGTTTCATTTTTAACAGTTGTGATACATAGCTAGATTTAGATAACGAAATCACTCATGGTGGTCATCATGTATTGAAATGAACCCCCAAACAGAAAATTTCTTCCCAGAGAAATTGTACATATGACACCTTCATGATGACCCTTCTCAGATATAGTTTGGCTCTTACTTTTCTACATTTGGTCAAGGGATTATTATGGACTTCAGGAAGGATGGCTGAAGTTAATTTTTCCTTTCGCTAGCAAAATAAGGCACTTAATCCTATCTAGAGAAAAGAGGCCTAACTTTTAATGGTTTTCAGAGGGATTTGGTGTTTGACATCTTGGTAGAGCTGTGCTTTGTAATGGCTGTCGTAGTTCATTGCAAAGCTGAAGTTTGCAAGGCTGTGACAAATTAGCTCAGTGTACAAGGAACTTTGATCATTTTCTATACAGTAGAAGAAGACAACCAAAATAGGGTCATTCTGAGTTCTTCTGATTTAAGGAGGAAAAGGAGGATGGATGGATGGATGGATGGATGACAGACAGACAGACAGACAGGCAATCACTACTCCTATATTCTTTCCATAGTGACAGGATCAATTTATTCATTTCAAAAATAGACCTTCCTAATGTTTTCATTGCTCTTAAGCAACTGTGGCTGCCATGGGAAGCCCCTATAAATTTCTTCAGAAAGCACCCCTTATCACATAGTGGTAAGCTTTTTACATATGCAGCAGCTCACCTTGCACATGGACAATTGTCAATGCTGTCCCAGCTTTCTTTATACTCATGTGGTGAAAATTTCCAGTTCGAAGTATTCCACAAATAACAATTGTAACATGTAACTGATCCTAGGGCATGACTGGATAGGAACTGATGACTTTTAATACTAGGCCGGTTTATTGAGACAGCAGGTCCTTAAATAAATTATCCTGTGTCCACACTTAAGTGTGTCCAAACTGCACACATACATTCCTACCTGGGTCCAGCCACTATTGGCATAGTATTAGCATGACATGCTAAACCATCCTCCAAAGAAGCTACACAGCATGGGTGGTTCACAAAAAAATGCACAGTGTACCCAACAGACATCAGGCTCGAGTGGAAAATTTATCCAATCACAATCTACATGGATACTGCAATCAGGGCCCTTCTTCCAATTTTCTCCTTTGAGGGGAGCTCAGCTGGTGACAACATGGGAAAGCCCCACAGACTATCCTCTATACCAAGGCATATGACAGTTTAAAATAGCCCTCAGTTTGCAAGTATTGTGCTCAGTTTTGGACCCCTCATTACAGAAAGGATATAGCCAGGTTAGAGTCAGTGCAACGTAGGGCCACAAGGTTGGTGGCTGGTTTGCAGGGGATGGGGTATGAGGCGAGACTGAGGGAACTGGGTCTCTTCAGCCTGGAGAAGAGGAGACTCAGAGGGGATATGTTGGCGACATACAGGTATGTGAGGGGATGTCACATGGAGATGGGTAGAGACCTGTTCTCCCCTGCAGAGGAAGATAGGATGTGCTCCAATGGAGCAAAGCTCAGGGAACCAAGGTTCCATTTGGAAGCCAGGAAGCACTTCCTGACAGTTAGGACCCTGAGGGTGTGGAATGGGCTTCCACAAGAGGGTTGTTGAGGCCCCATTGGTGTGGGTGTTCAAGGATAGGCTGGATGTACACATGGTGGGCATGTCGTGAGCGGAGCCAGCTGGTGCCAGAGGTCAGACTAGATGGCCCAGGAGGCCCCTTCTGACTCGTTCTGTTTCTATGTTTTTATGTTTGTATTATCAGCTGTTTGAGGAGGCTAAGCTCTGTGAGGAATATTTTCTTCATGGCTGCACTTTATCATGGATTATGTAGTGGTACAGCTACCTAAACATGGTTTAATATGAATTAATTGAAATCTGAGGCATTGCCAAAAATCACCTTTTCCTGTCCATGTCCATGCACACAGTCAGAATCAACTTTATTAGGATTGGTCTAAAATAAGCTGAGCAGTTTTCCCTATTAACTTGGATAAATTCAAAAGAGCCCTGGTACTCAGTCAGCATTAATGGAAGCACTATAAAAAAGTAAAGGTTTTCCCTTGACGTTAAGTCCAGTCATGCCTGACTCTAGGGGGCGGTGCTCATCTCCGTTTCCTAGCCGAGGGAGCCAGCGTTTGTCCGCAGACAGTCTCCGTGGTCATGTGGCCGGCATGACTAAACACGGAAGTGCATGGAACACTGTAACCTGCCCACTGAAGTGGTACCTTTTTATCTACTTGCATTTGCATGCTTTCAAACTGCAAGGTTGGCAGAAGCTGGGACAGAGCAACGGGAACTCACCCCGTTGTGCAGATTCGAACCGGCGACCTTTCAATCAACCAGCCCAGCAGCACAGCGGTTTAAACCACTGTGCCACCTGCATCCCTGGAAGCACTATAAGAATCCATAAAATATGGTGCAAAATGGTGAACATAATATGGCAGTGTTATTTATTTATGGCAAGAGACTTGGCTTATCATGAGAATGCTCATACAGCCAGGAAGAAGTTTGAGCATAGTAACAGCAATGATTTGACTTCTTTCTTACAAAATGGAAACATCAGAGAATGATTATCCCCTGTCTGAGCAAAAGCTTCAGGGCAGGGATGGAATTGTACGGTCCTCACAGTGCAATGTGTAGTGTCACCTGAGGTTGAACTTGGTGGGCTATGCAAACCTCTTGCCTGGATTTCTGACTTCTACCTCTCATCCTTTGACTGTGTCAGACAGGGGTGGTTGGTTGTGTAAGATTCAAGGAGAAATGTTGTAATGTGCTGACAATTATCCTTCCTCCCATGCACTGAATCCTGAAGAGTTACAGTTGAAGAGCAGGATTGGTTTTAATTGGGCTAATCTGGTCACATGGTATGTGCAGGCAACGTATGGGTCCTCAAACTACTGCCCGTGGGATAGATCTGGCCCGCCATGGCCATCCATCCGGCCCGCGCTGCCATTCGCTGCTCGCATGTGTGCTTGCTGTGAGGGCTGGGAGGTGCTTGCTCAGAGATGGTTTCTGAGTGAGCGAGCCGCTGCTGCCTGCCTCCTGTATGTGCATGCTTGCCACTGCTTCGCAGTGGGGCGGGGGGCAGGGAGGTGGTGTCTTGCTGACTCAGAGATGGTTTTGGACTTGTTGGGAGAGCCCAACACCACCTCGCACGTACCCTACAATGCCTTACCGGCCCGAGCGCATGTAGCCTCTGCCTTTTTACTGGCGCCCTATTGAAAGCGCTTGAGGGCCCCTGAGCTAGGGTCTGCTTTAGCTGAACACCCTGATGGGTGTTGCTGAGACTTTCTGTTTTGGGCTCTGTTGCCCATGGGCAGGTTACAGAGTACTTTGAGGTGCAGTATTTCTCAGCAGTCAGTGTCAGGTTTTGGACCTCCGTGCTTACCTGGAAAGGTGTTGCTTACAGGAAGGGTGATGACAATCCAGCCTTCTTACAAGTCAGGGCAAGTCCATACAAGTAACTCTAGCAGCTGCTAAGCACCTGAGAGTTTAGCATTCTGCACAGCTTCGTATTATGCGTGAACACTCTCATAAATGCTGTTATAATATTACTAAAATGTGTTCGTCATTCAATTGACTTACCTGTGTTTCACCTTGTTATTTCCATTCCCACGGCCACATTCTCTTCCAGTAATATAGTAATTTGCAGTCTGATTTTACCTAGAGAGCAACATTGGAGAGACTTGAAAAGGCGAATAAAAGAAAGAGAACTCATGCTAATAAGCCTGTCCATTGATCTAAGCAGGTCATGTTACTCTTGATATGTACAAATCTAGTTACTCATCTCAGATTTAAATTGAAAGTAGAAATAATCAAAGATGTTCTACTCCATGTTCATTGGTAGTCTTGCTCTGCCATATTAAATACTATTCCAATAACAATAAAGGATGGTAAAATATGTGTGCTGTTAAGATTAGGTCATTATGTTTTATAACAATTCATCACACAGGTCATATGAAATGAGATTTTTACAGGGTCAAGAGGAACCATATTAAGACAGAGAGTGACTTCAAGAAAATTACAGGAGACTGGAGAGTAGAAACCTGGTCACTGAGAAACATGGTCAAAGTTTCTGATGTAAAAAGAAAGTGCAAGAAATGTAAAGGCGGTACATGAAATAATCACTTGGGAAGCTTAATTGTAGGCTGCACAAGTATCCAAATCTAAATGTGCTTTTTAACAGTCTTTGTGTCATCAACTAATTTAGTGATGTCTTAAGATGTAATCTATTCTCTTAACATAACTGAGGGAGTCCAGCTGAGACAAACAGCACCATCAAGAGGTTCTGATGGCTTTCAGTGGCTCACACAAACCGATGAGATGGATGTGCAGAAACTCAAATAATGTGTTTTCTGCATTCTTGGATTTTCTCTTCCAAAAAAGAAGACTGGAAAACACGCTCATGTTACAGTTATGCATATATTGTCATTATGTCTCCATAATTTCCAATGTGCATCTGATTATTTTGTTACTTCCTTTAATAGAGGTGGTTTCCTTTAAGGGGGGCAATTTTGGTTTATAAATCTGGGAAGTGACAGCTGTGGCCTTGAGACATGTCCTTCCATGGGCGGACATGACTATACACATTTAACCCAGAAATGATCCAGGGACCTTCCTTGCTTTGCCAAGTCCCGCCCCCCCACCACCACCTATGTCGGTGCTTTAGCAACATAGGACTCTGCCAGGCCAGTGGTCTTCCTAGCGCGGTATTGCTGTCATTGACTGGAAAAGGTTTCCAAGGGTCACATATAGATGTTTCACTTCTCTATCAGCAGATGTCAAGCATTAAGTCAGATATTAGAGATGCATCGATTTTGTTTAATCCATTCCATGTAAGTTTCATACAGTGTCAAGTTTTTCTCTTATTCCAGTGAATCTGGAGGCATTTTTGTTTTGTTCTGCTTTGTTTTTGCTATTTTTTCCCAACTAAGTTACTGTTTCTGATATAAAGGTCTTCTGTTCCTTTTGACATTATAACTTTCTGCACCCTGCCTAAACATCCTGAGTTCCATTATTAAAAATTAGCATTTGGCCTCTAAATGTTCAACCTTCCTGTTGAAATTGATTAACAATAGATTCTATCCATTTTACACTATCAGCCCAATAAAACAAGCTAAATGCCAAAGGAGAGAGCAGTCCTGTTCCTTCACAGTGTCATGAGCAAGTTTCAATTATAGGGCATAACACAAGGTAATTTTTAGCAATGTCAGTCAAGTTAGTACTAGATGCATTCTTAAGCATGCCTATTTTAAAGAAGTCAAATTCTGGTTTAATGGGGCAAGGCTCTGATGGTACTTTTAAAATTAAAATTAATGTTTAGTTTAACATTTGCTTTTTTCTTCATAATTATCCTATGTTGACATTGCATTCATCAATGAATTAATCAACTAGATCTCATATGACTAAATAAGCTAAAATAAATTTATTCTTCAGGTTATAGCCCTACCTTGCATAGGTTTTACATAGATACAAGTATACCTATATTTTTATCCATGTCTGATAAAAGTTGTGGATTACTAATTGGGTTTCAGTTTCAAGGATTCTGCAAATGTGCATTTTGTGGGGTATTCGTTATAACAGCTTGCACACAGTGAAATGTGAAACTCATTTATATATGTCATCTATAACTTAATGATTTTCCCTTGCCTTTTCAAGCAGTCTGATAGATGCCTTAAGGTTACATTGTCCTTCTGGGAGGTTCAGAATTCTTCCCAACTTGTAATTGCCCACGGTTATAAAATATAAACTGCTAAAAACAAAAATGAGCAGTATTCATTCTAGAATATCAAAAGTGATATAAATGCATTTGGTGTTAGCAGAGTTTGGGGAAAGCACTGATAGCACAAGGAATGTATGAATCAGCAAAATCCCAGCTTAGCAAAGTTTTCCAAATGTTGCCTTGAAACTACTTCCTACTTAAATCTGTTTGAGATAGTGATGTGGCTGTTATTTCATGAAAATCCACCTGAATGTTCATCTGCATCTAGACCTCAGTTGCATAAATCTTTGAAATGTACTTATTTGTCTGTCACTAATTAAAGCATATTTGTGCACATTTCTCAAATGCACACATTTTTCATCACTTTTTTCAGATGTACACATGCTGTGAATACATTGGTTCCATGAGCTTCCACTGCAAGCTCAGAAATGTGTAGACTTCAACTTTGGATTTTGTGTTCCATCTAAGAAGGTATAAACTGGGTAAAAAAATGGACTGAAACAAATTTCTCAAATATCTCAGGGGTGGAACTGGGGTGTCTCTTGTATGAACCAAATCCAGTGTACACCATTGTTCACTTATTTTCTGAGCCACACAGCTTTCACAGTGGTTTAGGAAGTCTTTGGATATGAAAAGAACAGCCCAGAAGCAAAATAAAATATAATTACAATGAAGCAGAACGAGCATTTACATCACAAAACATAAAATCATTTCCAAGCATATGAGGAGAAGCACAAAAGGACCATTAGCAGCTTTGCTAAACACTTCAGGTCAGGATCAGAGCTGCCAATAATCCACCAATGCCCTGTGAATAGAAGACAAAGCAGGCAAAAGGAAGTGCTCCATGCCTACTGTCCTGTCCTGTTCTGAAGTCACTAAGTAGAAAGCTCTACACACACAAACACACACACAAACTCTGGCTACCTCCATCAAATCAGCCCAAAAAATCTCTGGGTCCCAGGTATCTGCTTTGGCTGGTGTGGGGTTTAGCTATGAGATATGGGTTTCATGGTACAAGGGATTTTTTTGCAAAAGAAAAACGGGGGATAGTTGTGCAAATTGAACTTGAGACCAAAATGTGTTTGTGATCACATTTTGTGTGCAAAAGTAAAATGCTTTTATATCCTTATTTTAGTCCGAATGTTTCTAATAAGTGAACTCAGACTGAGCCCAAAACTTTCAAGGGTGAAGTGATAACCTATACTTCAGAGAGAGGGGAACTTCATCTTAGTTTAGATGATGTTCCTGAAGTTTCCACTCCACTCCCCTCCCCACACACACTCAGATACTTTTATGGTGTGGCTCTATGATATCATGTATGATATCACCCACTGCCTCTTGACAATGCTCGATGGGCTCGTGGAAATGACACAGTGTCATGATATACTCTGACTTCCATTGGGTTTCTGGAGGTAAATGCCTGAGGGAACATCATGATACAGTGTTATTTCTTTGGCCACTTGGCCAAGCTTACACAACTAGGATTCTGAGGAGTCCCTCAGTGCTGCTATGAATAGTTATGGTAGCCTAGCTGGCAACACTGAGGACAGAATTCTGGACTAGAAATTCCTTTGACCAAAGCCAGATGCAGTTCAGCATCTTTTGCGGGAGGGGGACAGGACTGAAAAAAATAAATAAAGATGTTCTAGATGTCTACAGAATTCTGGCATGTATCTATAGATGTAACATATGCATCTTAGAGAAGCATTCTCACTGGAGAGCACTCATGCATCTTCCCCTCAAATTTATTCATGTTTAACTATGAGAGTTTTAAGTAAATCAAGTTTTCTAGCATCCTTCTCTAAGCAGTCTCTTTCCTCCTTTAAAGAAACCTTCCCACTTCAACTTTTACATACACCGAGAGGAGAAATCAGCCATACCTCCAGGGATATCAGTAGTGATGTGATATATATGAAAGAAAAAGAAACCCAAAAGGGAAAAAATGTAATGCAAATACAGAGAAATTCCACACTGAGAAGTCTATAACTATTCAGAAATGTATAATATACACAGCTTGCATAGAGAAACAGATGCTTCAGTACCAACAATTACACCATTGTGCCAATTTATGGATTTCACAATACATACAAAATACAAGGTTACCCACTGTTCTGAGACCACAGAGCACAACAGAAAGAGTTAGCACTCTGGGTTTCCTTCCTGAAGCCCCTTTAAATCAAGTCTTTCCAATCAACATTCTTCACAGGTTCTTATTTATTTATGTCCTAAACTTATTTTTATAGACATCTTTATTCTGGGAAAGTTTATGCAAGAGACAAATGAGCTGAAATAATGGCTCAGTTATACTGCCGAGCTTGTTTGCAAGGGTGGTAGTGGAAGCTCTTCTGTTGCTCTCTTTATTGATCAGTGGCTAGAAACCTAATGTACTTAATGTATGCCTTGGAGAAATCATGTGGCAAAGGAATGAGGGTCAGCATCTGCTTCAAATCTTAAGAAAAACCTAAAGTGAAGCAGCAAGATACTTGGTGCAGAAACTAAATTAAGACCACCTATGCAAGCACAGACAGGCAAAAGGAAGTTGTCTGAAAAGATACTAGGAGTACCGATCCCTCTTGGCCTTAAAGATTGAAAGGAACATTTTAAATGCATCTCCTAAATGCTGCTTTCAGCAGGAATCAATCACAAAATAAGAATGATAATGCTGGAACCACAGCTGGTCCAAGGACTAGGTGGTCAGCACATGTGAGACCAACCCCTGCCATTAATTTGGGTGTCTTTTAAAAGGGAATCAAAGAAACTCATGGAAGATAAGATGTCCATGGTCACTAACTCCTGATGGCTGTATGAATTAGAGGTGGCATGCCTCTGTGTTTCACATTGGGGAACAGAAGCACTCATGTTCTGCTTATAGGATTTCTTTGGGCAGCTCATTGGCCACTGTGTGAACAGAGTGATGGACTAGATGGACTCTTGGCCTGATCCAGCATGTCTCCACTTCTTACTTGCCTACCACCAAGGGCAAGAAGGTAGGTTACAAGGGAGATGGTCTTCCCAGTGCCAGTCCTGTGCCTTTAGATTCAGCTTCTGTTGGGGATTGATCAGTACTATGAGGAAGTCCCCTGGAATCTGCTTCTTCTCAGATTGTGGACTTCCTTTAGTGTCAGCCCTGTCTTAGAAAATGAGCCAAGCTGAGAGGAAGTCTGCAAATGCTTGAAGAAATTTGGTTGCACAACTGGCAACCTTCTTTCATGGTACATGCAACACAAACAAAGGCTGCAAGTCATGTGCAGGAATTGGGATGCTACTTGTGCACATAGGCTTGATTTCTGACTTCATGCACTCAGCAGCTGGTTGGACTCACAGCCTCAAGGAAGTCTGGGCAGCTGAACCCAAGGAATCCAATGGATTTGCACCCCCAAAACATATACCCTTAGGGATGATCCAGTCCCTTCTTCATTGTTCTTCAAGAATACTCTGAAGACTCACTTTCTTTGTTAGCCTTTCCATAGAATGTGGGCTACAGCTTTCATTTGCATTATCTGTTTTTATAGTGTTTTTATTGAACATTTCTTTATTACTAGCCTATAGTATTTTTCATAGTTCGTATTTTTTATCTTTTGTAGTTTCATCTTGAGACAGCCCCATCTTTATAGGTGGCCTAAACATAATTTAAAGCGAAATACAATGTTGTAACATCTCTTTCCCCTTTTCCCTCTCCAGCAGACTTAAACCAGAACTTAGAAACACCAACCCTCTTATTAGAGCTTAACTGGTTATACTACCGTATAAATCAATGTAGTGTTCTCATAAGAACAGCCATGCTGGGTCAGACCAAAGGTCCACCTAGACTAACACTCTGTACAGACATTGGCAAACACCCCCCCCCCAAAAAAAAAACTGTACATAAGATGGGTACAAGATCCCTGCCTACACAAGCTCCTTGATATGTGAGGGAAACATCTGCCCATGTAAAGAATTGAATCCATACCAAAACTTCTGTTCCCCCTCTCTTTCAGAAAAGATTCTGACTTCCCCTTCAGGGTTGCTGCTAGTGCTTGAAACACATTGGTGGGAAGGCTGGACATTTCTTAATTGGTCTTTTTGCTTCATCTGTCTTCTCTTCATAGGGTCAAGGAACTCTTCCACCATTTCCTCTCCTCCCAATACTGAATACTGTCCCTCCTTTTCTTAGAATCTTCACCAGGTGACCTTGAAAGTACAAAGTCACCTGCCCACCTCTGCCCTGTACATCTCCTCATAATTTGATGATTCCATTTCTGCAGACAGTAGCACATTAGAACCAAACCCTTTCTCTACAATAAAGGCATTTTGCAGCCTGGTGTAGGGCAATAAATGGTGCCTAATCCTAAGTGAGGAAGCTTAGCACCCAAAGCTGGCCAAATTATTTTGGCTTCAGAAGTAGCAAATACCAGAAGTAGCTCTTCCTCAAAGTTTTTAAAAAATCAATACACTGAGCATTACACTTTGCTATCATTTTGTTATCTCCCAAATCACCTGCCTGAGAAAACAACCTAATTCTGCCTTAACTAGGAATGGTCATGTTGTCAGTATGGCTCAGCCTTTTACTCCTGAGTAATGGCCAGCACACAGAAGGAAAATGTGGCAGGGAAGGAGAAGAGCTCCAAATATGTGGCTTATGCCAGTGCTAGGTTCAGTATAGTACATACAGAACTACCTTTCTAGTCAAATAATACTTTCTGGAAAGCAACCTATTAAAAAAGATCAGATGAATACATGTTCTTTCTGCTCTTCTTTTTTAACTATTGTGATTTTAACAATGGACATTATTTAATGGTGAGGTTTATTTTCCTACAGAAAGCTATAGCATGGCAAACTCTCTTTCCGAAGATGTGGCCTTTTCCATATAAGCAAAAGGGAGTGGTGGGTAAAGTATATTTAAAAACACAATTTAGAGACATGCCAAAGATATGCTGATATGTAGCACTTGTCACACTGAAAGTGTTTAGACTCCCCTCAACATTTCTACAGACGTTTCACCTCAGCAGATTGATTTGCCTCGAGATACCTTTAGGCAAAATCTGGTGTTGACACTAGCAAAAAAAGGCAGATCATATTTTTGGAACATGCACTGTGTTGTGTTACATTATAGAGATGTGGGAGGTTCTTTTTGAGAGCTGCCTTAATGCCTAGGGTCACACAAAACATGTCGCATCAGTGCAATGTCCCATTTGTGGCATTGCAGTGGCCCATCTTGTGCGGTTGCAGCAGCCTGTCTCAAGGTTATTGTAGTACTAACAGACAGGGAACAACTCTGAATTATACAACATATCAATCTGCATCATGAAAACTAGCAATGAAAAGATCGGACCAGACAAGACCCAAGATGTCTCACATAGACATGATTGTTAACCCTTCTGGCAGCTTCAAACTTTTTCATAAGTGTATCAAGGGTTCCTTTAAAAAAGGAGAAAGAGAGCGAGGGAGAGAGGGATAGAGAGAAACATCTCTAGTGTCTTGAAGGTCATTGTGACTTTCTTCATGCTGCTATATTTATTGGTGAATCATGCAAGAAGCAGGAACACATATTGTTAATGGCTAAAGATAGAAAGGTGTTAATTATTGAACATGAGAAGGAGAAGTCTTGTCGGTTGCACAATTTAAACTTTTTCTTCTCACTTCCTATACTTATTCTTCTTAATGTAGAAGCCTCCTGAATACAATCAGCCTGGCATGGCCTACAAAGTTGAGGGAAGCTTTACAATGAAAATGGAGAATCTAGAATTTGCAACAGATTCCAGAATAAGCTGGGAAATGTTTTGTGTACATAGAAATATAAAAATTATGTCTTTTAAACAGTTTCCAGAATGGAATTCTGAATCAACCATGTGATAAGTTGCTTGATCCTGTGAGAAATGATGGGCAAAGGAGGATCTGCTTTCTCCCCTTGTTTCTTCTCAATGTAGAAGAAGAAACAATGTAGTTTTTCTTTCCTTCTGAATTAGAAGCAGATACTCCTTTGTCTAAACAATGAAACCCTAATGAATGACTCAGCTTTTTCTATCAGAAACTGTACTTGTTTTCCAGGAGATAGGGACTCCCACTGCAATGTTCTTTGCTTTTGAAGTAGCAGTGTATGTGTGTTTCTTTCTATAGCACTTTGCACCAGTTACAAACTAAAACTTTCCAGATATAATTTAGCAAATAAATATGACTCTACTTCAGAACAGATCAAATAATGGTCTTAGGTATCCACTCAATTCATAGGTACAATATGCCATCCAGATAAATACACACACACATTTTCTTTTAAACAGAACAAGAAAATCCCGGTTGGATGCATAAAATGTTCCTGATTGTCTAAGTGATATGGCATCTATGGCAGAAGTATTTTTTAAAGGCACTAGTGCAGTGGCATTAATTAGCAATGCAACTTGGGCTGTATCTCAGTGCAGGTTTAAGGGGTTAGATTACACCTTATGCTGTTCTCTAGGGACTTATACCAGATCCTATAAGTTGCTGTTTCAGCGCAACAAAAGCCCTAAGAAAAAGACTTGCGTGTTTATGATGCAATGTATCATTGACAGGCCAATATGTTTTATGCTCAGTAAAACTGTGCTCACAACTTTCTGTCCTAAACACATCTGCTTTTTTATCAGCACCCCAGTTACGCTACTCCCACAAGGGAAATCATATTGGCTCCATCTTTATGGTGTTTTAAATGGGCACTAAAAACTGCTCTCTTTGCCTGGGTTTTGATGGATTTTAATGTTGCACTTTGGCTTGTTTTTAAGGAAGGTTGAATTTCTGCTTTTATTTTGCAGTTGTGGTTTCTTAGTTTTATTGCTGATTTTATTGTATTGTTGTATTGCTGTTCTGAGGACAGAAAAGTGGTATATACATTGTGAAATAGGCATCACAATGCTATTAAAAGAGAAATTATACTAGTTGGGGTGGAGAGTTCTGATGTCAGAGATTGTAATAGTCCTGCTCCTTGTTTTCTATCTGCCCCCACCCCAGCTGTTTTTGCTGGGAGATGGGAGGGCACATCCAGGAGTAGATTCCTCCTCACAGTGAAAGGCTTGTCTTTCTACTCTTGAAGGAAAGGATCTGAAAAATCCAATGGTTCCTGAGACATTGTCCCACCGATCATAGAAAGGTAGCTTAAACAACATTCAATGTGCAGTTCAGTTCACTCAGTTATTAAAAAAGGGAAAAAGTAGAGAAAAAACCTGCTGAAATTATTAAGGTTAGAGAATCTTCCCTACACGGAAAAGCTAGATCATTTGTTTCTTTGTGTGTATGTGTGTGTTCTGGAGCAGGGAAGCCCTAGTAGTAATTGTAAGTGCAGAGAAGGAAACTTTTTCACTCATAATACCTGAGCTCAGGACTGCCCAGGGAAGTTGGCTGGTAGAGTCAGCAGAAAGGAAGTCACACAACTTCCTCCAACCTTCCTCCAGATATTTTAAACTACAACTCCTTGTAGTACTTACAGATGCCCAGCAGGGGTAAAATCCATGTGAGGCAGGTAGGTGGCATGGAAGCATAAATTTGCCTGTATGGTTCTTACAAATACCTGAGGAATTGTCTTTGCAAATTCTGATGAAAATGTTGAGATCCATTCCTCCCAGACAAATATGTAGATTGAAACTTAGTTACACAGAAATGTGTCCAAACATTCCAAGGCAATTCTTAGCTCAGAAAAGCAGAAACTTAAAATCCATATTTGGAGATAAAATATATTCAAAGATGTATATTTTGAAAGACAGCGTATTTAGGAATTTCTAATGAGAATATTGCATGGATTTATTTAAAATATTTTAGGCCCATTGTAGGATATTTAGCTCTATACATATTTTTAATATAATTATATGCACAGTTTTATAAAGTTTGAAAAACAATGATATGAAAAAATGGATAAGTAGCAGACCATCATATATGTCTTAAACAAAGACATTAGCTCCCTGATTCAATTTTAATACTCTTCATACTACTACCCACATTTGTCTACATTTTTGATGGGAGAATCTCCATTGCAAGAGTTGAAGAAATAAGAATTTTGAAGAATTTGTTAATTTCTGGTTTCATGCATTAGATGCACACAAAAATGCATGCACATTTTCAGGGAACAGAGTCATTGGTGGAAGTGGAAATTAGGAAGAACAGACTTATAAGTGAACATGTGCAAAAATGGCAGAGTGGAAACAGAATGATCCAGCCACCTCTCCTTATATACATGAGGAGTCACCTAGCATTTGACTGACTGTAGGGTCACCTGTGGGTCAAAAGGCTAATGTGTGCCTCAAGGATGCCTGTTAGTTGGGGAGACAAGACTTGCCATCCTTCGTCTTTCCACTACAGGTGTTCATTTGCTCCATAAGGAACCTTTGCAAGGAATTACATCATACATTGTTATAAAAACTTGGACTTCAATAGCATCATGGGAACGGGTTTCCTTACTTTCCTTGCACTATAGTTCTCGACCTACACACAAGTGCATCCAAATTGAACAGAATTCCAGCTACCATAGAGTTCTTTACATGTAAAGGTCTATATTCATATTGATTTCCTTCTGCAGATATCCCCTTTGGGACATGAAGAGTGGATGAGAAATCTGCACAATGTCAGGGCTGGACCATTGGAGAAGTTCTGTAGCCCCTTTAATTTTATGATTCCCTTCATGTAATTAATTTGTGAAGGCACCAGTGATATGCTAGGCTAAAAACAGCCTAAGATGATCCAGCAAAAGGGTTCTTAAGTTCTAATATTTCAGAGGAACTTGCTTGCAAAGTGCTTCGGCAGAGAGGAAATACCTGATTATTCCCCTTCCCGAATTTCAAACATCTGCTTCATACATGATAGGTATTGGTAGGGTTGGGCACAGTTTTATAGAGGAATCCCTCCCTCCATGACAACGTTGAAACATTTGGGAACTTTTCTGCTTTTATGATTTCATGTATTTCATTTTTGTGGTGCTTGATGGAAGATGCCCAGATATTGCCAGGGCAGGTGGACTACATCTGTGTATGTTTGGAACTGGGCAACAGACTGCATTTTTCCCCAAGTGAAATTTCTTTGTCCTCCAGTGAATTAACTCTTTGTCCTCAATCAAACAAATTTGATTGTTGTTTGGGATGTCAAATTGTCAAAAATCCAATATGCAGGTTTATGGCAATGATGCCCAGAAGGATCATCAGACATTAATCTAATGCATTTCTCTGGTGGTATGCTAAGATTATCTTACTCTAAATGTCCTTCTAAACATGCTTTGTGTCATGCAGTAATTTAGTGATGCCTTTAAATGTCATCTCATCCTTTAACCTTGTTTCTGGGAGAATCCTGCTGACAAAACAGCAACAAGAACACAATATTCTGATGAATGTCAAAGGCTCACAAAAACCAGTGAGATAGATGGGTGAAAATTCATATGGACATTTGTACTTTTTCTGCATTCCTGGATTTCTCATATCTACCAAAAATTAGTGTAGATAAACATGAATGTGCTCTCTCCCTCTCCCTCTCCGTCTCCCTCTCTCACACACACAGTCTCTCTCTCTCTCTCTCTCTCTCTCTCTCTCTCTCTCAAAAGGATTTATGGCTGTTTATGTTTTCCTTTTAGATTTAGGTACACTCCAGGAAATACTATTTTAATTGAATTATGTGTAAATCAGTTTATATTGCTTTAGACTTTTTTGAACTGCACTCTTAATACTTTTATTTTACAAAAAGAATCCATATTATTCATATCTCAATTTACAGAAATTCTTAATCTCTTATACAATATTATTTTCATTTCTATTTCTGTTGTAGGTTGTTGTTTCCTAAATGATTGGCCTAAAGTGACCAGGCTTTTGAGAATGGGTTTTGGCATTGATACGAAAAAAATGGTTAAGTAGCAGACCATCATATCTGTCTTAAACAAAGACATCAGTTCCCTAATTCGATTTTACCACTATTCATGCTGCATTATTGTCTACATTTTTGATGAGAAAATCTCCATTGCAAGAGTTGAAGAAATAAGAATTTTGAAGAATTTGTTAATTTCTGGTTTCATGCATTAGATGCACACAAAATGCAGGCACATTTTCAGGGAACCCAGATGTTCCTGTTTTCCTTGTTATCCTCACAACAATGTTATAAGGAAAGCTTGGCTGAGAGTCAGTTACTGGCTTCCAGCCCAATAGTTTTACCACTGTACCACACTGAATCTCAGAAACTAAGAGGACCCCAATTTGACAAATTCATTCATTCATTCATTCATTCATTCATTCATTCATTCATTCATTTATTAAAACATTTATAGGCTGCCCCATCGCAACAAAGCCTCAGGGAGGCTTACAGCATATTAAAAACAGAGAAAATACAAATATTAAAATACTATATCCCACAAATGAGTTCACCCTGTGGCAGAACCAGGCAGGAAAACCTACCATCACTCTGAGATGCTCTCTAAGGTCGGAGAGTGAAGGATCACTCATCCAACGTACCACTCAGTCTGAGTGGCTTTGTGAATAAGGAGATAAAGATTTGGGACATCAAGGACTGACAAGGAAGAACAGCCTAAGCTGTTGGCTTCTGGGTTGGCTTCTGCCTGCCTTCAGGGAGAACAGTGATGAAAGTTTGGGAATGGTTTTGTGTTTGAAAACAGGATGGAATCACCCAGATGGAGGCAAAGGGCTGTTATAGCCAGACCTATGATGGCTCCATTGCAGGTTCCTCCTATAAGCTAATGACACTTTACTTGGTTTAAGAATAGGCCTATTTTTGTGAATAGTTTTTTGTTTTTTGTTCTTCTAATTTTTGCCATGTTTATGAACTGTATTCTGTTCTGAGAAGGTTCTGACTTTAAATCTATACTTCATTATTGCTGTTCTACTAGTTTATTGGGGGTTTTTTTTGTTTGGATATTTATGCATTGTTTCTAGCATATAGGCTGCCTTCAGAAAGTTCTGTCCTTAAACATTGTGCTAAACCAAAATGAAATAAGTAAAAGCTAAACATGTTTCAACAGGGGAAAACATGTCCCAACCAGCATGGCTGGCTGGGCAGTGTTGGAGGATGTAAGCCCTTTTCTCAAACCGAATATGTACAGAGCTCTGCCTTAAATTCTTGTATGTGAGAATGGAAACCTCTATAAGTAAATAAACCTGGTTTTTTATATGTATAAACCTGTTTTATGACCTGGTTCTTCATGCTGTTGTCTGCATAAAGTGCAATTTAATCAGCAGCATTCAAAGTCTAAGGGCATTAAGTATGGCCTTTCCCCCTTCATGACTTAAAGCACAAGACGACCTGAATTTAGAACCCTTCATTCCACACGTCGCCCTCAATCCACTGCAAACTGATGTGACAGCATCTATTCCAGAACTGGTGAGATAACATAATCCTTCTCTTTGACCCAGTTACCCTCTTCAGTGCAGCAAGTCAAACAGACAATCTGTGAGACAGGAGCCGCATTTGAACTTAAGACCTCACAATGTACACTCTGCAAGTTACTTCTAGAAAATGTCCCAAAAGGTCAGAGGAAAAGAAGTTCAGCTTTTAAAAATGCCACTCATGTTGACATATAGGAAGGGGAGTGCCTAAAACTGTTGAATGGTCACATCAGGGGAAGAATGCTTGTGTGTTGACTGACGGGCATGAATACACAAAAACAGAAATGCACCACATCTTTCTTTTTCCCTAAGGAGTATTTCTCCCCACTTGAAAGAGCAATAACAACAATTGTACTGGCAACCTGGCCACAATTTTGTATCCTCCATAATGTTCCAGGCCTAGATGCAAGGCAAATTGTGATATCTTAAAAGAAAAGTTTCACTATTTGGAAATATATATTGCAGGTGTAAGGTCTGAAGTGGTTTGGGACCACAAACACACACACAACATGACAGTTCACTTTTTTTAGAAGTATGTAAAACATTTTGCACAGAATTATGTTCATAGAGAGAGAAAAGTCTACACTGCATAATCCAAAATTCTGCATAGAATAGAGGCAACTGTGAAACATGTCAGAAGTGTAGGAAACCAGATGTGGGATATCCCACTAGTTATACAGTTCACTGAACAATTGCATGATTCTTAGGTCTGTCACCTTCCTTAGAAGTCTATCCAATGAATGCCATGGCTTTCACTTGGTTGACTGACTGGATAATTAGTCAATTACATCTGTATTCATTTGCATAAGAGAAAAGTCGCTCTGGGTGGATGCACAATTGCTTTGCTTTTAGAGAAAAGTGGCAAACTCACAATTCTTCAAATGTTGCTTGTCTATGGCTCTTATCAGCACTGATCATTGGCCATCCTGAAAGGGGCTGATGTGAACTGAAGTCCAATAACATCTGGAAGGGCACAAGTTACCAATGCCTCTTTAGATGGTCCCTGAATGTTGAAAAATCTGAACTGGGAGCTTTTCTGGTTCCTTTTTCTTGGTTGCAATCTCATGCCCACTTTCCATGGAGTAAGAATCCAGTCCTGGAGAATTCAGTAGGACTTAACTGGGTAACTGGGCTATGCTGAATTCTCTAGACAGTATTCAGGGATGCCATTCTACAAAATCAAACTCCATCAGCAGAGCTCTGCTGAATTTTTCAGCTGTGCAAGTGCTTGCACATTGTATTTGTGGATTGTGCACTACTGGCATACATGGTCAACTCCCGAAAGTGTTGCACAAGAATTTTATTTGGAGTCTTCCCTTGAGCATCCTTCAGAACCTAGTTTCAACTAGGGGAATGTCATTTATGCTAGTAGAAAGTTACTGTTGTAAACTGTCTTCTGCATTGTTTAGGCAAAAAATGTCAATGTCTATGAGGCAGGATTTCCAGCAACCCTTTGTTTGTCTCAATAATTAATGATTCTCACCTTTTCAGGCACCCATTTGAAATAGCAATTGCACAAGTTCCATCCACAGACTTTGCATCTTTCTCCTGTTTGGGTAGGTGGATCCCACTTCATCAGAAATCATGCAGAGAATATGTTCATGTCACAGAATGCTGTACAGACCATCATTTGTGGCTAAATGAAGGTGTGACTTGGAACTATGCCAATGAAAATTTTCCGGAATGCCCCTCCGCCCCCCAAAAAAGGTCAAAAGAAAAGAAGAGGGGGGTTGGTTGCTTCCCATGCTGCCAATATTCAAAATATGGCTAAGCATGACTAAGTTTCACATCAATGTTAGTTATTATATATGTGCCCGCTTTTCTTAACAAAATGCAGCCTAATGTTCACTGTGAGTTATTGATGCATTTATTTCTACATGCTTTTTATGATGGCCATTTGAAACTTCAGTGATCCCATTTGACAGAGATCTTCAGTTTCTTTCAGACTGGCTACCTAGAACCATATTCTTGGGGGTGTTTTTAAGTATATTTGTTGGATGCGCGTGCTTGCATTAAATATCTAGTATTTAGAAACATTTGTCATCCAATTCAACAGCATAAACAAAACAGTACGCCACTTAAGCAGTCTATGCAAAAAGATTCTGTCAGCCATTCCACCAAACATTTAACTAACTATGCAAATATCTGCAAGCAACTGTCCCAAGGAAGTAGTCTTCAGAAGTGTATGTGTGTGTGTGTGCATTCCTTTTAGCCAAAGGGGTGAATATTTTAACTCCCTTAATACCAAGCCAACTCATTCCTTATCAGGAGTTGCACAAAACCTAGCAATAATTCAATAGACATAAATTGTCTGGATCTAATTAATTCCATAAAGTGCTAAATTTATGTGTCTGTGCATGTGTGTGTGTCACATTTAATAGATAGCCAAATAGTTCTAAACCATATTAAGCTGAGTAAATCAGATACCATCCATGATAGAAAGTATATTGAATAATACAGATTAGGTTCAAAGCCTATTGAGATGGAAAAAAATACACCTTTTAACAGATTTACAGTCTATAATGCACACACAGAGCGCCTACTAATATAGATCAGAGCTGTCACATCACAGTTTGCTTGCCTTCTTCCAGTCCTAGTTTAAATGAAAGGCTAAGGAACATGCCACACCATTTTGATTCATTTTACGAACTCCATTGCACACTATTCCTAATTTCATGTGGTGATGATTAATGATGGAAACTCTTTCACAGACACTTTGCCATTGCAATCAATCAAATAACTGTGATTAACTTTAAGCCTTCACACAAAGAAACTGTACATCAGACAAAGACTGCTCGCTTATGGTGATGGACTGGAATTTCCCAAAAGATGTTTGCTACTGTTAGAAATGGTGCTTGTAGTGGAGACTTGAAGGAGACTAGATGGGGATTTAGCTCATGTAGAAGTATCTATTTTCAGCCAAACCTTGGACATTCAGAAACCTTGTTCAGGTTGATTGAATAATGTAGGGACAAGGGCAGAAATGCACAAGCTGGATTGGGCATCTCTTGTGTCAATTTTTTAATGCAAACAGACTGAACACATACTTCTCAAATTTATACATGAACTACTTATCTGAATTTAGCAGTTGAGGAGAGGAGAGGAGAGGAGAGGAGAGGAGAGGAGAGGAGAGGAGAGGAGAGGAGAGATGAGGAGAGATCTATATTCTAGATCTTCTCAGACTGTGATCTTCCATGAGTCATTGGTGACAAATGTGATGATGAAAAAGAACAAATACATTTAGGCTGAACTGCCACTTAGACATCAGAATTTGAATTTCAAACTGGTCTGTTGCACCATGGAGCCAGTCCAATTGTCAGGAATCTTTTGTGCATAGGAGAATTACCATCTGCCATGTGTTTGTGTGTGTTGTTGTTGCTGTTGTCATTGTTGTTGATGTAGATGACCAAACGTATATATATCCAAATTGTACAATTGTCTTCACTTTTGGGAGTGGAGAGGCACATACAGTATCAAATGAACATATATGAATTAAACCTGTGTGATATGATAATAACAAGATGTGATTGTCAATTATCTCCTAGAATTTGGCTGATTTACTGTGGAAGGACATGGTAGGCAGGAGCAAGATATATGAGCAAAACTAAGAAAATAATCACTTCTGTTGCTGTGCAATTGAAAGTCTATCAAAAGTAACAAGTTAATGTAATGGCGGTTCCATTAACAGATTCATATAAACTGCACAAGGCATCTTGGAAGGGATGCATCTACATCTGTACGTTTGTGCATTAACATAAAATCCTCAGTTGACTGGCATCAAGACTGGCAGGAACAGCAGGTGCTGGCAGAGGTCAGCTTCAGACTCCAAACTTGCTCCTGGGGGTAGTTTAGAAGGCTCAAAGCTGAAAGCCAAAGCAGTGGAAATATTTATTATTTGCATAATAATAAATATTGTAGACCCAATATTTATTACAGAAACAGAAGTATAAATGTGAAGTCCGCATAACATGCCCATCCCAGCCTCAATAAACCTACGAGCCTCAGAAATGATAGCAAACTGTGAGGGCTATTCTCTGTGCTATAAATAACAAGTCTGCTTCACTATTCAGTGAGTGACAAATAGTATCCAAAAATCTCTGGTTCAGAAAATTGTATGCCATCTGCTTGTCAATCATTTCAGAAGACTTTTTTTTCATACTTGGATGGGAAGAGATCTGATATAAAGATTATGGCCCTGTGAATGGAAAAATACAGAGTTTCTCCTGTTTAAACAGACAGGTGACAAGCTTCCATCTTTGATCTTAACCAATGCGTACATATTTCACATTCTAAATAAACACAGCATATCTCTTTGTAGTCACTGATGGCTGTCAACAGTCAAAAGGCAAAGCAGTCTTTGTAGAATATTCAGATTAATCAGCATAATCACACTAACCAATATGATAGTTGACTGGGTGCCTTCTATTTCTGATGGTAAGGAAGCGACTGATTAAAAGGCAGGCAAGAGAAAGGGAAGTTTAACTGCTGAACAGTGAGTGGATGTTTCCAGTGTAGTTTTTCTTGAAAAATCCATCATACAGTCTATATTTCTCCAGAAAAATAAGGTGAAACACATACTGTTTAGACAGTCTGACCTACAGAATCTGCAATCCACTTAGCTAAGCGCAAGCTACAAGCCACAGAGTCTGACTTCCATGTTCCTACTAATGACACTGTTTTCTCCAGTGTGATTGAATAGAGCTGTTCTCTAGTGTTGTATTTGGTTTAGTTTGGGGATATGATCAAATTAAACTTTTTCTGCATTCATGTACTGGTCATTTTCAGCCAAAAGGTCAAAAAATATTTAGCCATCTACCTCTTGTTCTCATCATCACCAGGTGAGACAGTGACTGTTCTGAGCTGGTCTCTCAGCTCAGTAATGGGCTGATGTGGGCCAATAAGCTGAATCCAAATAAGATGGAGGTACCGCTGGTGTGGAGCCTGTCTATTCAAATGGTGAATTCTTTAAATAAAAAAAAAACCTATTCTGGATGGAGCCACGCTCCTGCAAAAAGATAAGGTTAGCATCCTTTGGAGTACTCCTGGATCCCAAGTTGTCGCTTGTGGCCCAGGGGTACTTGGTTCCCAGGAGTGCTGCTTAGCAGCTTCAAGTTGGATGAGTAGAGCCTTGTCGTGGTTATCCATGTGCTGGCAACTTCCCCTAGGATTACTTTGGAATTCAATTTCACAGGAGGTCTGGTTGCCACCCATTCTTGCCACCCATTTTGGCCAACTAAAGACATATCTGTTCAATGGCTATTTTAATAGGTGAATTATTTATTTCAGTGATGTTTTATTTTATGTTGATACCAATATGATATGACTTTCAAATGCTAAATATTGAGATGCTAAACATTAAAGTGTGTGAGTGTGTGTGATTTTATTTTGTCTGTTTTGGCTTTATTTAATTTTGATAACTTATGTATGGATTTTATTACTGGTCTTTTTTAGTTGTAAATTGTCCAGTTGTTCATTGTATTGTTTTTATGTTCTGGATTTTAATATGATGCAAACTTCTCAAAGAGCCTATGGCTAGTGAGGCGGCTTATAAATCACATAAATCATAAATAATCCTGAGAGGCCCCCTGACAAGGTGTTCTTGGCATGGATTTTAATGTTCCTCCAGCAATACTAGATGCAATACAAGTGGCAGCAGACAAGGAAAGACGGAATAAAAGAGAGCGGGGACACACCATTCTGCCTGCTTTCCCTTCCACTCATGGAATAGGACAGGCTGCTCGATGGCACCAGGTAAGCATGAAAAAGAGGAGATGAATGGAATCTCTGGTGGGCCACCCTATGAGACAGGTGAGCTGTCATCAGCTGAGCAAATTACTTGTGCAGGATAATATGTTCTGTGATATTCGCTTTCTGAAGCTAGATGGAAAGGATGACTTAAGGACTGTGCTAATAAGCAACTGAAGTGATCCCATTAGCAGATGGGGCAATATCTTGGCAGAAAGGGGAAGGAACTGCTGCATGTCACATGATACCCATTTAGCTAACATTACTGGCATGGAGGTATATGTGTACCTACCTGGCCCCTAAGGTCTGTCATGGAGGCCCTTGTCAATAGTGGCACCCCACTTGTGGAACAGCGTCCCAAAAGCAGTTCACCTGGCCCCTTCACTACAATCTTTTTGGCGACAGGCAAAAACAGTTTTTTACTCTGATTTTATTCAGATAGAGTTTTCAAGCTGTGTCAATATGAGTAGTTTTAAATTAATGTGCCCTCAGCTGTGCACTGTCTGGTTTTATTGTTGTCTGTAGATAGTACTTTTAATTATTGCTTTTATTATTATTATGTGTTTTATGGATTGTAATCTGCTTAGAGGAATTTTGGGCTGATTCAGCAGATAATAAATCCAAAAAACTAACAAACGAACAAACGAACAAACAAACAAATATATTGTGCTGTCACACTACCAGATAATGCTGCCAACATATATTTTCTTCTCTTCAAGAGTAAGTGATAGAAATTTGTGTTAGTTTTAGAAACAGATGGAAAAGGAAGACTCATAAAGTGAGTGAGTGAGAGTGTGTGTGTGTGTGTGTGTGTGTGTGTTCCTTGGGTCCCAGCCTTGGCAGGCTTCAGAAATCCACTTTGTTTTCCATTAGCAAATTTATGTCTTCTGGATACTCTCAAGGAGACCAAGGTAGAAATGAAACTCTGAAGACTTAAGCTTCTCAAATTTATACACATGGATATTGTCACCCTCAGGTGCAGTGTATTTATTATTAAAGCTGAACCACATTTTTTGCTGACAGGGCTAACACTTGCTTGTGAGCTTTGAGATTCTGAAGGAGGGGGAAGAGGATGTAGCCACTCTATCAAGTTGCTGTGTTCACATGCTATCTTCTGGCTGCATTTGAGTTCAGTAGGAGCATAGGTGATAAATACCCTGGCGGTACTTCTGAGGTGAAGGGCATGACTTCAGGAAAGCTATTAGGAAGACTCCAACATTTCGATAACCCATAATGCCCTAGCCATTTCAGATAGTGGATCTGTATCAGATATCACATACATATTTAATTAGGCAAATTATCCAAGCCTTTTTATTTAGAAGTTCCTTTCTCTATGCATGTTGATAATCCAAGGCACATCTTTAATTTGGGATGCTGCAAAGCTGTGCAGGCAAAGTGTGTGTAAGTGTTTGAAAGTAAGGACTCCCCCCCCCCCCCCCCCCCCCCGAGTCGTTGAGTCACACAGTGTGGTAACTTCTTGAGACGTCTCCTGGCAAATTGTACTCCCAAGGCACTATAATGTAACTGAATATTAAAGCCTCACCTCCACCTCACAACACACACAATCCTTCTGAATATCCAGAATTCAGCACTGTAGGATGGACGGGCATACAATGAGAAATTATATGTATACTCTACTTGTTTTTCAGACCTGGAATTATCCACAATGAATGCAATCGGCCCTTCAGGCCAAACCAATGTTGACTGACCCTTTTGGTTTCAGCTGAGTTTATGCATGTTAATATATTTTCAAAGCAGACTGGTTGTGTACTTCCTGCTGTGCACTGCAATTCAGAGTCACATAGTTCTTGAGTACTAACAGTGTATGCTGACTTTACAGGAGTATTCATTTTGTACCAATGGAGAGGGCTCATATGAAAGGCTAAATACTGGGTAGAATACAGGAAAATTTCTAACCATTCTCCTTGAAAATGAGGTACTGCTCTTGAAATGAACTAAGAGCTGGTGTGGCATGGCAGGTAAGAGGTAGATTTGCAAATCAAGAAATCTCTGGCTTGAATCTTACCACTAGCATGAAGACACAGCCTATATCTAGCCTTCACCTATGCCTAGTCACATACACACACACACACACCAATGTGCTTGTGGGAGCATTTTCCAATGTATTGGTCGAATGCCTCATGAATAGGAGGGCCAGTTATGAGTTGCCAAAACAAGGCCAAAAGGATATAGGGATTTTTGCACAAAAAAAATTCATATGCCCATTTATATCTATAATTGTAAACATCATTGCTATAAGTTAAAGATAAATGCCATAATATATTTCATCCATAATAGGAAATTATGAACATTGTAAGCAACAGAGGCTAATTTACAATGTGATGATTGGTATATGAGAGTTTAGGATATAGCCTCAAATATGAAGGTAACTAAGGACATGGTCCTATCACCCTTGTGTTGGATGCTTCTAAGCTCCTGAGCTCAGGGCTTTCTGAACACTCAGTGCATGGTGTAATGGGTGCCTATCTAGAGCCAGAGCCAGGAAAGAAGGCAAGGATGCCGAATGGAATCGGTGCAATTACTCCCTTCCCTGCCACTCAGCACACCCCCTTTTCCCCTCTCTGAGGCCTAACTGTGATCTAGGAGGGGATAACCAGTACGATTCTTTCCATGCTGGCTGCAAAGGGGTGGGACAGTGGCTCACAGGCCAAACCCTGAGGTTGCAGGACCTTGGTGCTTGGGCTCTGAAATCTTTGGACCCTGAGAATCTCATGACCTTTCAGACAACACTGGGCGACTATGGATTGCTGTCTAACATGATTAGAATCAGTTATTGAAAATGGGCAACAATTTTCAACAACAACAACCAACACTGGACAAACACAGTAACAGTCAGGACAATCTTATTTACTCTTAGGACAATGTCTATGAGTTTAATATGTTCATAACAGTTACTTGATATAATTCATATTTATAAATCAAAATAAGAAGAAATGTTTTCCTTTGGTTATGTGCTGGGAGTTTCAGCTGTAATAACACAATAATAAATATATAAATTAAAGAAACAGCATGTGTCAACATTTCAACAGAGAAGGGGCAACAGTGATGAAATAAACTGGGTGCTAACTGTTGATAGGCAACTTCAAAGCTCTTGTACCTTTTTTTCTTCTTATGCCTGTTTGTTTGTTCTGTTTTTCCTGATTCTTTCTCTTTAAACCTGAGTTGGATTAGAAAGTCTTTAAACAGTGGGCACCATCAAATACAGGAATATCCTTTGATGGTGTTCTGAATATTGTTAAATACATTTCTTCTGATGGCCCAGCCATGTAACTATTCATGGACGAGTATGTACTCCATTTTACAGAAGACTCATTTTGCATTTGAAGGTCAATCAAAGAATAGTTATTTTTGTAAACAGTTTTGCATAATATTTTTGTAAACAGTTCTCTTAATGTAATGCACTTTTCCAGAAGAGTGTATTGTGCAAGCAAGCAAACAAACACACAAACTTGAGGCAGTTTTATAGTCTCTTTGAATCAATTTCTCCTCCTTTAGTTTTCTTTTTGTATGCTTAACTTTTAAAATTCTTCTATTTCATTTGGAACGTCTATACGTTCTTGCTTATTTGTTATGTCCTGAAGTCAGAAACGTGTGTGTGTGTGTGTGTGTTTGTAATTCAGTCAGAAATCAACTGCTCTACTGGGGATGGGTGAGAAATAAATAGGTGTGCTAAAACTTATGTCTCCAACTCCCACTTCTATAAAATGCACAGCTTCCATTCATTTGGTTTTAAATAATTAGGTCAACCTCTGTCTTTGCACTAAGTTTTGTGTGGTAACTTTACTTTTCAGGTTATTTTTTAGGATCAACCCTACAAACAACAACAAATCCTCATTTGGTCTGGTGACTCATTGTGAAAACCTATTGATCACATCTGTTTTCTGAGTCATAAAGTTATGAAAATAGCCTTTGAACCAGAAGTGAATATTTGTCCTGTCTCCCCTATATGAAGTGAATATCATTTGAAAAAGGATTTGGTCTTTGCAGTATATGTGACATAGGAAGGGTGATAATCATAAGAAACAAATGAATAAATTAGGATTATTATTGTTATTTTTTTTTTTTTTTTTACATTTAGATGCATCACAGAGACAGTATAGAAGTGCCACCCAGATAATGCTATACACCTTTTTTTTCACATCTGCCTGGCATGACACAGTTTATATTTTGAACACCAGACTGCCTGATCCAATCTCATTAGCAACTACAAAATAGCCTACTTCCCAGAGTGTCCTTGACCTATTTTAACTTTCATTCAGCTGCCTGAATTTGAGCTCTGCAAGATATTATGGCATTAAAGTTTAATCTATTTGTTAATAGTTCATTCCATTTCACAATTTATATTTACATCATTTTTATATTTATTTTATTTCAGCTATTAGGATCTTGAGCTCAAGAAACTGAAAAGTTTAAACAATTTCCTAAAATGGAAACATAACCTTGATTTAAACAGAGAAACCGTTTTTTATGCTAACCTTGAGGTGCTGATTAATTTATAGATAAGGCACTGGTAATTGACAGTGCTTGACTTTAAGATGGGATGGCTATTCCCTGCCACACACTCACACACACACACACACTTTCATGGGACCAGCCATGACCCTCAAAAGTGGGGCAGGTTATTCCGGCTCTTTCAGATGAGTAAATATGTAGCATTTCCACCTTGCCAGTGAGTAAGTTCTGCAATAAGGAAAGGGCAAGGATTTGCCTTCCCTATGTAGCAAGCCATTCAGTAATGCAGCAAACAGCGGCAAAGCAATCAGAGTGTTGGACCTGGACCCAGGATATCTGAGTTCCAGTCCCACTCAGATGAAGCTCATGAGATGACTTCCGGCAATTCCACACTCTCAGCCTAACGTACTGCAGAGGGATAAGACTGAGAGGAGAAGAACCTTGCTTGCTGTCTTTGGGTCTGTGTAAAAGGAGGAAAGGCAGGGCATAAATGCAATGGAATAACATATGAAGGAGAAACGCTTGATCATCTCAAACTTGGGGCTCAGTGTGGAATGTTGGATTGATGCCCCACAGATGGAGGGCTCCAGTCTTTCAGCCCTCCATTCATGTGAAGCCCAGACAGTACTACACATCCCAGCCCTTAGTCAGGAGCTGAAAGGAAAAGCAACTTCTCTGTAGACAACCTCACCTTGTGAAAACTATTCCCCATTCTACATTTTATTCTACAAGATATATTAAAACAGGTCATTCCTGGATAACCTGTTTCTATGAGTTTAAATGTCTTTTGGCTTTATGACTGTTGATTGTTTTTATGTGGCTTTCTGAAGTTCTGAGTTGCTTTGAAAATCAAATGAGCTAGCATGATCAAACATAAACCTAAGTATCACAGCCTAGATAAATAAATAAACTTTCTCCAAAGAAAATATAGTTTCCAGTAGGATTGGGATGAATCCTTTCAGAATCCGCCTCTCCAGAATCTCTGGGATTTTCTGTTGGGCTCAATCCAGTCCTGCTGAGTGAGCCAAACCAAGAAGTCTGTGATCACTTGTGGACCTCATTCTGCACAACCTGCAACCTTTCCCAGCTATCAGTTTAGGTAACCAACGTTCTTTCCCACTCGCTGCTGTTGGTTTGATTCCGAGAAAGTGCTTCAAGAACATCAGAGAACCTTGTGAGGAACTCAGACTATGAGCTGCTACAAAGCTGCAGCTGAAACAAGGAATCTTGCTGATTTTTTTTTTACAGAAAACAGATTTCTTACAGATCCCTAGTTTCCAGCAAAGGCTGCCACCATTCCCATTTTCTGAGGACAGTGCTGTAAAACAGCATATCAAACTTTTTTGTATGTTGGTTAACAGTCTACAAATGGTGATCCAAACTTTCTTTAATTCATAACAATGGAACAGAATTACAAGAAGCTTGCAGCTACTGTCAACTGTTCACATTTAGGATAATACATTAACTTAACCTTATTGTTTAGAAGGGTGTGAGAAGCATATTGAGTATCATCTTTTTTGATAAAGCACAGCAGGTACAAAAGGTGTCCTTAGTATTTGCCATCATTTTTCTTCTTGTGATTTCAGAAAGGGACTGATTTTCACTTTAGCTTCCTATTTTTCTTTGCCAGTCAGATTTAAAGACTATCAAATGCTGGTTAACAATCCACATGCAGTGCATTCTTAGCAATGTCTCTGGTGCTGTCAATACCAGAAAATAGCCTTGCTAACACCTGCACTCTGTTACAAAGGATGTTTGAAGGCTGTTTGAAACTTTTCCTGTTTAAATAGAAAAGAAAACCTAGCATATTTAGGGTGCAATCTTGTGAGTGCTAGATAGTGTCTAGGCAGCTAAGGCACAGACCGGAGACCTAGATATAAATTCTGAGGTCAGAGCAGGGACACCATCCATGAGGTAACTTCACATTCTTCACCTTTGACTGGACACCACAAATTTGGGGGGATTACAGGCAGCCCTGTTGGATTGAGTCTTCTGTCTCATAAGAAGTAGCTAAAAAAAAGGGGTGGGATAAGATCTTGTTGCCCCAGAAGATGGCAGAACTTCACGATGCATCGAGAATAGCTCCCCTGTTTTGGGCCTTTTCAACTTCCCCCCTTTTTTTCTGTTACCCACATAGTGAATTTCTCCCAATCATATACAACCCAACCAGGTTGATCAGCAAAGTGAATTAAAACACTTAAATACTGTACCCCTTTGATTTGTTCTGATAGTTATTTGTTAGGAAAGAGAGTGAAAAACACATATATGGATAACATGATACTATATAATACTACACATTTTGAGGACGATTGTAATGTGCTTTACATGGGGCTGCCCTTGAAGATGGTCTGGAAACTTCAACTGGCACAAAATAGGGCACTGCAAGTGATCGTGCTGGTATAGTATTGGTGCTATCACTTCAATACTATACTAACTTCATTGATTATAGCAGTTGAGCTTGTTTCACCCTATAAAGGTGCATGCTGTTCCATATAAAGTCCTAAAAAATTATATTGTTATTGTTGTTATTTATTGTTATTTATTGTTGTGAGCCACTCCGAGGCTTCAGCGAATGAGACGGCATAGAAGTTTCCTAAACAAACAAACAAACAAACAAACAGCTGAGGGCCAGGATACTTGAAGGGCCACCGTTTCCATACCTGACCACTAAGTTAAGGTTTGGCGGCCTTTCTGAAAGATCCATCCTCCAAGGAGGTAAGGAGGATGGTAAGCAGAAGAGGGGCCTTCTTAGTGGTTGTACTCCACCTGTAGAATAGCCTGCCAAGAACAGTTCACCTGAGACCTACATTACAATCTTTCAGTGCCAGGCAAAAACATTATTTTCCAGGCATTTTAATACTTGATTTTCTTCTGTATACAGTGTAATAGAATTACATTTTATATTGTCTGAAATTGTAACTAATATTGCTTTATCTTCTCACATTTTAACTTTCAACTGCATATAGCTGTAAATTGTTGTGAACTGTGTATATTGTTGTGTTGTTTACATTGGTGATTTATTGTTATAGTATGTGTATTATTGTTGATTGTTACTTGATCGGTATATATGATTTTGTTTTGACGTTTCACTCTTGTACTTTGTAATCCTCCTAGAGAGTTCTGTGGGACTGTTGCAGAATATAAGATTTAAAACAAACAAGCAAATAAATAAAATTGATGTTGGGCACGTGTGAAGAATATGGCTTGGGGGTGGGAGTGCATCAGATTTCCTTGGCTCAGTTCCCCAGTCTCTGACCTATTTTTCCTCTACCCTAAGTGCATCTCACGCTGAGCTTTTGCATGGGCGTCTGGCAGAAGGTGAGTCCAAGAGGTCTGCAACACTGTCTTGCACATACTCAACCCGTGTGCTCACTGAACTGATGGTCTGCAGCCACACACATGATGTGGTGGCTTTGTGACCTTTGCTCTAAGAATTCTGTATTTTACCTACTTTGAGCACTGAAGCTGCCTAACATTGTGAGAGTTCATGGACTTGAGGTTGGCCTGGGTCATTTCCTGGCCAGATATGAGTATGGGAAAGGACTCTGGTGAGCACAAGAACATTGAATTCTGGCCTAATATTCACATCCTTAATTGATATTAATTTTCTGAACATCTTCACTGAATAGTAAAAAAATTCTCTTTAAGATGATTCAGCATGAGAACTACTCAAATCCTTCAATATAAAAAGGAGCAGCTGAAATTTTACGACGGCTATCATCTTGGTTTCTGAATCTTTCAAACTGTCATTATGAATTTATTGTCTGAACTGGAAAGTATGTTCTCCCGTGAGCACATAAAGGACAAAGGTAATTTCCTCTCAAAAGGAAAAAGCAAGTGTAAAGAGAGAAATGTTATAAACAACCAGCACCACAGAAAAGTTGTAAAGTACCAGCACCATCCTTGAACACCATTTGGATTGGGGAGGAAAAGTTGCTTACAAGATCACAGCCTCTGATAATCCCTTTGATAGTTCAGTCATATGGACATTTACTCAGAAGTAATATCCTGGTAATGTGCATAGGAATGTAGCCTATGCATGTCTAAACTGGGAAAATTCCTACAAATCTCAACATTTTCCAGTCTGCTGAGCTGTCCTTTCTTATGTGCAGAAATTTAGTAAGTGGAATGCTAGTTCATTCCTGGCAAGTGGACATGAAGACGCTCTGCTCTGCTTTTTGTGAGTAGACTTAGGACTGGTAATAACATGTTTGCCACATTCATTTTGCTATGGCTCAACCTACATGTGGAATATTTCTTCCAAACCTTTTCCAAGTTAGTATTTTCCCTTGGATTGAAACCCTTTATATATCAAGAAGTGGCTCAGTGGCCTAAGCTGATTGGAAAATAATGTCCTTTCTTTTGGTGCATCTTTACTGAACATGTTTCCCAGAGGAAGGAAACATCTTGGCTTCTATTCCTGCAGTTCCTCCCTGTATTTTTTTGAGATAATTGGCAACTTTGACAGTGGTTGCTTAAGGAAGGAAAGATAAGGAAAGGAAAGGAAAGGAAAGGAAAGGAAAGGAAAGGAAAGGAAAGGAGAACAAAACTCTAAGTCCAACAAAGGAAAGGTAGGAAATGTGATGGGAAAACAGCCCTAAAGATCATGTAAGCAAGACCAGACCTTGTAGAGCTAGTCCAATCAAAAGTGCAAATATTTAGTAGCATAAAGATGAAAAAATTCTGCTGCAATGATGTATGCATTTGCCAGCCAGCAAGTGATCTCCCAAAGCACAGGCAAATCAGTACCCAGCTGAAGTGTCCCTTTACTTAGGCAAATGTGCACTAATGTAATTAAAGGTCTTATTCTATACATGCTTAGACAAAAAAAAAAGTGGGGAGATTCCTACAACAAGGTTGGCTAGGACACGCTAGAAACTGTAGCACTGTTTTGTCAAAAGAGATAGCAGTAGGTGTGCATTTCATACTAAAGCTTGCCTGGAGGTTTGGAACCAATTTATGGAAAGCAATATCCTAAACAAATAAACACAACAATAATAAAAAGGGTAAAGTCATTTCATAGAATGTCTTAGCTGAAATGCTTGACAGCTTGAAGGAGAGGAGAAAGAAAAGGCACATAACTTGGGGTAGGTAAAGGTAGCAAATCGAAAGTGCCAGTTTGCAATTGCCCTACAGTTCATTTTGCTTTTAAAATGGACACACTTCATTACTGCTATCCATCCCAATATGACTTCCAGTTATTGGAGTCATGCAAATGTCTGAAGTTCTGAAGAACATGGGAGATGATGACTTAAGCAAGGGGCAATGTATGATGAGATCATGTTCTCCTAACAGTATAAATCAGTCTTCCTTGATCTGATGTCCTCCAGATTATGTTAGGCATCAACTCTCATCAGCCGCAGCCAGCATGGCCAAAGTTCAGGAATACTGGAAGTCATAGTACAAAACATCTGGAGGGCATGAGATTGGTGAAGACTGGAATAAATATTCTTATACAAGTCATATGCTACCACCCATACCCATATCCATATCTAATGAGCATACAAATGAGTCAATGATCACATGACAGTGGTTAAATGCAGACTGAATTTATACCAGTGCTTCTTCAGAGGGCAAGGCGAAGTTGCATGTGTCGCTATTCAGGAAAACAAACTTACACACAACCAACTCACAGGCCCCAGGTTCAGAGCATATCCATGCTCAGGATGCGTCCAGACATGATCTCCAACCTGGTGTTCCCCAGATATGCTGGACTGCAACTTCCAGAATTCCCATCCAGCATGGCCAATAAAAATCATGGGAGCTGCATTCTAATGTATCTGGAAGGCATCAGGTTGGAGATCACATCTGGACATATCCAGAGTATATAGTTTAGGTCCCTTTCCATTTATAAGAACATTGTTAGTGTATTAATGCAAAACATATTCATCAAAGTTGGAGTGCATGAAGATTAATACTACATATTTGAAAACATGAGCTTGTGTCACACACAAATGCAATTGCAGAAGAAATCAGAGGAACTAGAACAGGGAAATGTGCAGGGATGGCCTTTTAATAAGTCTTTGCTTCTGTGCTGGTTTTTTCTTTAGTTCAGTAAGCTATGAGAATGTACAAAGGAACAAAATAGGGGAGATAAGAGAGAGAGAGAGAGAGACAGAGAGACAGAGAGAGGACAGCACTACTCTTGTCTCTTTACAAAAAAGGTGTGGAAAAGAAAAGGCTTGCTACTCTTGCTCTCTTAACCATAATGCTTTGCAATGGGTAAACTAAACATTTAAAAACATTCAGTCTAAATAAACATCTAAGCACACATACTCACACAAATATACATGTTGGGACAAGGACACAAATAAAAGCATATGTGATTCCATTTTTAAAAAGTACAAAGCCCAAAATTATGGTTCCAAATATAACTTCATTCTCATCCTATTATAATCTTCTATTATACATTTTCCATCTGTTTCAGGAGTGAAGATATTCAGGCATTTTGTCATGCTTGTGGTCATCAAGATTAATGGCATCAAGGAAGCTGGCTCTTAATATTTGTACTCATTTAATTATTTTTCTAGAATTGTAGGAATCCCATTATAATTAGGAAAGGGCATTAGGGAATAAACACCAGGGAGTAATCCAGCACTGACAGCAAAATGAGTTCTCTGACCCAGTTAGGTCATTTCCACTGCTAATTTCACTGATTCTGAACACTATGGGAAGAGAGAATAAATCTTCAGCTGCAGTCTGATAAAATACAAGCATCCACAAAGGGTGAGTCTAACCTAATATTGATTAATTTTGTCTTGTGGAAAAGTGAAGTTGTGACATTGCATCATATGACAATTAAACAGAGTTGCAGCAAACAGCTTTCTTACTGGTTCAAATCAACTGAACCAGAAGGGGGAAAAAGTTACAGTAAAATTAGAGATGTGCTCAATTATCCATAGAAGATTCCAGGACATTATTAGCCTATTCACCCTAACACTTATCTTCAAGTGCACACGCCAGCAAGAGAAAGGATTTAGGCTACATTTTAGTAATCCTAAATCTTGTGCGTAGTGGGTTTTATCAAAAACTAGAGCACTTGTTACTATAATTTAGCTTCCAAAATATACAGCATTTTTAACCTGCCTTCAATGCAGAAAAGAACCATCTTTAAAGCAGTGTGAGTAAGTCTGGGTTGTCAGACTAGATTTTCAGGATGGATTGAACATTTCTCTAGTTAGATGGCCTTGTCAAATATTAATGTTTTTTAAACTCTTCCCCCCAAAATACAGCCACACTACAGTGACCTTTGTTTCATAAAGATAGCAAATGATGCAGTTATATATTGCAAAATACTTGCACACCATTTAAGGGCAGTGAAGTATAAGAGTTAGAGCTTTAGGCTAGGACTGACAGATGTGGATTGTACACACTAGTTTGTTGAGGAAGGGCAAAAAGCACATAATAGATGTAGATTGGGGTTGTATGCAAATTGTTTCTTGAAATACTTTACCATATTTACTTGTAGAAGAACACTGGGGGAGAAATTGGAAGGAGAACTATAAATAAACCAAGAAGGACACTGTCTTACAGGTAGAACTCACAAACAAAGCAAAGCTTCTATATTTCTTTTCCTAAGCATTTTAAGACATTTTGCACTGGCACCCTCATTCTGGGTCTTTGTGATGTTGAGACAGAAGAAAAATGGCCAGTTCAAATAAAAATGTGTAGAAAGATCTGCCAAGTTACATTTTATTTCTAGGGGTTAAGAAAAGGGGATGGGAATCAAAACATTTCTGAGAAAACATCTGAGGAAAAGTGGCTTATCTCTAGTTGCTGCTCTTCAGGATGCCTTCCCCAGGGTCTTACAAATATTACATTTCTGAGGAATGATGATGGGAACATCTCATGATGGGCTACATCCTATATGGTGCTTATTGTGTACTTATGATCCCTCCCTCACAGAAGTTTAGTAGCTCTTTTTCAAGAGCTACTTGCCAGCCTCCAAGGGATTCCCCATGCATTCCAGACATTGTTAGCTTTTGAGTGGAGAAAGTGTGGTATTATTTGGGATCATGCTTTGATATTGGCATTATTTCCATCATGCTTTGATATTGTCTGGATACTTTTTTGCAATTGCACTCTTCTATCGCATTAACATATAGAAGGGTAGGGATGGAGAGCAGGGGAGAAATATGGCGGGGGGCAACTTCACTGAAGACTCCTAGTACCTTTTTCCGATCTGCCCTTCCATTCCTGGAAAATTTCCTTCTGCAGTGAAAAAGGCATCCTTTTTAAAAGTCTTATTCTCTGGATGCTTTATATTTTATTTTGATGAAGCCACACCCACTTCTGATATACAGCCCCCAATAATTTGCTGGGCAAATAATTTATTTACTTGATTTTTGTCCTTTTTTCCTTTTAAAGAATGCAAAGAGGCTTACATAATTCTCCTCCTCCTCTTCTCAAACTTATCCCCACAACAATGCTATGAGGTAGGTTGGGCTGAGAGCCTGTGATTGGCCCAAAGACACCCAGTTGGTTCCTTGGCTGAGAGGGGACTAGAACCCAGATCACTTTAGTACCACTCCTGTACTCTTAACCACTACACCACACTGGCTGTTTGCTGCTCTAGCAAAGTATATGCACATTTGAAGCAAGCTTCCTAGTTCAGCATGACTGATTCCAGTATGCTTGACTTCATAGAGTTTACTCTTTAGCATTCTGTTTACAAAAGAAGACTCTCCCCCTCAAAACCTGTATGCATTGCTGGATTGTATCAGAATTGACATGCTTATGAACAGCAGACAAATCTAAAAGCGCAGTTTCCCCAAAACATGTTATTTTGATGCAGGATGGAAATTAATAGACTGCAACCTTCCTTTGACAAGAAAACAACAAACAACTAGATATTTCACCTGGTTTTACAAAGAGATGTTTCACACTAAATTTATATTGGGCCGAGGTAATTGAAATGACTGAGCATATGGAAATAGAAAAGGCACTCCAATATGCTTGGCAAATAATAGGAAAAAACTGCTTTCTGTTTTACAGGTATTATACAGTGCTATTGCCAGGACTTTCAGCACTCATGGCTGGAATCTTTAGTGGAGTGTAGAGACAGGCTTGGCCCTTCCTTCCTTAAACTGAACACTCAATGGGAATAACGGTACAGAATAATTAAGGTCTCCATTCATATAATCCATCCAATAACAATGCAATATATTTATATTAATGCTTTGCTAAAATTCCTCACTCAATTGTTTTTACCATCCACATTTAATTTGATATAGAAGAAGTTGCTTTCACAAGGTAATGCAAAAGATAAGAACATTTCAGAAAAAATCCTCATGCACTGGGTTCAGGGTTATTGTGCATACATGACTTCAGATAAAGGGTGTGTGTCCCCTCTTTCAATGTATCAGCATCTCTTGTAGCTTCCTTGGCTTTCTACCCTCACCTTGTCAGACATAACACATAAAAACTTGCCTTCTTTGAATTTTCAGAATCAATTTCTTTTCCATCCAGCACATATTTTTTAAACCACTGATTTTTTTAAAAAATGTGGGATACACTTTTGACTCATCCCTAATTATGAGTCCTTCTCCTGACTTCCTGTTGAATTACTGTATATCCTTTTTATATTATCTTCCACGAAAACTCATAAACCATCTTATCTTCTTTGAGTGTTCAATGAACTTTCTTTCCTCTTACCTTATAAATGTACAGGCAGCATAAACCATATTTCCCTACAATTCTTATCATCTAAGGGAACTTGTATATAACCTGGTTTAAAACATTGCTTAAAGTAAGACAAGTTACTATAATCAGAACTGAGCCTTAATTCAATTATTTACATTAAGATTCAAGAGATAGCCCATTTCCAGCTATACAACTAATGTACCTGCTAGATTTGGACAAAAAGCTTTGCAGATTGCTTTGCCACCTTTCCCAAATTTGTTCAGTTTGGCATATAATAATATTCCATTTCTGTGCAGGAGATTTCAGTTATAGAATTGGGACAAAACCTTTTAATAAGCAATAAGGAAGCATATAAAATGTTCCTTCTTCAAAGATCTTACCATGTAAAAGGAAAGTTTGCAGTGACAGGACACATATCTATCTTGAGATTAATATAGCATTTCTAAATTGAATTTTCCAAAACCTCTCTGCACAAGGAGGATTTGAAGATTTGTCTTCAGATCTCTAAGATTCAACAAGTATTAGCAAATAATTTAGATACTCTGGATCGTGGCTTGAAATGATGTGATATTCTTGTTTGGATTTTCTCATCACTTCCCCATAGTGTTTCTGTCTCTACTCTGTCATTGAAGAGCCGTTACAGTAAGGATCTCCCAATTGAAAGAAATCCCTGAACAAACAGACACATTCCCCCTCTAAGCTTGTATTCATTAACTCGCATCAACATTGTGCAGGGCATGGTTAGCACCTTATCTATGCTTTTCAAGCTAGGTCCCAGCTTGGATTTCACATGGGCAAACTAATTTAACTGTGCAATAGCTCCTTATATCACAGAAGGAGCCAAGGAGGCCATCAGATCCAACCTCCTGTTTGTGCAGGACACCAAGTTACCTGGCTCCAGAGTCTCTCCTTGAGAAACTCTGCTGCAAGGGAGCTTCATATAACCAGCATCTTGGTGCACACCCTAGGCAGGCCCTGAACCCACCTCCTGTTCCCCTGTTGGCAGATCAGAGCTCTTGTCATCTTCCACCCCCAGTTCTCCTTGCTGGGCTATTTCTCCATTCTCATGGGATGGTTGGTTGTCATCCCCATCCTCATTGGGACAATGGTGCTTGATCTGCAGACAATCCCTGGACTTGATTGCATACTGTCATTGGCTGACATTCCGAAAGTGCTTTATCTTCTCTGTCAAAATCCCAATTCTCATCAAACCTATCAACAGAGTGTGACCCTTTCAGACACTTTTCCCTGTGTGTGTGCACAACAGAAGGGGCTGCTCACAGGTCAAGAGCTTTTGGTCAGTGATTCTGGCAACCTGCTCCTTCTCATCTGAGTCACAGACAAAGCTCAGTCTGCTCTACAGTGTGATGGTCCTGACACCAGCTATGCCAATCACAGCATGCTCATCTCACTGTCCCTGCTTCTTCTGAGAAGTCATCTCAGTGGGACTGGGCAAGAAGTGTGGGGAGGATATGTGCCAAGAACCACGTAATAAAATCGAGTTGTCATTCAGTATAAATGCTCTCATGGAAGTTTGCCTAATCATATTCAGATAACTATCACAAGATAGCAACAAAATTAAGCTGCAGAAGAATGGGTGGCAATAAAATCCACACAGCTTTTGCCATTAGAATTCTTGGAAATAATAAAAGACTTATGCCTAGCTGCAAAAAATATAGCGAAGGAGGCATCAGGGTGCATAACTGGGATGCTGTACATCACCACCAACTCCCCTTAGGCACCCTCTGCCTCACTTGTGAAGAGAGGTCACCCTAAGAGGGTGCCAGGTTATGTTCTTGTCTCACTGGCAGACTCCAGGACCTTTTGGACCTTTCTGAGATCTCCATGCAGACTCCAAGAAAATCTCAGGACCAAGTTCAAGGCTAGGCAGTAGCTCAAGACCAGGTCATTGTGGAATTCTCACCATTACAAAGGAAAAAAATGCATAGTTGAATCAGTCCCGCCATACCAGAAAAAAGTGTAAGTTAAGGGTTTCTGTATTATTAGAGTGTCTCAAGGAAGCTGGAGTGAGTCTGATAGCATGGTCTCCTCAGACATGGACTGGCAGCCAATCGTATATTTACTTGGAACAAAGACTAGCCACCAAATAGAAAATTGGACTGTAGGAAAGAGATTAGATGATGTAATTGGTTGCTTGTCTCTGACTCTCCTCACTCCATTCTAATTCAAAGTGCTGTATGGTGCTGGTGATCTGTTCCAAAGAAAAATAGACTCTAGGAAACAGATTAATGCTGGTGACATACTAATGAAAATCTGTATTGATGATGTATATTCTATTGGCACATCTATCTCTTCAATTGAGGACCTCAGAATATCACTGAAATTCCTTGGGTGATTCTCTTTGGATCAAGAAACAAAATTAATTCTGCTGGTGTAAACTTTTTTTGACCAAATTTTACCCTGAATTAAATGTCATCTTTTTAGGAAAAACTTTCAAACTGGAGTAGAAATGTATTGCTATGTATGCTGGTTGTGTAAGAATGTGTTCACCAGATTTTAAAGTGTACTTGTATTTTGAATAATAGTTACTAAAATAAAAGATGCTAACATTCAGCTTAAAACTTAGAAGCCCACACTGTCCTCCAACAGTCACAAATATTGTACACTCTCTGGATGAGAAGTACAGGCCATCCAAACACATTTCCTCAGTGCTCCTTCTCCGCCATGCTTGATCTGTCAGAAATCCACAAACTGGCTTGACTTGCATCACAGTGAACTGGAACCCACACAGGGCTGGTGAACCAGAGTCTTTCAGACTGAATTGGGAAATTCCATTGAGTTTTCATACACATCCCTACTAATTTCTATTGCATGGCATCTTCTTTCTCACTGTTGCTACCATTTCCTTGCTGGACAGGCAGATTGCTCATGAGCAAGTAGGCACTGGCATCTATGGCTCCCTATGTCACCAACATTTTCTCAAATAGCATTTTGGATGAAGTGCTCAGATTAACTTGCAGCAAAATCCTAGGAGACATCTCTCTTAGGTGACAATCCTACCACAATGCCTTGTTGCTAAGATCTGTTGAAGTCACTGAGGCTTATTTCTAAACAGATATGCATAGTTCTGCACTGCCACAGAGTGCAATAAATAAATAAATAAACAAATCCTACATTGCACTTTCAGTATGGTCATGAGCGTCCTCATTTTAGGGCATGGCTGAATTAGCAAATGTGATTCCAATTCAAAATCATTGCTCTTCACTCTTGAGTAATATGCCTGGGATAGCCACATACTATCCAAACCAAGAATTTAATAAGCAATTAATTCCTGAAATGATGCATAGCTATCTGCAAGAGCCAATTCTAGAAATGGCAAGGACTTCAATTCTATTAGAAAATAAAATGGAATTTGTGTACTATTCCTGAATATATAAGGCACCACAGATGGCAATGGAATCCAGTAGGTGATGTAATTGTTGTAAGATTGCAAATAAGGGAAAGAGAATGCCATCCGTTTCACTGCCCAGAGTTAAGTTGTACTAAATAAACTTAATGTGCAATCTTAAGAAAGTTTACTCATAAGTAAATCCCTCTGAATTTGGTTGGACTTTTATTCTACTAATGAGTTTAGACCACAGCCAGAGTCATACAATTAAGTTGCAAAGGTCATTATCTCATGGGGCATCAAATAAGCTACCTGAAGACTTGATAAGGTATCTAAACTCCTTTACTCCTCACAGGTATCTCTTCTGTCTGGCACTGGGAACAAAAAATGTGAGATACATCAGCAAAAGCAGCACAGGTGAGAAAATCTTGCCATGTGAGGAGCTAACATCTGGTTGATCTGAACTCCAGCAGCCATCTTCTCTGAGGTTTGCCAAGGTCCAGAGACTAAGAAGCAGAGGAGAAGCTGGAATATCTACAATCTAGGGGAAAAGTAAGTATATCTGTGCCCCTCCTACCAACACTTGCCTCTTTTTATGTATTAAATATAATGTTAACTGAAAAGGTAACTTTGGTAGGGATTTATAAATAACAAGACAAATAAACAAATCAAGATTATTCACAAATGAGAACTACATCAGTTCACACAAATAAACAAATCCAGAGAATTTCAGACACCCAATTTTCCATTATTGTCTTCGAACCCTTTTGAGGCAAGGTCAAACAATGTGATGTTTGTAACATTTCATCAGTGCTGTCATGGCTTTCATTTTCAATCATTGGTTTGTTTTGGGGTGATTGCTTGAAGGGGAATCGAGGAGAAAATGCCTATTGCCCTCACTTAAATTTCTACATGGCTACATCTGATTGGGTATGTAGCGTTATGACATCATCCTCTTCAGTACATGATCCCCAATGGGTTGGGATTTAATCCTAAATTTAACCCTAAATGATTTAATTCCATTTGCAATAAACAGCAGAAACATCATTTAGCAAGTAGGTTAATTCTGATAGATGCATTCACAAAAAAGAGAGCCCCTTTTTGTCTTTTCCCAGATCAAAAAGGGCCCCAACATAATCGGCGAATAAATTCTATTAAGTAGATTGCATTGCTTCACGTGCTTACAAAAGGGTACAGAATAAACAAAACCACATGTACACAAAATACCATTGAGAGGTTCATTTATTTGTTCTGGTGGTGCATTTACCTTCTCATAGAAATATAGGAATAATATGCTTTCTTTAGGAGTACTTATACGTTTACTCTTATTTACGTCACCTGGGATTGTGACTACCTCTGTGTCTCCACAGTAACTCATCAGTAACATAGATTATAGTTTCAACTTCAGACACAGATTTTCCACCCAGTCCTAAAACCAACAGCTAAGAAAAGTACAACCAAGCAAATGTTATTTCTGAGTGAAACAACAAAATGAATACTCCCAATGATCTCGAACCTAAATCCAAATACACTCTGATGTATCATACATGACACATCCTTCCTTCCTTTAATATACATTTTATTTCTATAACAAGGAGAAAACTCATTATTTTAGGCAGGGAAAAGAAGGCCCATATATTGCAGATATTCCTTATAGAAATCTTGAAGAAGGGATAGGTTTGGCATCTTACACATAAGTCTTACACCAGACCGAAGTTATAAAATCACAGAATCATAGAATAGCAGAGTCAGAAGGAGCCAGGAAGGCCACTGGGTCCAATCACCTGCTGTTTCAGGATGCCAGTTTACACCATTGCACACAAATGACTGTTCAGTTTCTTTTTGAATCTCTCTAGTGTGAGAGAGCCCACCACGTCTCCAGGCAACTAACTCCACTGTTGTATCGCTCTGACAGTGAGGAACTTTTTCCTGATATCTAGCGTGAACTTAGGTTGTCACAACTTGAGTTGATTATTTGTGTCCTACACTTCTTTCTCTGATATCAGAAAGAAGAGATCTTGACATTCTCTTTGTGACAGTGTTTGAAGTACTTATAGAGGGATATCATGTCCCCCCTCAGTCTTCTCTTCTCAAGACCAAATATGCCAAGTTCTCTCAGTGTCTGCTAACAGGGCAGTATTGCCAAACTCTGGATCATTTTGTTCCCCTCCTCTGGACACTTTCTAATTTTTCTTCATCTTCCTTAAATCTTAGTGCCCTGGACTGGACACAGTATTCAAGATAAGTCCAGATGATTACTTTGACCAATGCAAACCAAAATATGTCAGTTTGAAGAAAGAACCAATCCCAATCTGTGCAGCCTATTCTGGGTTCTGTTCAGGAAAGTGCTAAATCTTTGCTTGGCATTTTACTAATTTATTGGCCCAGTCCTTGGGATATCTACTTTGTGCAGGCAGAACAGTATGTGCATGTGCTCTTTCTCACTTAATGGATAATATGATGTATGGACTAGATATTCCACATTGAACCTCAGACATAAAGAGGGACAGTAGAGAAAGAGGAGGCACCATGCATTCTTTGAATGTGCGTTGTAGGGAATACATGGAGACCCTGTACACCACCATGCACAGATAAGCAATTTTTTAAATAGGCCTTTCCTCTTGTCAACTTCACACAGGAAATTATTTTCAAAACAGCAGTATTTGACAAGATTCCACCCCCTAGCATTTTTGGGAGCTCAGTGTTTCCAAAAATCACAATATTGGTCTAAATGAAATGGTCTATGCATGCTATCTGTGGATTGTTTCTAAAGACAGAAAAGACAAAACATTGCCTTGATTTAACTAGGTCATTCCTATATCATTCAATATGATAGCTATTTTAGCACAAAAGGGAGTTTTATGATTCACAAAGCAAAAACAATATGATTATGGCACAATTGACAAGATTATTGTTATTTTGCAAAGTAATACCAGTATTTTTAAGGTGTTTCTTTCCCCTGAACAGTCTAGCAAGTAAACTATAATCATTCAAGTTAAGGGGGAAAAAACAATTATACATAATTCTGCTAAAGGGTAAATTCTTTGCACAAAGCTGTGCTGTATTGATTTCTTTAAAACAAGAAAAAGGAAGTGCCATGGGCTAAAGAGAGAATACTTTAGCACAATCCTGCCTTGCAGTTCAGTACATGGAAATGAAGGAAGATACTGGAAGCTCAATTTCGAACTTTAAATGCTGAATAGAAAATTAACTGATCAACGGGGAGAAGTGGGATAAAAATAGAAGGAGATAAAGTGAAACCATATATTGCAAAGCAGTGCAAAATATTGTGACTAAATAAATTACTAGTTCAGAATGAAGTTGGAAATGTAGCAAGTGTTGGGAGATGCGATGTGTGTTCATATTTCAATTGCATGCAATTAGCAAAATCCATAGATTCCTTTCATGAATAATCCTAACATACAACTGCCTTATCCTAAAGGTAAATTCAGTTAATATCTTTGAGCATGAGCCATTCTCCTGCAATCCTACCCCACAGACCTATGCAGTGAAGATCTTCACCAAAGGTGCATTCCTGATTAACAATAACATAGCTGTCAAGCACTCATGCTCTAGCAGTAGATCTGGGTTCATTAGCAGTAGATCAAGGTTTGTAGATGGCTGAACTCTATTTGAAGGTCTATCTCGTCAAGTTCAACTACAAGAAGGGGTTCTGGGACCTTGAATTTGTTCATCAACAGTTAGCTCTTGGAAAACATTCAATATTTTCCACCATATGGATAAATGTATTCTTTTTTATTGAAGAGAGCAATCCCATCATTGAGATGTCCAAATGAAGGCCAGTATCTGCTTCCATCTCTACCAGGGTGGACAGGAAGAGCAATGGCAACATTTCTTCAATGTAGGAGTAACAGTCTCTGAAGCATGTTGCCTTAAATGGGCTTCTGAAAACAGGAACCAAAAGGGTATTGAATCTAGTGGATCAACTGAATCACACCTTCTTGCTCTCTTATCTGACACCAACATACCCATCTCTATGGCAGATGAGATTCTAGGGAATAGCCATACTCATATCTCTTCCCCAGAGGGCTGAGTTCTGTTTTCAGCTTTGGAAGAGGACCTTCATTGCATCCTGTGACCCCTTCAGACAGTAGTCAGGGCAATAGATCATTCTCAAAAGGACAGTAATACAATATTATAATATTACATTAATATTTCTAAATTTGCAATTACATTTATGAACTAGTATGTACAATTTTCATGCAAATCTGTGTCATTGGTCGGCAACAAATTTCTCTTCTCTCTTTTCTTGTGATATTTAATGGCACTGGAGGGAGAACTGAGGAGGATTAAATTCACATTAGGATGGCCTTAGGCTCTGCAGATGTGTCTATCCATCAACCTTGTGCCTAGAATCAAGTCAGAGATCAAGGGAAATGCAGGTCTCTGAACATCAAAGAGGGTGGATTGAAGATGACTGAAATACAACTGGAGACATTTAAAATCACAAAACTTACCCTCACAAAATACCATGACTGGGTTCAAACAACATGGCAGAGGAAAACTGTGTTGGGTGGGCAGGGGAGACCCCAGAATTGCATGTTGTGCTTTCTGAAACCAGCCAGTGACTGGTTTCTCCAAATTGCTTCTAAAGCAGACTGTGCGGATTCTCAGCAAGTAACTTTTAGAGATGTGCTTTCTGGTTTGACAACATGCTTCTGTTAGTGCACAAAGTATCATGAATGGCATCTGAACCATGCTCAGAAGATTCAATACTACTGGTTCCTAAATTTTGGAAACACTATTTTTCTTGAGCAATGACACACATATAAAATTATCTTTAACTTTAGACAAGGTACAGAACTTCAGGACCTGGGTCTAAATCTGATAATTTGGTAGTCACAGTCTGGTCAGGTTTCTGCAGATGGTCATGGCCTCCTCCACTCACTCCATGTCTTTCCCTCAACATAATTTGGATTATGATTCCCCTCCCCACTCCACTGGCCCATTTTTAGATCCATCCTGAAAGGTTGAAATGGCTTACCTGGTAGTAACACCTTTAGCTAAAACATACTGGACTAGGGAATGGGGACATGACTAGGGCTATTGACATGATCGCTCCTAAGCATCCTCTCCCACTGGGCAGAGCCCACTCTTCCCCTTGGTATACACCTGAATTACGGGTAATGAAGCGGGTTGGGAGACATCTAGAGCATAGGTGGAGAAAATCATGGGATGAATCTGACTGAACATACTTGAGAGCCCATTATTGAGCCTATGCTGTGGCAGTGAGGGCGGCGAAAAAGAAATTCTTCTCCGTTTCCATTGCTTCCTCACAATGCCGTCCAGTGGAGCTTTTTTGGGTGGTACAAGGCTGGTTCATCCTGAAGAAACATGGTGTTGGGACAAGACAGACGTATCTAATGGGGCTCCGTTAGCATGCTGGTTATCTTCTGGTCGCGGGCAGCGTGCCCAGTCTTAATGCCCTGTAGGGGTGAAGATAGATTGCTTGGCAAACTCCCAGTAGGTGTCTGAACAGCAATTTGGAGCTTACTGGGGAAAACTCAAGCCTCTCTCAGCCGGACGAATACAGGAGGGAGTTTGCCCTCTACAAGTACTCAACATGTAGATAGAGACTATCTTAGTTACTACCATCGGATCTACTGGAAATCATTTTTATCTCTTTTTTTTTTGCAATAATACCCATGGAGAAAGCCACACTGTTTATCAACTGATTCAAAAAGAAGAAACTGAAAGCCCTTTGGGTGAAGGACGGGAAAGGATTTTTCCCCCCCCCCTCCACGGAATCTAAATACGGTATCTTCCATGACTGGAGCGATAAGACGGTTTGTAAATAATCAAATGTTTCTTTTTTCTTTAATCTCTCCAAGGGCAAGATTTGAATTAATAAATTAATGCTTAATTATATGATAGACGCAATCTTCTAGTTTATTGGACGGATGCCAGATATCAGCCATCTTTTCTCCTTTGTTTCTGAAGTGTATGGATCCCTGCCAAGGCTATAAAATCACTGCTAAGATGGAGGCATTTAATATAGAAAGTAAAGACTTTTTAAAGACAATTTTGGAAATTCATGATTCTTTAAAAGCCATATTAAGCTTTCAGGAGAATGTTTTAATTAAGCAACTTGACGGTTTATTAATGGAAACAAAAAGGGGCTCTGGCAAGATTATTTTTTTTACTAATAAGACTCTGATCAGACAATTCGTACCTGAGCAGAATAAACAAAACATCCAGCAAGCAGAAGAGAAAGTTGAAGCTGAAAAGTTAACAAAGGAACTTTTGCAGAACGAACGAGCAGTTAGTTATTTGAAAACATTGCAGAATGGGCAAGCAGCTTGTCATTTGAAAACTTCAAAGAAGACAAGCGGAGTACGAGAGATAATGAGCAGACATGTTTTAATACATGATTTACTACAGGCATATCTTTGGAAGAAGCTGGAGCAGAAAAAGAAAGTAATTAACCATTTCAGGAGACTTTATAACTTGAAGACAGATATATTTGGTAGAGGAGTAAAGAAGAAATTTAAAGGGGAGATAGGAGAACCCTGTTCTTGTTTCAAAAAGGGGTGATGTATTAAGGTTGGCGTGTCTATTTGTAACATAGAAAAAAAAAGTGTTACTTTTTTGGGGAGGGGGAAGCATTACACTTTTGTCTCTGTATTTGAAAATAAGGGAATTTATTATATATATTAAGGTTTAAGTTAAGATGAAATATAAAGCTATTGCTAAACAGGGTATAGGCATTGAGGTTGGCGTGTTCACATGTAACAGAAAAAAAGTGCTATTGTTTTTGGCGAAACATTATACTTTTGTCTCTGTTAGTGTTTGGAAATAAGGGAATTTATTTTAGGTATTAAGGTTTAAGCTAAGATGAAATATATAGCTATTGCTAAATAGAGTTTAGTGATCTAATAGAGCTGTTAAGCTGTTATTAGAGAGGATAAATGGATGTTTTGGATGTTATTTGTAAGCATAAGGAGTTGTTTTTTTTTCTTTCCTTTCCTCTTTCTCATTTTTCCTCTTTCTACTTTAAAAGGGGATGATTTAAATAGACTGGTATGCAGATATGAGATAAAGAAAGGCTGACTTAAGAATTTAGCTTAATGAAACTGTGTTAAATGGATATCCTTAACTATATCTGAAATTGAAAATAGGTGAACTTATTTTATAATTAAAAACTATATGGAGTTAACTATATTTGTTTAAATGGAGTTTAAGCTATGATGAAATATTTGTGAGTTTAAAGAGGACTGATTTAAAGATATCACCAAGCAGGGCAGTTAAGATGCTTACCGAGATGTTAAATAGACTTTTTTGAGGCTACTACCAATTTTGATAATGAGGAAGTTATTTTGTATAATTAGGGGGAAAAAAAAGTTTTTGAAGTGTTTAGAAATGTTTAGAGGAAAATCATTACTGAAGGAGGAAAAAGATGTAACTTCACCCAACTTGGAGAAGCTCCCCTTGAATAATGGACAAGAGAAGCAGGACTTTTCAAGAGAGAAAGATGGGATTGATGCTATGGAAGAAGGAAGATTGTGACTTTTATCAAATTTGAAAATATACTACGATTCGCTGAAAAAACGGGACTTGGTTCTAAAGAAGTTTTTATATTGTTACAAAAAGAAGTATAATAAGATTATAGTATGTTAAAAGACATGTTGTAGGAGTTGATTCAGTAGATCTGATGTGTGTTTGTGATGATGGACATGTAGTTTGTAGTTCAAAAACTCCAATAAAATTTATTATAAAAATTTTTTAAAAAGGCTGGTTCATCCTGGCCCTAAGAAAGATCCTATACCGCCTTCGAAGGCCCACTGTGACGACTTTGCCAAGTATTTTAAGGAGAAAATCGCTTAGATTCATCATGAGCTAGACTCCACTAGTGACCCAGAGTCTTCTGGAGAGATACCAATGTCGCCATCTGGTCCAAAGTTGATGGATGAGTTTCAGTTACTGCAGCCTGATGATGTGGACAAGGTGCTTGGACAAGTATGTCCTACCACCTGCCTATTGGACCCTTGTCCTTCTTGGCTACTTAACAACGCCAAGCACGGGATAGGGATCTGGATCCTGGAGGTTGTCAACGCCTCTCTGAGGGATGGCCAGGTACCTGCCCTTTTAAAGGAGGCAGTAGTACGACCAGTCCTAAAGAAGGCATCCCTGGATCCAGAGATGGCTACCAATTACAGACCAGTGGCCAACATCCCATTTTTGGGCAAGGTGTTGGAGCGGGTAGTAGCGGGACAACTCCAAGCACTCTTGGATGAAACTGATTATCTGGACCCATTTCAGTCTGGCTTCAGAGTACCAGGTATGGTACTGAATCTGCCTTGGTCACCCTGTACCTGTGCAGGGAAAGAGAAAGGGGGAGTGCATCCCTGTTGGTCCTCCTGGATCTCTCAGCGGCTTTCAATACCATTGACCATAGTATCCTTCTGGATAGGCTAGCGGGACTGGGGGTTGGAGGCACTGCTTTGCAGTGGTTCCACTCCTATCTCAATGGCCGATTCCAGAAGGTGGTGCTGTGGGACTATGGCTCTGCGCCATGGTAGCTATGCCATGGAGTACTGCAGGGGTCCATTTTGTCCCCCTTGCTATTTAACATCTACATGAAACTGCTGGTAGAGGTCATTAGGAGGTGTGGGCTGCAGAATCATCAGTATGTTGATGATACCCAGCTCTACCTCTCATTTTCAACCAATCCAGGTGAGGCAGTGGCTGTACTGAACCACTGCCTGGCTGAATTAATGGGCTGGATGAGAGCCAATAAACTGAAGCTCAATCCAGACAAGACGGAGGTCCTGTTGGTAGGCAGATCTGGCTCCAGGGAAGGGGACTTTGACCTTGTCCTGAATGGGGTTGCACTCCCTCTTAGGGACAAGGTCCGCAGCTTGGGAGTGCTCCTCGATCCAGAGCTTTCGCTTGAAACTCAGGTAACAGCGGTGGCGAGGAGCACTTTCTTTCAGCTTCAGCTGATTCACCAGCTGCGTCCCTACCTGGAGAACGACTGCCTTGCGACAGTGACACACGCATTGGTAACTTCCCGACTAGACTTCTACAATGCACTCTACATGAGGCTGCCCTTGAAGATGATCCGGATACTTCAGTTGGTACAAAATAGAGCTGCCAGGCTGCTGATGGGGACTGGGCATTGTGCTCGCATGAATCCGGTCCTCCATCAGCTTCACTGGCTCCCCATTGAAGTCTGGGCCCAATTCAAGGTGTTGGTTATCACCTGTAAAGCCCTTAACGGCTTGGGAACTGGTTACCTAAGGGAGCGCTTACGTCCATACGTACCCTTCTGCCCTTTGAGATCGGCGGCAGAGGTCCTTCTCCAGGAGCCCTCTGTGAAGGATATTAGGAGGGTGCGTACCTGGAGGAGGGCTTTCTCTGCGGTGGCGCCCAACCTATGGAATGCGCTCCCCAGAGAGGGCCACCTGGCGCCATCGTTATTTGCTTTTCGGTGCCAGGCCAAGACCTTTTTATTTAAATGTCATTTTAATTGTCATTTTAATTGTTGCTATTATTTATTGATTTTAATAACTTTGGCTAGGATGTCTCCAACTTTATATTTAATGGTGCTGACAATTTTATTTATGTTTGTAAGCTGCCCTGAGGCTTCAGTGAATGGGGCAGCATATCAGTTTGCTAAATAAATACTATTTCTGTTTTGTTTGATCCTGTCAACTTCACCTTCAGTTCCATCCACCACTGGAATGAAGATCCAAGAACTTTAATGAAATAAAATCCAGTCCTTGGTTCTACATTCCTAATTTAGGATTTTAGTTTGTTTGTCCTCACTTCTGTCTTTGCACACCATATATGCAGATCCACACTTCTTGCCCTGGAGAAGAAAATGGATACCAGCTGGGATCAAAGCTTGCCAGAGAAGCTAATTAATATCAAACGCTAATCAAGCCAGTTCCTCAAAAGCCATTTCAAAGTCCAGCTGTGGATACTCAGGAGAAACTCAAGATAATAGTTTAAAAGCCTCCAGCCTCAGGAATAGGACATGTTACTGCTAACACAACTGGTCGGACATTTCTACAATTAGATGACTAATAGCAACTAATACAATAACAATTGTATCCTGATAGCAAAAGTTATTCCTTTTGTTTATGCTCAGAAGTTGTCCTATTAGAGTTTTTGCATCCAGGAATTCAGAACTAGCTTTCCTATAGTGATTGGAAGGAGGAAAAGAAGGGAAAGATGAAACAAGAATTGCAAAATGTACTTTGTTGTATTGTGTCACTTTTTAAAGAACGAATAATATGAAGTCAGGAAGTTTTCTAGTAAGATGCTGGGCCTAGATATATCAGAAAGGGGACACACACTGTGTCAGTTACTCTGTAATATCACAATAATGGACTGATGCAGACCTCCTTCAGCTTAGGTTAAATTAGTGCTTTTTCATTTAGAGGCCTAGTATTGCCATGCCATCCTTGGACTGATGAGGCCTTTGCGATCTTCTGACTCTACATATAGGAAACATCCACTGCATTCCTCCTTCTAGTTCTGAATGTTTGCTGGAGGCCATATTAATCTGCCTCTTGATGGGGGCAGGAGCTGTTGCAGCTCTTTGCAAACTGTTGTATTGATTTGGCCATTTTGTTTTATGCAGTGGAGTTCTCAAAATGGTATTCCATTAACGTTGCTTCTTGTTTGGTTGAATTGTGATTCTGGTTGCAAATATTGCAGTATGCATTGACAGTTCATAAGGTTTATAGTTCTATGTATTCTGAATAGATATGTTGCTCGTTATTGATTGGCAGATTGAAGAATGGCAGGCTTATACTGAAACCACTACAGTGCTATTTTTGATTTATTTCAGTGTCTCCTCAGTAGGTCCTGCATTATATCAGATCAGCACAATACCATAACAGGTGTGGTAAGGTGGTGAAGAGTGCAGGACTGGGACTCAGGTGATGTGGGTTGTAGTCCCTGCTATTTTGTAAGCTGCTTTGTTTGTAAGGGGGAAAAAGGCAGGATATAAATCTAATACATAAGTAGATAAGTATGAGACAAAGTGCTATACAGGGTGATGTAAGCTCCCACATTTTGTCTTCAAAGTAGCTTATTCTTGCTGAGATTTTCTTTTAAGAAAGTATGAGGCAAGAACATAAGAAAACCCATGCTGTATCAGACCAAAGGTCCATCTCATCCAGCATTTTGTACACACAGCTGCAAACCAACTGTCCACAGGTTGGCAGGATAGGTGAAAGAACTCCACCTGCCCAAGCTCCTCAGCAATAGTGTATGGTGACATATCACCTCTGGTAAAGGAGGTAGCATACAGCCAGCAAATTAGTGGCCACTGGTAGGGTCTCCTCCATGAATCTGTCCAATTATCTTTTAAATCATGGGTCCTCAAATTACGGCCCGCCATGGCCATTTATCTGGCCTGCCTTATAGGATTTGGACTTGCCAGGCGTGCGCACATGCGCGTGCATGGCAAAGTGCCAGCTTGCTCATGGGGAGATCATTTTCTCCAAGTGAGTCCAAAATGATCTCCTTGCAAGCAAGCTGCAGCCGGGCACATGCATGGTGAGGCACTGGCTTGCTCGTTCGGAGATTGTTTTGGACTCGCTCGGAGAAAACGATCTTCATGCACACCCCCCATCCCCTCACTGGCCCATGTCTCCTCACCAGCACTGCCTTGCTGACCTGCACTCACCAGCAGCACCTTTCAACTGGCCCCCTGCAGAAAAAGTTTGAGGACCCCTGTTTTATATTAAATTGGTGGCTATTGCCACTTCCCATGGAAGTGAATTCCATTGTCCCATCATTGGACTTTTCCAAGAGCTTCTGAAATTTCAGAAAGGACATGGCAATTCTAGACATTTTCTTGCCAGACCTAATTTTAGGTGACCAGATGTCCTACTGTACAGAGGATAGTTCTTTGATTGGGACAGCATTCAGAAGATAGAGATAGGTAATAGCAGACAGCAAGGCACACAAGTCACCTGGCCACTTTCTCCCCACTAAGCTAAGGTATACTGTGTTGCCACTTACATTATACTTATTTAATTTGCACCTGTACATATAAAATAGCCAGCACACTTGTGTAAATTAATAGCTACTTCCATCCCCCTTTTTTGATTATGTTGGTCATCTTTTTCTTGGCAAGGTATATGTGCCCTGCTCCCAATTCCAATTTCCTCAGCTGAAATGTGTGAAAGAATGATGTACAGTGATGTTGCTGTATCTTTAAAAACCACTTCCTTGTCACAGGGCTAAAGAACGTAGCTCTGGCTGGGTACCTTGGAGGAAGGTACAAGTTAGCCATGTACATTTCTATTTTTGCCTTAGATTTATCTGAGACCTCATGCTATGTAAAGCATACAGTAGCTTTTCCAGAAACCATTTCATGTGTTCTTCTTCCTTTCCTAAAACTTACCTACCAGTAGCAGTGATAGGAGAAATGACAGAGGACATATTAGCCCTAAAGGATTTAGAAACAGGAAGCTCAAAGATCTCTGGGAACTGTAATTCACTATGGATCTTCTCGTTTCCTGCTGAAAACATAGCTTTCTGGTCAAATCACAGTTCTTGGACATTCACCTGTTAAGTGTCTTCTCCTAGCTCAGGTTTCTTGGTGATGAGGGAGTGATGCAACAGTGATGCTTCCCAGTGCAACTGGCAGTAGGCAATTCAGTTTTTCACATCTAAGATTGCATTGTACCATCTTGGTTTTGTTTTATAGGCTTCCCTGCATGGAGAAAGACTATTTGCATGATCATAGCTGCTAGGGAAAGTGCAACCCTGATCACAGAAATGATGGCCCATTTCTTATATCAGAATATTGAACCTCTTCAGCCTAAAGACATATGTAATGTTAGAAAACCTCTCTGGGGTCACATTCCAGTGCTGTGTGGGACAATGACAAAGGGGATGGGGCTCTATTTTCCTTCATATTTTTTGCTAAAAGTACTTCCTACCAGTAACTGCACTTTAGCAGATCTATATGGGGTAGTAGAAAGCTTGGGTATACATGTGTCAAATATAAAACATTTCAGCCATTTGAAATGGGGAAGAAAAGTTGCACAAAATCAAGGAAAACCTCAAGCCAATCTGTTGCTGTGGAAAAGAGGTGGTATCAGGGAAAGAGCGTCGGTTACTTGGCAGACAGATCTGCACCTGAAGCTCTGCCCCTCTGTTTTACAGCAGTATGATTCTTGAGTGAATAAGTGTGAGTTGGAAAGACAGGAAGTGTATGTCCAAGGAATGTTTTTCCCTAAAATCATGGTGGCAGTTTTGTCTCGTTCCATTCTGTCCTGCTTTGCTTCACTTTGTTTTGTTTCATTTCGTTTTTCCTCATGGCACTAAGCTGGCAATGCCATGCAGTAGATTTCAATATGCTATTATATACTTCTCACAAAACCATTAAGGGCAATTCTGTATTATCCACCTTATTTCCAAATATGTAAAAAAGAATATGGAATTCTTATGTTGAGTCACTTACCTGTTAAATACCCCTCATGTGTGGAAGTCAAAATGCTCTGTGGAACCCAAACTCTATTTCTGGGTGACTGTGTGATGTGCAATTCATTCCTTGCTCCTATCTTTGATCACATACCCGCCACCTACAGCATCCCTGCAGTCTCAGTTTTTGGTTCATAGCTGTCCCACAACAGCTTGTAGCAAAGATACTTGAAAGAAAAGGTTAATGATAAGAATTATATGAGGCATTGCGGGTTTATCATCCAGAAAGAGCGGAACAATGGAAGATGGATGAGATGACCAATGAGGATGCGATAAGGAGACACATGGACCTGATAAAACTCCATCAGCTATTTATACATTTTAGATATCCAGGTTTTGAAAGCTTGTTGAGATTTTTGATCACAACTGCAAGGTTAGCTATTGTTGGTGTTACATAATTCTGACTTTCTGAAGAGGATGAGATATTTCAAAGAAAGAGCTATTCAGGTTTGGTTTTCTTTAAAGATGTATGCCTATTTATTTTTATTTTTGGTAATATTTGGTTTATTCACAAGTACAAAAGAGAGTATAAGTGCAGACAAGCAGTGTATACATTTGCCCCAAGATCTGTTCTCTATGGCTACGTTCACATGTCACAACAAAGATCCCCATATGGATACTGCAGTTTGTGCGTGTGTGTGTCTGTGTGTTAACCTCAGTGTGCCTGACAGATGATGAGGCTCATGGTGATAAGTCTTCTTCCCTCCAGCCATTTCCTTCCCTCTCTGTCCCCTAGGACAGAATCCCAAGAGACACCACAGGGAGCAATGAGTTTCCTTTCTTTGATGGGCCATGATTTCAACCCAAGTACAGCTTGCCAGGGCTGTCAAGAAGTTTCTGTTTCACAAAAGTACATCAGAGAAGATGAAGGGGCCGATCAGGAATGCTTATTGGGAACCTGTTCAATATTTGATTATATGTAGAATTAGCAGACGGAAGCATTACATTACATGGATTTACTTATGAGTTTGTTGTTTGCACGTGCATCTAATACAATACAGTGAGAGTCTTTTTAGAAAGGTAAATATTATTTACTCACAAACTTTCACATGTAACTTGTATAAAGGAGAGATGTTGGCATTTTTATGTAGGATATTTTGATCCATTGTTCTTCTCTCCATGGACTATGCTTCTTCTCTCCAGGTGAGGAGTGGGAGTGGGGAGGACATGGGTGTGGGGTTACAGGAGTGATGATTTTGCTTTTTCAGGTGAGGTGGGAGGAGAAAAGGGACAGTCTCATTTTGTCTGCTGCATTTACCCTTTCCCTCTTACTCTGGCTAGTGTGCAGAACCATGTGATGTTACTGCAGGCAATGTTACGCATACCTAATGGCTGTCTGCTCCATATGCAGTGAATGGGAAGGAATTCAGCTGATCAATGCCCAGCCGATCACCTGTCCCTCCTCAAAAGGAGATCTTTAGGACAGGAGGCTGGCAGATTGGAGACACCTCTGAGAACCATGCAAATCTGCAGCTGCTACTGGTTCTCTTGTGCTAGGTGCTGTTTCTCAGACCTCCTAGCATTACTGAAGCACCCACACTCATGTCAAACATTCTCTTTGCAATTGCACTACAATCATGAGCAGTATTTATTTCTTTATTTAAAACATGTTTATGCCGCCCCATCGCAACAAACCCTCGGGGCGGCTTACAACATCTCAAAATACATAAAAATTCATTAACCCCCTCACAGTGCACCTCGGCTAAAAACTTTAAAATTCAATAAATAATTTAACAGTTAAAATAAGTTTTAAATAAAAAGGTCTTGGCCTGGTGCTGAAAAACAAATAACGATGGCGCCAGGCAGACCTTTTTGGGCAGCGCATTCCATAAATGGGGCGCCACTGCAGAGAGTAGAACTGAACAAATGCCCTTTTTTCAGGCACAAATTAACAAAGGCTGGGGTTAAAAAAAAAAAGGTCCTCCACCAAATTTTTGTAAACTGACCAAGGAGCTCTGAATATGAAAGGTAGAAATAAATAACAATAATATTTATCTTGCTTTTTAATTTGTCTGGAGAGGAAAATTGCTCATGGCTTATTAAACATCAAGTGGCTAGCATTTCAAAACATTTTGTGAGAACATAATAAGGAAAACAGGACTTTTCCAATAGTATGGAACAGGCATGTGGTATGCAATATTTTTGGAGAGAAGTTGTCTTAAAAATTGATCTGTGCTTTAGTTCATTGCAAAATCTGTGCATTTTTTCTGTGCAAACTCTAAGATGTATCTAGACACCCACATCCCACTCCACCCAAACTGTTTTTATGTACTTAAGTTGATTAGATAGTGTCAATGAGCCTTTGCTCGGGTAAGAAAATGATATGGATGGTAATATTTTAAAATCCTGTCTCTTTGTGCATCTGTTCCTGAAGAACCTTTATTAGATGTGTCAATCACTGGCTGGCTAGATTTTCTAATTAGAGCAAATACTGCTGATAGGCTGAACGCCTTAACAACAGAGTCTGATCTCAGTCGGAAGAAGTTTCTGCAGAGAAGGATTACCGAAGGTGTATGGGGCAGCAGGGAACTGGCCAGAGGTAGGATTTGTGAGGTGTAACAATATTATTTTCAAATCCAAGCATACAAAAATAAAATGTTGCTGACCAAGGGGATTAAAGAGATGTTCCAGAAAATGACCAGACTCTAAATACATATCACAGGTGGGAAAACAGGACTGGCTCATGGGCAGAAAGGACCCTGCACAAATTATTCTTTGCTGGGCTTACTTGGCTATGATAGCAACAGTCCAAAACATGCTAAGTAGCTATGTAGTTACCCTTTTAAATTTCCATAATGTCACAGAGCTATATTGAACTGGGGCCATTGCAGGGAATTAAAGGGGATTCTGGTCCAGAATTAATCTGTATAATTACCTCTCCTAAAAAGCAATTGCTGGACTTTGATCAGTATCAAGGATGGTTGAAGCACATGGGTGACAGTCATTTTCATATTTCTTCCCACTGAAAAAGACATAGACAAGTCTTTTTCCATGGCTCACAAGCAGAACAGTCTGACATGCCATCCAGATACAGTGATTCTTGGCAGCCATAGAACTGTGCCCTTGGAATGTTTTGATTCCAATTTAGGCTGGATAGCAATGTTTCTAGCCATAAAATGGAAAGATGTCTTTAGTCTCCGTGAAGGGAAATCAGTTACAAAAATAAAACAATTCCTCTAAATAACTTTGGAAATAATTTAATACAAAGCTTAAACAACTTAAGGAAATATTAAGGCATTAGAAGAACTCAATTTTCTGCTTTGTGAATTTCCTGCCATGAAAACTTTGCACCTGTTTTTAATTCTTGGGAATTTGAATTGTAACCATATAAGAATCTTAACTGTCTCTGTTTCTGTGTGGGGAGAGCCTTTCCTTTTCTAGTAGAAAGCATGTTAAAGTTCTTATGATTTTAGTACATAAAGAGCTCAGCCACCCACTGCTTTCTATGAGAGATCTACCAAGAGGGAAACAGGAGTAGCATGGGATTGGTAGGGAGGTAGGTGGGCCGGTGGGTGAAAGAGATGAAGACAGACACAGTGAATGGGTGGGTGAATGGGCAGTGAGACAGAAGCAGTAGTAGAAGGAGAGGAGGGAGGTAGACACTTTGGGAGTGGAAATGGGAGAAAGAAATCGTGGAGGAACAGGGAGATAGATGCAGCTGCAGTGGGAAGCAGGCTGCCATCAGTGGAGGGCAGTGTCAACGGTGGGGTCATGACAGAGCATGTGTGCCCTCCTGCCTCATGTGACAGGACAGCTTGAGCTTGAGCTGGTGCTGGTCGCAGTGATAAGTCAGACTTTCATGGGAAACTCACACAGACCTGAAGATGAAGGGGGTCAGGGGAAGTCAATGGGGTTGGCAGGGAGATTTTTGAGACAAGCAGCTATGTGTGAATGTTTGGTGGCTGTTCAAAAGCTACATTCAAAGGCAACAAAGTTGGTAGAATTATTACAAGAGGGTAGTTTAAAGATTGCAAAAAAGATTGCAAAATCTCTGCTCTGAAAATGTACCGTATTTTTTGCTCTATAAGACTCACTTTTGTTCCCCTCAAAAGTAAGGGGAAATGTCTGTACGTCTTATAGAGTGAATGTGTGTGTGCAGTAAGTCTGTCAGATGTGCAGCCCATGGGGAAGTGATGGGGAATGTGCCTGTGATTATGTGCCCATTTGATTCAGAATATTTTTTTCTTGTTTTCCTCTTCTAAAAACTAGGTGCTTCTTATGGTCAGGCGCGTCTTATAGAGCGGAAAATATGGTATTTGAAATACAAATTTGAAAATGTTCATTCAGCAATGAGCACCTGAGAGCCATAGTGTGCACGAGCTAAGCATTGGCTGAATTAGTGCATTACCACACAAATTAGCACACTTACACATTAGAACAAGTGTGTTTAGCACAAATGATTTGGACATGTGTCCATTAGAACCAAGGAGCACTTGCACAAATGTGTTCAAGTAGCATAAATCTCCCATCCCCAACATAAAAGGCTGCATGTCTTTGAGATCCATGTGACTCATAAAAAGCCAATTACATTTGCCATCCTTAGGTCAGACACTTACAAATCCAAACTCATTTAAATCTGTTGCAGATTTCTAGAATATCCCTTCTGTTTAGGGGAATCACTCATGGTTATGCAAGACAGCCAGGCTCTCTGAACAAAGTATCTCCAGATATCATTCATAATCTCTAGAAGTAGAGGAGCAATCTTGGTATTAAGGCTGCGCTGGAATCCGACATTGAATAGTTCTACTAATAAGGATTTCAGAATGATTTTTTTCTCCTTCTTTATTACATTGCTTGTGGAATATTTGTTCCCTTTTAATGCAGCCCTTCCTGTTTCTGAACATTGCATTTTGATTTTGTTATTTGATACTCTGTTGTCATTGAACACAATATTAGTGACCTAAGCCATTTTCTAGAGTCTCAAGTTATTTAAGTATGTCCTGCACTTTAACTGTTTACAGGCTTCTAACATGTCTGTTAAAATAAGGTCACTGCTTGAGTTTGAAAGTCAATTAACTCAGAAGGTGGAATAGAAAGTTCACATTAATCCACTAATGTGAATCTCAGTAGTAATTAATTCAGATCTTTGTAGTGGTTCCAGGAAAGTAATTTACTCTTCTATAGAAACAGGCTACATTTTTTAAAAAAATGTTCCTGGGATGTTCCATTATAATGAATAAATAATTGCCATGGCTTCATTTTACAAAATTAGTATGTACATTTAGAACAGCTCCAATCAATTTGTATCAGTATGGATATCATACCAAGCCAAGCAAGGTGATGCATAAGGATCAAGGGTTTGCATGTGTATTTCTCTATTAGAAATATTCTCTTTTAAATTATGATTAAGATCTTTCACTATTTCGTATACATTTAATGAAAGTAGTCATTATCAACTAACTCCACACTTAATGTTAGGTTAATGTGGTTGCGCTTCAGCTGTGGAACATGTTCCTCAAGGAGGTGTGCCTGGCAAAGTCATTATTCTCTTTTAGTTGCCAGCTAAAGACCTTTTTGCTCACCAGATGTTTTAATAGATAGCTTGATTTAAACATTATTTTTCTTGTGCTGTTTCAGGTCATGTGCTAATTTTAATTACCTGGAGTTCTCAATAGTTGCATATTTGGTTTAAATTGATTTTATTATTGTGGTGTTTCAATCTTATTGCATAATTTCTTTCCTGTAAACTGCCCAGAGAGCCTTATACGCTATTAGGCAATATCTAACTATAATAAACAAACAAAGAAAAAATAAACAAACACTATCAATTGCATGAAGGAACTATAGACATTCATATTATACTCCTCTAACAGAGCGTGCTTCTGTTTTTGTTTGTTTTCAGGTTTAGTTTGCCTTGCTGGAAAATGCTATTACTTTCTGGGCATTGTAAGTAACCTAAGGTCTAATCAGCTATTAGGTCTTTTGGCTGAACATTGGCCATTTATTCAGGAAGTAATTTATGCTGGAGGAAAGAGAAATCCACAAGACACTGTGCACTGGTTTAGAAGTTAGCAAGTACTTCTTACTGTTCAGCTCTCGCATAAAGAATATCTGATCAGTCTGGCATTGCAAAGCCTTCGTTCGGCCCATTGTGTCCCAGCATGGATGCAGAGAAAGTGAAGTTCATTGAAATTCAATTGATTTCAACAGAAGAATTAATCACTTGCTTAAATATTTCCTTTTGAAATCAGTGGGACTTCAAACTACTTCACCTTTGCTGGACATGCTCTGTTTTGATCTTAATGCTAGAGAAAATGCTCTCAGCCAGATGGAAATGATCTACATCTCAGGATTTCTCATCGTTTGATTACTCACAGCTTAACAAAAGCTACCATCTTCATAAGGGCAGAAATCAAACTCCTATTATCAGCTCCAATTCCCGAAATAGCTATCTTTTCACCTAAGTTGATGGATAAGCTTTTCTTGCCTTCCCTAATTTTTTTCAATCTTTTCTTGAAAAAATAATTGTAAAAATATGTGTGTAGCTAAAATGGTCCTTGATGGCACAGAATAGTCTTAGACCTCCTGTCCATTTGTTTCTTCCCTTTTTTCAAACTTGTATAGCAATGGCATGGAGCAGGAGTGACCAGGTGTGTTGCTATTGGACTGAGAAAGACAGCTGCTTTAGACACACTTTCTCAAGGGCTGGTCTCCAGAAGAGAAATCAAAGAAGGAAGAAGAGTTGAGGGTACATTGGCTATTTCCATACATTGGGATGAGGGAAGCAGAGATACTTATCTCAAGACCAGTCTTCCCAGGTGGTCTCTGGGAATAACCAAGATGTACAGTTGGTGAGAGGGGACCTGGAGCAGGAGAGTTTCTCAGACAGAGACAGGATGGCCATGGCTCTTGTCCTCATTATGCATTGCCAGCAGATAGGGCAGCCCAATTAGAGGATTGACATGCAGAGAGGAGGCATGCTCATTTTCAGAAGACCCCTCCCAGAGGGACAGGCATGCTCATAAGGAGAGTTCCTGGAGGTGAATACAAAATTGGGTTGAATAACTTCTCTGTGCATGCTCAGAGATTCATTCTGGGTGCTTTTATTTCTGAAAAACACTTTGATAAATTAAAAGTTTTAATTGAAGAATTAAAAACTTAGGGCACCATCCTGTAGGTTGGACCCTTGATGCATGTAAGCCCCCAAACTTAGAAGCTTATGAGTATCCAGTGTAGAGTGGGAAAAGTGGCAGAAGAAATCTCCACCTCCCTGTGCTTCCCACTCTACTGCCTTTGCTTTATGGCTACTTTCAGCCATTTACCTGGGAAGCTTCAAAGAGAGCAGGAAAGAGGCTGCAGGGAACACGGGATAGTTCATACCTTGGTCTCTGCAGTGTTTGTTCCTTCCCTTCTCATCCACCAAAAAAATCCCTTTACCCAACTTTGTGGTAGCAACTGGTGTGGTTCTTTCTGCACTGACTGTGAGAAGGGAGTGGGCAATTGGAATGCAGATTCTCAGCTTTGAGGTTGAAGCTTTATTTCTGACCTCAGATCTGTGAATCTTATGCTTTCCCTGATAATGTCTATGAGTCATGGGATCACTTTCTTAGGTTTGCAGAAATGAACTATTCTCTGAATCTATTAAATGCAGGTAGAGTGGAGAAATTAGGAGTGATGGGTACAGAGAAATTATCCACCTGCCAGCCCTGAATCTTAAAGGAAAGAAAGAGTGAAAGCTGTTTTTACTGAAGAACTGATTGAGAGAGCTGGACCAAAGATAGGAAAATATTGCTTGGATAAGGAATATGGACAAGGTAGTGATGCTGCTGAATAAAATTCAACCAATCCATCTATCCTGGACTGTTTCTTTACCCTATTTGTTATCTGGGTTTTGTGTGTTGTGTGTGTATTTATATGGATTTCAGAATGTTTCTTCAGTAAAATGTAAACTTTAACATTTGAAATGTCATGGAATCCTTTTCTTTTTTTCTGTTTTGTTACCATGATTGTTACACTCCTTTCTGTAGATATCCAAGATTTAAAGAGATTGGAGGCTGGTTTGGTGGAGGCAGACAAAGAAATGAATATTTCTATGTAGTGGCAGCAGAAAAGGCCACTGAAAGAGATGGTCAGAAAGGAATGCGGACTTACCATTTCACCAGTTTTCCCTTCTGCACAGAACAATCTATGACCACCATTGACCTCTTAGGGCTTCAATTGCTTTGCCTATATCACCGTCATTGATTTCACTGGTTCTGTTCTAAGTATTACCAAGTCTAGATTCACCCCTTAATTTTTATAAGAGCACATTTTATTGAAAAAAACAGATGTTTTAAAATGCGTAATCCTAGACGTGCTAAATCATGACAGGCAGGTGGGCTGAATATTTCTACTGCTTGTCCCCCATCCCCCACTATGGAATTAAAGCCATTCATAATGGCACCCTGCCAAAGGAACTGGAATCTTGGTTCCTTATGAACCCCAAAGGAATATAATGCTAATTGACTCTGTATCTTTCTAAAAAAAGAAAACAGTAATTTCCACTCATTTTTAATTGCAGTTCAGGCTAACATTTCATTCAGTTGTTGCTGAGCTTTAGGTTTAAGCAACAAGAAACACTAATTTCTTCTTTGGTGAGGAGAAAGGATATGGTACCTATTTAAACAAGTAAATGGGTTGAATGCCAATGTGTCTCTGATGTCCAAACTAATTAGTGATGCTAAATTAACATGTGGATATGATACAACAGCATCTTCCAAGCATTAGGAAAGTTTTGGATCAGTAATTAACAAAGTAATGCACAATGGAAAAGGTTCTTCTGATCCCGTAACTGGAAAAGAGGTTTTTGTAAAACTGGATTGTGAGAATATTCATGAATGGATAACTGTCAGGTTATCAAAGTCAGTTTTTATGCCAAACCTCCATAGCTGAGGATTTCTGGCACTCTGGAGGTTTACTGTGGCTAATATTTATTTATTTGCTGCAAAACAGATCAATTTTGCTCTCAAGGTGGCATACAGCAATACAATTACAGCCAAATAATTAAAACTATCATTAACAAATAACTGATTAATAATAATACTAACATAGAAAATTTCAAGAAACATCTCCAGGTGAGATAGACAACCAAATACTAAAATACAATTAAATTTAATTTTCTAAAAATTATTAAAATCAGTTATTAGAAAGAACTATTAAAATGAGTGAAGAGATATGTTTTTGCTTGGTGCCAAAATTGGCGCAGAGTTGGCAGCAAACAAACTTCTCTGGGAAGGCTTTTCCACAGTTTGGGGCAGTCACCAAAATGGCCCCATTTTGAACTTTCCTCACCTCCTTAAGGAATGGCACAGTCAGAAGGACCTCTTGACCAGATCTTATGGTTGGGTAGGCATGTATGGGAGAATATAGCCTGCTCTACAATAAATGTGTGCAGCTCTTCGACTGGACTACATTTATGTGAACAGAGAATCAGAAACAGTGGAAATTATTTGTTCCAATTTGTTTTGTTTTCCCTCAAGGTAATAAAATGGCTCTACTGCATTACTAATGTACTGTACATTACTCATTTACCCCTCCTAATGAATGATTCTGTCAAACGTTCTTATGAAATACTTTGATGATATTTAAGAAAAAAGTACTCTCTTTTTCCATGTTCCCAAAACTATATAGAGATCACAGCAACAGGTTTACTTAGAAGTATTTGAATCATGCAGTAAACATGTACTACAGTTCCCATTCACATAGGAACAGAAGAAGCTGCCTTAAAGTGAATTAGACCCCTGGTCCACCAAGCATAGTACTGGCCATGGTTGTCCCTGGTTTCAGGCAGGAGCTGCTGGGGTCCTTCAGCATGCAAAGCATGTGCTTTGCAATGGAACCATGGCTCTTATTTCTCAATCCTGTTTTCCTTCATGTCTGGTTGCAGGGAGAAATTACAAACCTTCTGATAGAGGTTCAAGCACAGGTTTGATGAGTTCCCAAGATGAAACTCATTTAGAGAATGCAATATGTATGTAAAGGAACCAGGAACACTAATTGATGGCTACATCTTTTTTTCCCCAGCTGAACAAACAGGGTTAATGGGCAATATTGTCTTGATGGTATCTTAATGATCATAGGGTAGTATGCGTTTCTGACGTGTATTGTCTTCCATGTATATGGACTTCATCTCAGTACCTTGAAACTTGCCTCAATATCTCCAGCTGTCCAGCCTTATCAAAGGTAAGGCATATTTTGCACAGTCTGAATACTTGGGATTTCATGGGCAGTTCCACATGGAGGCATTTTGTATGTCCCAGAATACTGAATACAATACATCCTACAATATCCCCACGAGATATATATGCTTAATCCATGAACAAATGCAATTGATAAAATGTGTGCTGCTTGTCATCTTGAATAAAACACCAGTATTAACAGTCGGGAACCCTACATGTTTCTGAAACCCAAGAGAATTCAGTTACAAGCAGCAAGGCATTGTCAGATCTCATCTCACTATTTTCCCCAGTGTGAAATCTACATCACTAAATGCAGGTTGCATGAGAATGGTTGGACATCTGGAGCTACAGATGGCCTCTCCTAATGTAACAATTGCTTAGGGAATGGACTTCTTCAGCATATCGCTGCTGAGCAGTTTCCACATACGGTCACTATTTACTTGTCAACAGCAATGCACCATCAAGTCATCTCTGACTTAGGACAACCCTTTGAATAAAAGCCCTCGAAATTGTCCTATTCATAACGGTCCTGCTCGGCTATGCCTTTATTTAGGGAGTCAAATGGGGCAGCAGCATTACTAAATGCTTCCGTCTTAAGATGAGAACCTGTAATGCCCAGCCATCACTATATCCTTCCAGCTTCTTAGTTTGGGATTTTGGGTAGCCAATACAATGTGATTGATTGACTGATTGATTGATAGTACTTAGAATCTTAGGACACTGGTAATTTTTATTATATGAAGTGCTTTCAGGTATTGATAACCTTGGGCATCTCCTGATTAAAGCATAGTGCTTCAGAGTTACATCTCCCTAATACTGTTCATAGGTAGTCATGCCAGGTCTTTGTGCTACTGTAAGCTACAGTATGTGCTACTGTAAGCATGATATAGTGAATTTCTATTGAGCATTACTGTTTCATAGGACTGAAAGGGAAGATAAAATCATATTAATTTTACATTAGTATTTGTTCTGCTAATTTCATATTTTCCCAAACACTTTCTTAAAACATAGGACTTATGGCAAACTATAAATGTGCATATGGAGGTATATCAGATTTGACAGAAGCAGACCTGATTTGGGTCCATTTCTGGTGCTTCCTCTAAAATGACTAGAATAGAAGCTGGACCCTTCACAAAGTCTTGTATGTAATGTTGACTTTGGAAACACAGGTTGATTGGGCTGAGTTCAGCATCAACATTGTACCAGCAGAACAACAGCTCTTCTGGTTCTTCATCTCTTCCCTGAACTCCCTGCCTATACCTTCTAAAACTGCTCCAGAGCCTTGAAAATTTCTCTGGAGGGTGGGCAGGATTGTCTGAAAATATAAATAAGAAACAATGCAACCTTCCCTATGGCCTAGCTAGACTACACAAACCCATCTAAGCATTGATCTAATCATGTCAGTTGTCTAGTGACTGGAAAGGAAAGGAAAGGAAAGGAAAGGAAAGGAAAGGAAAGGAAAGGAAAGGAAAGGAAAGGAAA
>JAIXND010000757.1:11893267-11934758 GCA_023646645.1 Varanus salvator macromaculatus | reverse complement strand
AAGGAAAGGAAAGGAAAGGAAAGGAAAGGAAAGGAAAGGAAAGGAAACCTTGGCAATTGTCTAAGAATCTGATTCTTCAGGTGTCCAACTTCTTAATCCTGGTGCTCTGTAAACTGGAGAGCTTCAGCTATTGGGTGCTACAGAAATTGATCGAATGATTGAACAGATTGAATGAAAAAAATCAATAATCAACTGCCAACAAAATGTTTTGGTTTAGGTGATATGAAAGTTAAATAAATTAAATTCCATATCTAAATTTAGCTGAGTATTTTGAATATTTTCTTAATGTTGCTGCTGCAAGGGGCGGCAGACAAATATTTAAATAAATAAATAAATAAAATAATTAACACCAGTCTTTCTCCCTGTAGCTTAAAGCCATTGCCTCTTGCCCTACATCCTCTGAATGTATAGGACAGCCTTCCCTGGTGCCTCCTTATGATTGGACTGCAGCTACCATCAAGCATAACCAGCATGCCCAATGGCCAGCTGTAGTCCAGAACACCTAGAAGACACCAGGTTGGAGAAGGCTGATACAGGAGCAAAGTAACACTTCTTCTCTTTGTCACTTAATGACTTCATTCTTTAATGTGCATATTGTCTTGTGTTCTGCAATTTTTTTTCAACCAGATTGTAATTACTATTGTATGGCAGGTGTTCTACCATAATTAAGTTTCATATTTTCACACCTTTCAGGGTGTTCATAAAAGAATGCCATTTTATCTTAAGGTTTGCTGGAAAAGGAATCATAAAACAATTTTTTAAATTTATGCTTTCTACAGATGACATGTTTAAAGCCATAATGTCAATGTTAGACAATAGCAGTTGATGGAACAGTATTTCTTTCCCAATTAAATGGGAATAACTGTCTTGAAGTCACTTTCAATAATTTGCTTATGATCTAGTTTTGCGGTCCTGTTGGTGAAGGTTTAATTTATGGCCATTAGGAAGGTAACTAATTGCTTATATTAAAGCATGGCAATCATTTCCTATAATATGCTTTGATTTTGTCAGCCATGGTTGCTTCCTGGGGAACACCAATAGGTCAATTAAATACCCTTTAAAATTGAACTTTTTTTTCTCATCTCACTGTGGAGTGTTTTGCTTGGATGATGGAGGAGTTGTGGGTGGGGAAGACAATTATTTCCTTTTATGCTTTCTTTGGTCAGTTAACAAGTTCAGTATAAATCATTAAGGGTGATCACTTACACATTGCCGGAAAAGAGGAATTTCTTACAAGAACTCATCACCAGATTATGCACAGTAGTCTAGCTTCAGGCCTAGAGACAGAGTCTGTATTGGTCGCCTTCATGGATGATCTGTGTCGGGAGCTTGACAGGGAAGTGACTCCCTGTTAGTTCTTATGTACTTTTTCAGTGGCTCTTGATAACATCAAACACAGTATGCTTTTGAAGCATCTGTCTGAGATGGGAATGGCAGGATTGTTGCAAATCCATGAGGCAGTTACTCTTGGCGTATTTTCTAGGGTTGGGTTGCACTGACTCTTCAGATGAGGACTGTAATGGCTGGGAATCAAGTTGGCAGAGGAAGGTGAGGTTAATTCAAGGCCATAATCTCAGGTGCTCAGGCAGACCATGAAAACAGACAGGATTTGGAAGTGAAAGAATAAGGTGAGCCCATGCCCAGTCTGTTCCCTGACCCCATGACAGTATCAGGAAAGAAAGGCCACCCAATTAGAGGAACTGTGCAGAGTTAGAAGGTTAGTCCTTCTCCAGGGGAGCCCATCCAGAAGGATGAAGTCCAGGATTACTGAAAAGGAGGCTGGTTGGAAGTATTTTCTAGTTTGTGTTCAATGGATTACTTTGTTTATGCACAGAGACTCACCTTCCAGTGGCTAAAGTTCATTAGCTATGAATTGGAAAGAAAGAGCTATTTTGCAAATAGACTCTCTGTTGGTTGAAACAAATAAAGGGGAATCCAGCTACGAATCTGGTCTTTTTTAAAGGAGCAATTACAAAAGCCAGTCAATGCTTTCCACAGCCTGACCTCTTAAAACTATTTCTGTCATTTTTCTGGATTTTTGCAGACCAGTTATAGTACAACCTTTTAAGTGTTTTTTTTCTGACAGTTTGGTGGAAAATATCACAAATTTCAGTGTGTAATAAACATGTGGAACTGTGCTGAGGGAAAGAAGATGGCCTTCAATGAGGTGGTAGGTGATAAGTGAGGAGCTTTTTAATAACATTTCCCCCTCTAATACTTACGTTTTGATTGCATCTTAATGTATGATTTAATCCATTTTAATCAGTTTGGTAAGCCTCTATGAGGTCCGTTTTTGGTAGAAAGGCAGTGTGCAAATAAAAAAGGCAGATAAAGGCAGGCTGCTGACAGGGACTGGGCGTTATGTTCACATGACTCCAGTTCTCTGTCAGCTTCACTGGCTCCCCATTGAAGTCCAGGCCCAATTCAAGGTGTTATGATATATAAAGCCCTTAATGGCTTGGGTCCTGGTTACCTAAAGGAGTGCTTACGTCCATATGTGCCCGCCCACCCCTTGAGATCAGCGGGAGAGGCCCTTCTCCGGGAACCCTCCGTGAAGGATATTAGGAGGGTAAGTACTCGGAGGAGGGTTTTCTCTGTGGTGGCGACCAATCTATGGAATGTGCTCCCCAGAGAGGTCTGCCTGGTGCCATTGTTAATTGTTTTTCGGCGCCAAGCAAAGACCTTTTTATTTAAACGTTATTTTAATTGCTAATATTATCTATTTATTTTACATCTTTGGCTAGAACGTCTCCAATTATATTGTTTTATATTGTTTTTATATTGTTTTTATATTGTTATTATTTATTTATTGTTGTGAGCCGCCCCGAGGCTTCAGCGAATGGGGCGGCATAGAAGTGTTCTAAATAAATAAATGAATAAATAAAAGCTGAGCCAGGAGTTGCATGGAATTGTTCCTGATGATGTTAAGAGGACTTTTAAAACCAATAAGCCAAAACCAAAGCACCTGACCCACCTTTCAGACTCTCAGGAGGCCAGAACTTTGCAAAGCCCCAGGGAAAGAGGTCCTGGTTACCTTCTCTGCAGGGCTTTTGATAGTGCTTGAGCAGGTGGAGATGCTGCAAGGGCAGGACAGGACAAACAGTGAAAAGTGACAAGAACACCCAAACCACTTAGCTCCTGTCTTCTAACAAGGTGCCTCCTGAAGTCCTACGTCTTGAGAATTTACTGGTGAATGAGGCAGTAAAAAGTCAAATGGATTATGAATGGACAGGTGGGTTTTTGACACAGCACTCATGTTAACTAGGTATATGCAGAGCGTCTAAATCCACAGTGTAAAAGAGTGGTTCAGTATTTTGTTGTTGCTGTTTGTATGCAGTTCAAGGCAGAAGTCTGGTTTTCAAGTTAACCTGATTTTCTTAAACTGCATAACGAAAACAGTTTAAAACATAAATTTTGATTATGTCAATACAAGTTATTTCATCCACCTGCCTTTTATCATTGTGATCATTATTATTGATGGTGATTATTGATATAATGGATCAACCATCAAAGTATCATTACTAAATATATTAAAATAGCACTAAACAGAGTCAAATATTTAAATAAGTGGAGTTTTTCAAATAGCAAAAATTAGGATATGATTCCTGGAGTGAACACTGTACAAATCATTAGGCTTTCAAAGCAGGAGGTTTCATCAACCCTTTTGTTTTCTCATATAGGATAAAACTAAAAAATAAAGAACTCAAAATTAATAACGACCTTTCCATTTATTATTCACTGACCTCCTGAATTTTAATAATACCCTTATTTTCTATGCTTAGCACATAAATCATTTGGCCACAGTCCTATGCACACTTTCTCGGAAGTTCACTTCATTGGCCAGGATGAGACATCCATATGTATATAACATGCATAATTGCCTTGTCTCAAGTTTTACCATTCAACACATGCACCAACTGATTTCTCTCATATTATGTAAGATATGCATCTCTTTGTTAACTGCAGAGTCACTGGCTTTAATGGCCTATTTGAAAGAGTTGCTATGCTAGCGAGTAACAGTTTAGATTGGGAATAGATTGGGTTGGATTATTGTAACGCGCTCTACATGGGGCTTCCCTTGAAGACGGTCCGGATACTTCAACTGGTGCAAAATAGAGCTGCCAGGGTTCTGACGGGGACTGGGCGTGGTTCTCACATCACCCCAGTTCTCCGTCAGCTCCACTGGCTTCCCATTGAAGTCCGGGCCCAATTCAAGGTGTTGGTCCTTACCTATAAGGCCCTAAACGGCTTGGGCCCTGGTTACCTAAAGGAGCGCCTGCGACCATATATGCCCTCCCGCCCCTTACGATCAGCGGCAGAGGCTGTCCTCCGGGAACCCTCCGTGCGTGATATTAGGAGGGTGAGTACCCGGAGGAGGGCCTTCTCGGAGGTGGTGCCCCATCTATGGAATGCGCTCCCCAGAGAGGCTCGCCTGGCGCCGTCGTTATTTGCTTTTCGGCGCCAGGCGAAGACCTTTTTATTTAGACAATATTTTAATAGTTAATTTTAGGGTTAATTTATGTTTAATTTATGTTTTAGGTTTATCTTTGTTTATTAATTTAAATCTGTTATTTATATTTTTGTTGTATGTTTTTATATGATAACCTGAGATGGGCCAGTTTTTAAATATGGTATATGTTTTTAATAATATATTTGTTTTGATATTGTGAGCCGCCCGGAGGCTGCTGCAAGGTGCGGCATATAAATATTTAAATAAATAAATAAATAAATAAGATGCACCAAAAGCTGTGTTAGCACACTATTAGCAAGCCCAAAGTCCCAATGGCTTTGCAGGAAGGTGTTTATGACTAACAAGCACACCAAATGAAAACCACATCTATTGTGCTAACCAATTCTATTTAACAGCCCAGACATGGCTGTGGCCACATGAAAGGACTATTGTTTCCAGATAAGATCACCATTTGCATAAAAATGCATGCAGCTAGTTCAACAGGACTTGGATGAATAATGCAAATAGGATGGGTATCTTAAACCAGAACCACATCTTCATACTCTATGTTATGATTTATGCATGGAATGTTTGTATTTTTTTTTCCAAAGGATACTTGGATCTAGGGATAGCTGAACTGGCAAGTTTAATTATCACAAAGATTCTCAAAACACCTCTTTGAAATTCAGCACAATTTGCTCCCCATGCTCAGCTGCACTGTTTTCATTTCATTGAAAGATGGAAAGCACATATTTCAAATAGGAAATGCACATTCATTAAAAGAGCATACCTAAAGGCACGCTTACTTCAATTTGTGTAAAAACATATATTTGGGATGTGTGTGCAAGTATCTTAAAATGAACATGGTTAAAGCACACTTCAATGTGCTTCAATGTAAACTTGACAAATTGTGATACCACCCCTGCCCACACAAAAGGAGACATTGTTGTTCATGTTTGTATTTGTGAATGGGACAGATCTGCATGAATTACAAACATAAATGAAATCCATGTAAATCTCTGTTCATATTCCCAAGTGGTATAAAGTTTACACTGTTATTACACTGAGCTCTTTCAGGGGAATTTCTTAGCTTTAAAATTGGGTGGTTTTCCTGCTTAACCAAAAACTATCCATACTGAAGTGATATAGTGAGGATGAAACCCTGTGGACATTTAGATAGAACACTGTCCAATAGTTCCCAGCTTTCCCCAGCCAAAGTCTAGAGAATTGCAGAAGTGACTGTCTGCTCTGTGTTTCTTCTGCCCTGCATTAATGCTTGTGGGTTCTGAGTGACCTCTCTAAGTTTTTAATTTGATTTAAATTAATTTGTTTTATTTATTTTATTTTAGTGCTTCTGGTTTTTACTCAGATTTCTATTTTAGGTTTTATTCTGTTTATAAACTTATCAAGGTATTATAGTAGGATTGCACTTCTGTACCGGCAGTTAGCTGAAGGTTTCTCTCTCTCTCTCTCTCTCTCTCTCTCTCTCTCTCTCATGAAGCAGCAAGAGAGCTTTGGTGACCCTATTTTATTTTAAATGATTTTTTAAAAATAATTTAAAAAGAAACTGAAAGACAGTTTGTCACATCCCTGGCTTACATCTCATTTGTTCTTATAAATCTACTTTCACAGGCTCCTCAGAAATGATGACTGGTGGCATTAATGGATGCTCTCCACTAGGGATGAGTAAGGAATTGATTATGGGTGTGGGAAGCTGTCACCTTTCTGGGTTCAGCACCATGGACTGTAGTCCACTTTGTCGGACTTCCCTAAGTTTGAGATCCTGGCAAGCATGTTAGGCATTCCTGGAGTGTTGACCAGGAACCAAGTGGCATATGCTGTGCAGCCTCGGTGCTGATACACCAGATGTGGAAGAAGACTTGCCAGGAATGGAGCCCCACAAGCAGTGTTTTTCTTTCACACCACCCAAGCTGCAGCACCTGATGCAGAAGGAGGTTGCTGGTTTCAGGACCTTCATTCCAGAAGTGTCCATGGACTTCCTCTCAGCTTGGCTCCCTCTCTAAGACTGGCTGAGCACAAGAGGAAGTCCATGGATGCTAGAGGGACATGTTCCACTAGATTTTATCCCAACCCTACTCTCCACTTTGCCAGTTGCATTCTTTTACACTTTCTCCAGTTGTATTTTTTACAGTTTCAGTAACTTGTTCCAGCTTTCTGTTGCTTCTGCTGACAGTCTGGCTTGTCCTTTGAATGCTAAACTCAGTCTGTTACATGGAATGGAATTTGTTTGAACTCTCACACTTTCAGCACAGAATACAGGACTGTCAGCCTAAAATGGTTCTTTAAGATGAGTTAAATGGTCATTGTATTGCACTTTGAAAAAGAGGATGGTGGTGGAAATGACTGGAGCTCTAATAAAGGCATCAGGGTGAAGAATCATCCTTGCTACAGAGGATGCTCTTTCCCTCTCACCTGACTTTTAACAAGTTTGAGGGTTACAGCCTTGTTCAGCTGTTTGACTAGACCTTAACCAATGTTGTTTCATGCTGAGAAATGTACACTACTCCTGAGTGCAAAATTCTTCATGGTTTCCAGATCAATTTGATGGAGAGAGGCAACCTGATAGCCCTCAGTGTCTGCCAGCCATAGTTGATCTCTGTGTGTGTGTGTGTGTGTGTGACTGAAGGAAAATTGTTTCTTTCAAAAACAATGATGGCACAGAGGCCTGTCCCTTTGCCAATTAAAATAAGCATGGAGTTGACATTTTGAAATGATACTTCAGTCATTTTCACAAAACTAACCAATATTTAGTTAGCATTATAAACTGCTTTCTGGTGCTGGTCTTAATACATTTTTAATACAAAGGGGTCTTGTATGAGCTACTACTGTATTGAAATCTATCCTCCAATTTCCTGAAAGAATTGCTCCCCTGTAAAAGACTATTATTATACTTACAATTATTATTATTTCTGCATTAATCTGAAGTAGTTTTCAGATGTCTTTTGAATTTATTTTGCTGCTGTTTTGGACCTTTATTTTTCTAATGTGGCCAAGGGTGCTGTGTGTGTCTTTCTTTTTTTCCTCTGTTATACATCTCCTCATTAGCCTTCTGGGGTCATGTGAGGTGTTACCTACCTAATGATTACTTCTTTTGGCCTTTAACTGGAATGCAGGAAACCAAAGAGGCTGCAGACTGCCAGAGCGATTACAGTACCATGAAGGCAGGGCAGCTGCATGCACCCACTTGGTCACTTCCTAGCTAAGGTAAATGCAAGGACCTGGCGTGCTGGTGCTATGCAAGTGAGCTTGGGGGGCAGTGCACTTCCAAAGAGGTGCTTGCCTGCTAGATTACTTGGAAAGGCTTGAGATCATTCACTGGGGTTTACTGTGCCAGAGAGAACTTGCCCTAGCTTTGTGCACACACACACACACTACTTAGAAAACAAAGGGAAGCTTATTCAGCAGAAAATATAGAGCCAATACAAGATGTTAGCCCAACTTTGTCTTGGTAGCAAATAGTCCTTTTGCATCTCAGTCTTAATCTGGATAAGAGCTTCCTGCCTAGCAGCCTGAGAGAAAAATGAAAGGGGGGGTGGGGGTGGGGGAGGGGGAGAGAGAGAGAGACAGTCTCCTTCATGCAGTTGTCCCATACAGCAGACTTTCTGTGGCTGTCCTTCGAATGTGCAGGAATGGTGCAGGTATTCCAACCCTAACCCATTACAATAGATCAGACAAGAAGTTACAATAGATCAGATGAGAAGTAACCTGAGTGTGGATCACTAGGTTCTGCCAGTCCAGACAGAGTCATAGTTGGTGGATCAACCTAAGCTGATAAATGGTGCTCCTTGTCACTGAGTCCACTTGTGACTCTAGTGAGGATTCATGCTCTAGGAGCACCCCTAAATTATGAACCCTGCCCTCTAGGGAGAATGCAGCCCCATCCAGAACAGGTTGAATATCTCCTACCCAGACAGATAGACAAACCACCAACCATCTCCATCTTGTCTGGATTGAGTTTGCTCTCCCTGACCAGTCCCAGGCACTGATTCAGAACAGCCACTGCCTCATCTGGATTTGATGAAAAAGAGAGGTAGAGATGATTGTCATCTGGATATTGCAAATTTCAAGAGAAAGTTTTGTTTAAATAGTTCTGAGTATGTTGGCATAAAACTCTGATCACTTGGACAACATTTAACAGTTTAAAATTAACAACAGGAGACTGATTAAGAACAGACATCATAGGATTGTGACATCTTATCAAATTGAGTAAGAAGTTCTGATCTCTCTGGTCTGATTCTTGCCTGAGCTTTGAAATATTGTTGTATGCATATCTTAATTATTTGTTCTCAAATAGGTAGTGAGAAATGTTCAGCTGGGTTCAAGAGATTTTGCTTCATTTCTAGAATCTCTATTGGTGCACAAACCTTTATTAGGCCTACCTGAAGATCTCTAAAAATGTGCACATTTTCATGAACTTGAGATGTCTTCATTGGCTGAGATTTGATGAACTGTGTGTGTTCAGGAGGTAGAGTGATAGTGGAGGACAGAAAGACAAACTGACTTGATGGTGAAATCACAGCATATGTGCATTGAGATGCCCAAGATGCTTGTGGGAGGACAGGCTGGAAGCCTTCGGTCTAGATTTTGCAAGTTGCATGAGGTTGGGCCTTAGGGATGTTGGGAGCAAGAAAGGGGAAACCACTGGATCCTCCATTTTTTGTAAGTATTAAAGTTGTTAAAATGAAAGGCAAAACGAATACATTTACTCTTCTGTGTAAGAAGGAACCAGGCAACCAAGAACCAAGTAGGATGAGGTAGACAGTGGAAGCTTTATTTTTAGCCTTGAAAGAAGAAAGGCAACAAATGAGAGAGTCAAAGTCAGAGTCTCATATCACCTAGAGCTGAGTATAAGAATGTAATTTAAAGCAAAGGTTGCCATTTTTTTCATTTCTTTTATAATCAGTGAAAGAGAATTCAGAATTCTTTCACTGCATTTTTGAAAGGGAGCAATGACATCCTATTTTTTTCTTTTGCTAGAATGGCACCTGTTTACAATACACAAAAGCAATTCTTATCACCTCCGTTAGTTTGTATGAACCTGGGTCAGGAAAAGTCCAACAGTTCATGAACAAATCTGTCCTCCATTCCTGGCTCAACAATTACACTGTTCTAATAAGGCTAGTTTGGTTAAGCATGTTCATCTGTTTCCATGATTACTGATCTCTCCAAGCAAGCTAACAATAATGACACCCTTTGGAGCATAATAGCATACATCAGAATATACTCAAGGCACTGTTCTCCTATATTGTTTCTGTAATTGAAGTATTGAGCTGGAAGCTTCAGTAAGCACACCATCATAAAAGTATTTAGAACAAATGTTATTGGGAACAGCTATTGCACATTCAAATAATTCTTCATTGTAGGGGACAATTCCCTGCTTCCCACCACTAGAAAAGCTTGGAGCAGGCTTGGAATCAATGCTGTTTTTATTTTATTTTATATCCTTGAAGCTGGAGGATGTCAGTTAAATTTTCTGTCTGATCAGATGATATATTAACACTCACTTCCAACCAAGCAGTAAAAGGAAGTAAGGCAAGAACACTCCAAGCAAGGTATAAAAATTGTCAAACCCTGTAATGAAACAGCCAAAGTGGAAACTTCTGCACACGTTGCAATGTACTCAAACAGCCCACTGAACTTAATACACCAGCAAACCAGAGGAACCCAGAAGGATGGTGAGAACAAATTGCAGATAGCAAATCCTTTGGAAGATTTGGTCAGATTTCTTCTCTTAAAGCAAAATGTAGGTTACTACTAAATGTAACCCACAGCTGATTTAGGTGCTGGGGAATGTTCCAATAGGTGTGGTGCTCAGTTATTTTCAGTACTAACCAGTTGGGCAGCAAAGGTGGCATGCAGTGGGGTACCAGGAATAAGGTGATGGTAGTAGACCCCGGGTTCACAGGGACATAGCTTTGACAGGGTTTGATTAGCAGGGTTATATTATAATCATAAAAGGGATGCAGGTGGCACAGTGCTTTAAACTGCTGTGCTGCTAGGCTGGTTGATCAAAAGGTTGCCAGTTCGAATCTGCATAATGGGGTGAATTCCCATTGCTCCATCCCTGCTCCTGCCAATCTTGCAGTTTGAAAGCATGTAATTGAAAACAGATAAAAAGGTACCACTTCAGTGGGAAGGTAAATAGCGTTCCATGCTCTTCAGTGTTTAGTCATACTTGCCACATGATAATGGAGACTGTCTGCAGACAAACGCTGGCTCCCTCAGCTAGGAAATGGAGATGAGCACTGCCCCCTGGAGTCCAACATGACTAGACATTAATGTCAAGGGGAAACCTTTACCTTTTACCTTTATTATAATCATAATCCTGTACAGGTTCAAAAGGAACTTTCAGGTGATATGCTAAGACAGGAGATGAAAGACAAACTATCTGCCAAAGGAAAGAACTAGTCTTTAGTACAGAACAAACTGAATCATAATAGTTGCAGTGGAAGTCCATCTTTAGCCACAGTGTATAATCTCCATCTGATCATGTCATCCTATTATGAAAGAGTGGAGAATCCAGTCATCAAAGTATCTGAGGGCTTTTTACAAAGGGTGCTTTGCTTCAAGTTTTCACACTGAGTGGAAGAATTGTACAGGAAAAGGGAATTCTCCAACAGAGGGGGCTCCTGCCCTGAGTTTCACAGTCAGATGAAATAAATTGCAATGAATTAAATTGCAATGAAAATAAATTGAAATGAAATTGCAGAAATAAACATAGCAATAAAAATGTTCAAGTGTATCCCAACTGTGCTATCTCCATTGTCACATGACCTCAGACACTGCCACAGAATTTGGCCTAAAGTGAAATTTTGAAGTGAATTTGGAAGGTCTGGCTTAACAGAAATGCCCCAGGAAACTGGAGAGAATCAACGTGTTTCAGAACAGAATGCAACTCTGAAACATTCAGTTCATTGTGAATGGAAGTTACGACTAAGTAGCATTCAAAATGTGTGTGTGCACACATTTCATTTATATTTTACTGTTATCCTTTTGCTAGGAGCTTATCTAGTGTATATAGTCCACCTCCTCCCCTTTTGTTCCTCACAAAAACAGACCTATGACACAGATTTGGCTTAGTCAGTGACAGCCGCACAGTCAACCAGTGGTCTTCATAGACCAAGTGTTAACTAGAACCCAGATCTCCCCAGTCCCAGTGCAGCATTATGGATATCTAAAGAGTTCCAGGGAAACATGAGAGGCAGCTTTCACCAAGCCAAACTGTTGGCTTGCCTAGCTCAGTTTTGTTAAGATGGAATGGCATTCACTCTCCAAGTTGTCTGACCCCTGAAAGCTGTTTTGGAAGCTGAGGTTCCAGAGAGGTATAGTGGGCTTACACATGCTTTGGATCCCACACATCATTTTTTGTTAATGTGTTAAGTCTAACTCCCAAAATGTTTCTCTGGGTTTCATGCACCTAGTTGTTTATGGATTTTAGAAGTACCTCTATCACAGCTCATAAACTTCATGGCATCTTTCTGGCATCTTTGTGGCTTTGTGCAAAACCTTCTCAGATTTGAGCAACTCTACCTCTTTACTCTTCTCTTGGACTTGAGTAGCTGTAGCTGAAGAGCAGCATGATGAACAAGTAGTGCTGTGGAACAGTAGCATTTAATTCACTTTTCTTCAGGAAAGGCTGCTAGCTTCTGGCTGAGGAAAATGTGGACTGTCTCTATGTTTTTAGCATGCAAGATGAAGTTTGATCACTTTGCATTTTTGGCCCTTCTGCTTGGCTAGAATCTGCTATCTCATTCCCAAGGAACAATAGACTACATTATTTTTTGAATTCCCCTTCCTTACTAATGTTCTGCCTTACTGCCTCCTGAGTAGGCTTTCCTTCCTTCTTATTGTATTATTTATTTACTTGATTTTCATTCCACTTTTTTCCAATTAACTCACAGCGGTTGACATCATTTTCTTCCTCCTGGTCTCAAACTTATCAACAACAACTCTGTGAGGCAGTTTGGGCTGAGAGTCTGTGACTGGCCCAAAGTCACCTAGTTGGCTCCTTGGCTGAGTGGGGACTAGAACCCAGATTGCCTGAGTCCCACTCTCTTTACCACTATACCACTCTGGCCCTCTCTTATTTTCTATCCTGCTTAAGGAAGCCAGGAAGTCATTCAATTTTGACTCATATTCTTCTTCAATATCCCCTTTCCCAGTCACCCAAACCAATTTGCCTGAAGCTTTCAGTAATAGTTGCCAAGTCAATCAAATGATATTATTTTTAAAAGGTCTGATTGTCAAGAAGCAATGATGATATTTTCCCAGCAGCTAACTTTTGTCTTTCCATTTTTCACCATTATAATTTTTCATGTCAGGACAAGCCAGCTTTGAGAAGGAATGGCAAGGCTTTTTTTTTGTTTTGTTGAATCTGAAGTTTTGCCTTGGATTGAATATGTTTTACTCCTGCAAACACACACACCACACACACACACAGTGTGAATGTGGCACACATTGTTAGCATCTTTACTGTGTTCTATATGGTATCATGTGATCTTACCCCTTCCCATGTTTGTGCACACTTCAATTTATGTTCTAGCCTGCTCCATAAACAGCTCAACTGTTGTTTAGTAATTTAGAGCATGGAGGCATCGTCAGTCACTCTCATTACTAGGAATACATGGCCAGTGTATCCAGCCGAAGAGCTGTCAGTATTTTTTTCTGATTTATACTGTCAGAATCTCAAGTGTTTAAAAACCTGTGTTTCTCCGTGCCTTCCCAGGAAATGTGATAGCAGCCAGGCTTAGAGCAAATTTGTCATCTCAGAGGTTTATGGAGTGAAAATGTATCTCTTTATTGGCAGGCAACATTTGCTAAATACATTTTTTAATGCGCATCAAGTAAAATTGCAGCTGTAAAACATCCTTGGCAAAAGGAGGAGGAGGGAATGGCCACTGTCAAGGCTTTTCACAGTGTTCCTTCTCTTTGCATTTTAATGTACTCCTCCAAGATTTAACATATTATTTTTCATAAGGGTTTGTTCAGTTCTGATTTGTCAGCTGCAAAAGTGTGAAGTGACAATTCTTAAAACATTAATATTTAACAAGGACTGCAGCAGAAATACACCTTGCCTATAGAGCTAAGCTCTCACTTGCATGGTGGACATAGGAATATTGTTGCTACAGAAAAAAACCTATTTCAGTTTGTGCCATTTCCGGATGGTGAATTTCAATGCAAAGGTAGTGAGGTTTATTGCTTACTTCTCATTTGGGATTAATACATAGGATCAAATGAGGGCCTTCCATTGCTGGACAGACTTGACTGGCAGATCAAATTTCTACTCCCCTTTCTGCATGTACCACAAGCAGATCCAAGAAGTGCTCCAGAGAGTTGTGAGTTCTTCAAGGCAGATGTATGTATGTACCTTGTTTGGAGAGGTTCTGCAGCTAGACATGGGGAAAGGAAAATTCCCATCCTGTAAGTGGAAGTCCACTTACTTCATTTTGGATTAAACAAAAGCATGTTGTTGTTACATGCCATCAAGTTGTCTCTGACTTATTTATTTATTTATGTATTTATTAAAAGCTTTTGTATGCCGTCCTATTATACAAGATCTCAGGATGGCTTATAATATTTAAAAAACAATTAAAACAACTATTTCAATAAATAAAACAGAACAAAACGACAAATCACAAAACAAACAGAGTGACTGAACTTAAAAGCTGTTAAATTTTAAAATACTGTTTAAATAAAAAGGTTTTGGCCTGGCACTGAAAAGAGTATAAACTTGGTGCCAGGCATACCTCTCTGGGAAGTACATTCCAGAGTCTGGGCACCACAACAGAGAAGGCCCTACTCCGAGTTGATGACCTTTTTACTTCTCTTAGAGAGGGTTCCCGGAGCAGGGCTTCTCCCATAGATCTTAAGGGGCATGAGGGCATATAAGGAAGGAGACGTTCCTTCAGGCATCCTGGTCCCAAGCCGTTTAGGACTTGTGGTGATGCTTCATTTCAGCAGATATAGGAAAGGAGGTATTATATACCTCTTTACCTGCCAGGTGATGGATTTGATGAAATAGAATCTTATTCACAAAAACCTTGTCATACTACCTTTCTTGGCCTTTAAAGAGCCACCGAGCTCTTTACAGGCTTTGCCACCACACACCAGAGTGGTTAGTCTAGGTACTGTAGGTGTGCACAGGTCCTCCTGGCTTGGCATATGAAGAAGCACCAGAGGTAGCTTTTCAGCACTGAAAATTCACTTTTTTTGGAATTGTCTGCTGTGGCATACGCCTTGGCTGTTTTCAGGAATTTTCATCACTAAAGTTTTGTTCATCTGTTGAATGTGCATCTCACCTATCTGCAGTTCGTTACTTCACTGGTATGTGCATTCTGATGTTAGTGGCAATATGCATTTGAATCTTATATAACCTGCAACTCATATATATACACCATTATTATGCATGGTTATCTCTGGATCGGGGCACACATATTTCCCTCTCACTAAATGCCTTCCTATTTTCCCTCACTTGTAATGCAATATCTAGTTAGGTCTTATTGTGCCTTAATATTATTCATGGTAACCTTGCCAAATTGAGTTGGTAAAAACTTTTTGCTATTGATGTCTCCTGGTTCTATCACATCTTCCACAGTAGATTGTGTCCGGGCGATGCATTGAATGAATACTGATTAGAGAGACCTGTTTACTGTAAGACAGATAAAGAATGGTAATGAACCTCTCTGAGGAAGTACTTCAGTGCTTTTCTGAAGGATCACAGCAGTATGATCGACTGAGGTTAAATACAGGTAACAAGACAGATAAATTTGTTTAGACATAAATAATTGAATACAAGGAATTATAAGGATGTAGTTCTGAATCAAATGTGTTCTGTTCTTTCCAAGCCAAGCAAGGCAAAGTTAAATGCTGCAGGGAAAATAGACGAAAACACCACGAAATCAGTTCCATTCAAACATTTTCCCATTCCATAATATAATCACAACCACTGTGTGTCACTATCAAAGGTCAAGGGGCTAAATTATCACTTCATTGTATTGTGGTTACGCTTTTCTACATTTCGTTCCTCTGTTTGAGCCAGTGGAGTTTAGGTGTGGGTGAAATTTTCAGGGTGCATTAAGGACTTTAGTGTGTATCTGTACAGTGTGTTGATGGTGGCAGGAAAGAGCACCTAAGGGACTTCATATTCCGCCCCACGCCTCTCCCCCCAAAATGCATGCAACACTCTGTAACCACACTACGGACTCTGCTGGTGTTTATGAGTACTGATTGTTTTCTTTCTTTCTCTGTCTTCCATACAGTGAACAGAAGATTTGCATGCTGGGCCATGCATGTGAAGAACCTGGCTTATCAGTAGCATCATCCAGCAACGTAAAGGAGGGTGCCCTGCACCTCCATCATGTGAAGGCCTCAAACACTGATCGAACAGAGGCTGAATGATAAATGCAGTCAGTTGTGTCATGCTCCCTGAATGCATCTGCTATGCACCCCAACGTCTGAGTGGTGATATGGAAAGCACTGCCATTGCACAAAGGTGTCCCTTGGCAGCGGAAGGTAGATATAGCTTGACACTAAGCAATCAGTGTTTCTTGGTCACAGGACTACATATAGTGATGGGAAAATCAGAAATGCTTGAACTGGCCCAGAATGTCCGAACTCCACTTGAAAGTTCAGTTTGCCTTGCACCCTTGTTCACTTGTGCTCTGTTTTTCTGCCCTCCCTTTCAAATTGTAATGGGAAAAGTGCACATTCCTATGCATATTGTGTAACAGTGCATTTTCACCCACAATTTAACCATGAAAATGTGTATCTTTGGAAAAAATCACATTTTAAAGTGTGAATATTTTAATATGATATTTTAGCAACTTTCTTATGTCATCAAAAATCTGAGAATGTATGTTCATGCTTTAAAATGTATTCCTGTTGTTGTTCATGTCCTTGAACAAGTTTTGAGGATTTGCAAACTGAAATTAAATTCATGAACATTCAGCTACATGGTACAAACTTTGAACCTGGGAGATGGCTAGCCAAGTCCAAAGCATATCTTAGTGTTGCTAGTCACTCCCAACTTTGCACTGTTCTTTTCTGGCCTGCCCAGTTCCTCTCAACTCAAAATCACAAGCAAATGTCCCAAAATCACAGCAAACTTTCTTCTGAGTGGTTGCTCAACAGTGGTAGCATATTTATCCTCGTTTCAGAAGCACTGTCACTTAAGGTTTAGAAAAAGCAGTCAGGGGTTATATATTTAATCTAATCAAAGCACAGAAAATGAGTTAGATTCTACAGCTAGTCTCTAGTAAGTGCTGTGAGTCCTGAATATTTGTTTATCATTTATACATCTTCTATCTTTCTATCACCTGTCTAATCTCCTTTTAAAGAAAACAGAACAAAGATATTTGCAGTGCACAATATTTTTTTACTAATTCATTGTGGATATTTATTTCTAGAATGTGGACTATAGAAACCAGGGACAACAAATTATTCCTCAAGCAAATTAGCCTGACAAAAAACTGCTGAAGACTGCATCCAGGGCTATTTTAATGTTCACTTGCTCAAATTTTGGTTCCAAGGAATCCTTGTGACACTTCCTTTCTGGCATGGTATTCCCATGCAACTCTCCAGGCAAGCAATGTTCTGAAACACTGCCATCATGTGGCCTAACACAGCTACAGCAATACGAAGTCCGCGGAATGTTCCGTCATTCGAGGAATCATTCTCTTTGTGCTTCATCATGGCAGTCATGAAGGGAAAGAAGCAAAGCTGTAAAACTATATTGCATATACAGGGTGGTAGATTCCCCTTGTAAGTTAGATTTATATCCCATGTGGTCAGTGTATAGGTTCTTCCAGAATCCTACAAAATTCTAGAGACTAATTTGAAAGCAATTCAAAACAGGATATGCCAATTGCATTTAAAAAGCAACAGAGCTAAAATAAAGCATGGCTTTTTCCCTTGGATGATCCAAGGTTCTTCCTGAAAAAGATAGGAAGTAGTCAGACTTGAAAAGCTTACAAGAAAATAGGGATTCATGAGTAATTGGTTTGCTTTTAATCAGAATTTGCACTGTTTGCACTTTATGGACTTGGACACCATCTGTGGTGAGATTCTGTATGTTTCTGTGCTTGCAATATGATTCACAGTCTTCCAAAAAAGTATTTGATGGTATCTGTGCATTTGAAACATATCCATGAAAAAGGTTTAATCTGGGTGATAAATAATATGCACATATTTTCATAGGAAACACACATACAAGGTTTGCAATCTGATGCAAACTTGAGTTAGAAAAAGCTTTGAAATGGATTTCAGAAAATTTTGGAGAGTTTTCATAATCCATACATGGAACTAGCAGGCCAGATGTTCCTCTGAAAGGAAGGGGTTCCAAAGGGAAAGTATCAAAACACAGAAGACCAAGACATGCCCTACTTTAAGGAATGAAGAGATCATAAGCAGGTCTTTCTCAGGTGACCTCTCCACATGTGGAAGAATAGGAAGAGGAACTTCAAATAACCTGAACACAGGATGTTTATATAACTTATGAGAGCCCTTTGAACATGTGATTTACACATTGAATAGGTGTGGATTTGTGCCTGTTAGCTCCACCCTAACATTATGACACACACACACACACACACACACACACACTGAGAATGCCAAAAACATTTGGAAAGCAGTAATTTGGTAGATGTTGTTTACTTGGATTTCTAAATGGCTTTTGAGAAATTTCCTCACCAAAGACTCCTGAGCACATTCTCAGGCATGGGAGAAGCAGAAAGTTTATCTTATGGAGGAGTAACTGGTTAAAGAATAGAAAGCAGAAAGTAGAAATAAATGGCAATTTCTCCTAGCGGCTATAGCTGGACCAGAATCCATGCTTTTCAACCTGTTCATAATTGATATAGAATTAAGAGTGAGCAGTGAATGGCCACAATTGCAGATGGCAGCAAAATATTTAGGGTAGTTGAAACTAGGAGTGTGCAAGGAATCTGTTTGGAGGTGTAAATTCTGGTTCAGCTCCCCAGCACCAGTCTGCTTTGCAGCAACCTTGCGTCTGAGTTCTTGGCAAGTGTGCCAGATATTCATGGCCTAGTCACCAGGAATTGAGCCCCTTTGTATGACATTTTGATGTGACTGCATTCAGAATACTGTGTACACTTCTGGTCCCTTCACCTGAAGGAAGACCTTGTAGAGTTGGAAAAGATGCAGAAAAGGACAACTGAAATGACCAAGGGGTTAGAGCAACTCTTCTGTGGTTACAGGTAGGGGGTTTTTTGCTTAAGGGAAAGCATGACTGAGGTGTTCAGAATTGTGCATGGTGTGCAGAAAATGAAGGAGGAGACATTTTTCTTCCCCTCCCATGATACTAGAATTGTGGGTTATCCAATTAAGCTGATTGATGGGATATTCAGGACAGATAGAAGGAAGCACCTTTTCACAAAGCACATCATTAGGGAATTGGGGAATTCACTGTCATTGGAGGTAGCCATGGCACCAACTTGGATGACTTTAACAGGTGATTGGACACATTCATGAGGACAAGTGGCAATCAATAGCCACTAGTCTTGATGGTTTTGTGCTCCTTCCAGTACCAGAGGCAGTATTCCTATAGACACCAATGAATGAGAATAGCTATAACCTGCAAAAATATATAGGTTTTGGTTTTGTTTTGTTGAAAGACATTTATTAGCCCATATTGTAAAACTCAGGTGTGAATGCATTCTGTTTCACAGATTAGCCAAGAAGGTGTGGACCAGGAGAGCAGGATTAGGGTAAAGATTGTACCAACCTTGTATGCTTGGTCACAAAGCAAGGACCCCCAGCCTAGAAGGCCTCACTAACATGAGCCCCTGGAGCTGTTTCCCTCTTCAGCCTTGCAACCCTGGCAGTGGCAAGTGGCAGTGAGAAGCAGGAGGAGTAAGTCCATGCCTGCACACTTACTGTCTGTCTGTCCATCTAACAAGCAAAGGGTAGCAGTGAGGAGAAAGTGGAGGAGAGCAATAGCAGCAGATGATACTGATGGTGGGAAGAAGACACATTGATAGAGGAAACCAAGGGCCCTCCCCTACCTTGGGAACTGATTTGCAAGTAAATTCACTTTGGAATTCAGACTAAACAAATCCATCCTGCATGGTCATGAGTTCTGGAAGGCTTTGAAACAGGAACTGCAAAGGGCATCATTTGAGAATGCCTTTCTGGGGAAAAAATGGAGGAAGGACCTGGGTAGGAAAGAAAAAGAAAAGTCTATATGAACACATTTCCAGTTTCATTTAGCTTGGAAGTGGCAGAACACTTAATTAAAAAAATGTATTTGACAAGCACTGCCATGCCAACACTAAGTTTAACAAATCCTAAAGGAATCTGCCATGTCAGAATCTGGGGAGCAAGACATTTAGTACCTTGCATTTCATCTCTCTCTCTCTTTCTTTCTCTCTGGTGCTATCAGCAGTTAGGTATCTAAAGAGAGGAAACAAAGGATTTGGGATTCCATGGGAATATTGCCAACCTGGAGCAGAGCCTACACTACATTATAATGCTGGGTGCCAGCAGATCCATTTGCTACTGTTTGCAAACATCACTATGCTAATGCAAAATCAGACTTAGTCTAAGAACTTAATTAAGGGGGAAATATGTTGTTCTGGCTGGTGGTAGCAAAGAAAACAATCAGCTTTTTGCATCTTTCATGATGGGAGCTCCAGAAATGTGTTGATTATCAAATATCACCAATAAAAGGTGGAGATGTGTAACTGGGGGAAGAGGATCTCTTTCTTGATTTCTTAGTTGTAATGGCATCCAAGTGACTGTGCTAAACTGCTTTTTGGACATATGGAATGCTAGACAGAGAAGATCACAGCTGAGTGGGGGGACTCCCTTACTGATAAGATTCCTCACAGCCAATTTAGCATCCAATTTAGCCCTGTGCTTAACCTACAGAGGGTTAACCTATCACAGAAGTCAGAGCATTTACTAAACCTCCATTCCATCTCCTATCACTCTGTCATCACTGTCCAAAAAACAAAGCTTGCCTTGGTTTTCTGCAGTCTCTTTTACTTGGAATTCTGGCTCTCTTACTTCCCTTCTGCCTCTTATCTGCTCTTTCTTGCCATTGCATTGTACTCATTTACAGAAGACTAAATCTAGGTCTCTATCCCTTACAATCTCTCATGCATTTTCTGCCTTTGTAAGGTACTAGGAAACCTGAACCTGTTCTTAAGCAATGGAGTCAAGCCAGTGGAGCCTAATTCCTTATATTATGATTGAAACTGGTAGGCAAATAGACATCTATTCACCTGCTTTTACTTACAATGAGGTACTACCCATATAATGACCCAAGAAAATAAAGCAACTCATCAGTTCAGCCAGCCCGAATGATCTGAAGAACAGTGAGGCCTTGCTTACTCTAAGGATTGCTCCAGAGTTTTTATGTCAGCCTAAAGAATTATAGCTTCATAGTTTCTCCTGCCTCCCCTTGAGCTGGAGCCTGTCCACATGCTGAGGTTTAAGCAATATTTCAGCCCCTGCCTGCTTCCGTCCACTATTCTTCTGTCTCATCCTCACAGCCAAAATGGCCCAGATGCACCTCATTCTTATTCCCTTGCACAGAATGTTCCAGAAAGAATCGTATCTGGTCAAACAAATCTGGTCAGATCATAGTGACAGGATTGCCTACTTTGATAGTAGGGAGTGTGGCAGAAAAGGACACCTGCAATTCCTGGCTATATGATATATAACTAGATTTGCCACTGAAATTTCAGTTACATTCAAATGACCCTGCTTTGAACGTTGGATGCAGATTTGAAGAGCAAGGGCTGCAAAAAGTACCAATACTCTGCCCACAGACCAGGGTCTGCCACGTTATTTTCCAATAATGTCCTGAAATCATCATGGCTTAGTACCACTGGGAAAGGCATCTTCGTCCACACCCTAAACAACTGAATGAACAAAGATGGTTTCACACCATTTGTTCTTGATCTGCCTTTTCCTTTTCACAATTATAAGCTGAAAGCCCAAGAGATGTCAAGAAAACATTCAGTCCAACTTTCAGGATTGCCCCATATTCCATATGAATCTGCGGCTGAGAAAGATCAGCTTCAGTTCTGGGACTTCTGTAATTCAAGCTACATACTTGAAGCTACCATTCCCATAGGGAGTGGACACAGTTGCACAACAGTTTCTCAACAGCTTGGAAGAAGCACAGTGGAGCACAGTGGATACCTATTATTCCAGGAATATTTTTAATGCTCCATGCTTTTTTCTTGTTTTTTTAATGTCCAGAAAACTCAGTTGTTTTTGGTTCTGATCCTTATTCCCTGTCCCTCCCCTCAATGCAGAACAATTTGTTCTTCGGCTGAGATTGCAAAAGTCCAATTTCTTCCCACAAAAGCTGAGTTATAAACTGTGGAAAATAGGGATTTATAATAGAAAATTCTGACAGTCCCATAGGCATGGTGCTGTGAATGCTGGTGCTGCTTTAATACAGTCCGGACCCATTACTTTCAGACAGCTCATTCTTTTGCAGTAATACATTATTAGAGCAGCTTTCGCAAATGATATATCACTACAAGTGGGGTATTGTCCAGAAGTAAATTCTGAGTACTGGAGAGGGATCAATGCTTTCTCAGCATCAAACAAGAACGGTGGCATTAAATCACTTTCTCTGTCTCTGTAATAGATGCAGAGCTGTGTAAGATTTTAGAGCTGAAGGTACAATTTGATTTTGACCATACTGAAGTCAATGACAAAATGCTACTACTAGTAGTAGTATAGTAGGAGTAGTAGGATAGCAGCAACAGCATAGAAATTTAGGCACAGTGAAAAGCTCCAAGTTCTTCCACATGAAACTGCATGCTTTCCCAGGAACGGGGCTATGTATCCTTGACGGATATTCGATATAGCTTAGGCCTGTGGTACTACTATTCAGCAAAGTCAGCCAATAGGCTGAGCTCTCTCCAGATAGTTTCCTAAGGCCATTCATTTATGCCACATCAAATATGCACTCTGCATGAGCCTTCCTAATTGTGTGTCTGTCTCTTAGCCTCAATGGTATATAGGGAGGATTACACAGGGATCCCTTCAACGTGTATCCACAGTATTGTTCTAATTCAGGAGTAATCAGAGGAGTGATTTAAAAAAAAAAAAACCAAACACCACCCAAGATATTGGACCAATTCACTCAACACAAAGTTGGCTAATAACCAACTAAACTCACTGCAGGTGCCAGTTTACAATTCAACTTAGAAAACTCAGCTTCTCATCTGAACCTGGCAAGGATGGCTTGGGTGGCAAAACAAGCTCTGATGGAGACTTGGATCAGCAACTTGCTACTCCTGGGTGCCACCCTGGTAGGCTACAATTTCCATCTGATCCAGGTAATTGTTATTGATCTGTTGGTTGTATTTGAAGAGACTTATACTGTCTTAATTACTCTAATTAATCTTGGCTGAATTTAAAGAAACACAGACTATCTTGCCTTTATTGTATTGTTTCAGAAATTATTTCTCTTGTGAAAGCTTTACTCTAGATGACTTAGGGGAGCAAATTTAGAAAGAGGTAAACGATGACTGTGTCATGGGTTCTTCAAGCATATTAAAGGCAAATGAGAAATGAAATTAAAGGAAGTAAACATTGTAAATAAAATTGAAAAGAATGCCATAAATAAGATACTGGAGTCTCTACAAAGACAAGGTGTGGTACACATAGATGTCACAAAGGAAATAAATATCCATGGCATTTATCCCCAAGGAAGTCTCTGAATTGGCTAAACATATATGGGAAGACAGAACAATTCAATAGTGGAGGACAAAGCATTCACAAGGGTGCATCCTCTTTTGAAAGGCCTAGATATCCTGACCTGGCAGGAGTAATAACATATTGATCTTATTGCTGTTGGGGGTCAGAGTTCCAGTGAGAACTGTAGTCTTGTTATTACTGCTCTTCCATTTTTATTCTTTAAATCTTTATCTCATTGTAAAATAAGAGTTTGAAGTAAACCAAGGCAAAGGATGAAAATGTACCACTGAACACCACACTGTGCCTTGTCTGCAATATACAGTAGATGAAACACACACAGACCTTGCAACAAGGATTAAGCTGGAGATATCTCTGTCCACCATCTCTGTGTCCATCTGTCTCATTTCCCAGTCCTCTCTGTTCTCATCTGAAGAGTCTGCACCACTCTGGCCCTAGAAAGCACACTGCTTCTTTCATTCCCAACAGGTTAGATTGAGAGGAGGTGCAGCAAAATAATGTAAGCTGCTTTGAATTCCTTGAAAGGAAAAAAGGCAGGATATAAATATATAAATAACAAATTAACTGTATCTTTGATACATGTGCTGATAATAAAGCTTCTTAGCTTCAAGTTGCAGATACCTCATTCTTAGCACATTGTGTAATATATGTTGCATTTCTTTTGCTTATGTTTTTGAGCTTGCTGAAACATTGAGATGGTCAAGAATGCTGCCCCTCTTCTATTACACATCTCTGCATTGTCTTCCACTACCTGATCTCAAACAGCAATAACAACACTAACCCTACGGTGTCTTCCCCTGGGCTTTAAAAGAGGTGCAGGAATCCTCATTTGAATTCACCAGGAATTCACTAGTCAGAGTTCATCCAGAATACTGTGTCCAGTTCTGGGCACCAAGATTTAATAAAGGTGCAGAAAAATTAGACAGGATCCAGAGGATGGCACCAAAATGATCCAGGGTTTGGCAACACTGCCCCATGAGGTGAGGCTGAGAGAAATGGGCATGTTCAGCCTTGAAAAGAGAAGGCTGAGGGGGATGTGATATCACTCTATAAATACCTCAAAGACTGTCACAAAGAAGAAGGTCAAGATCTCTTCTTGCTGATACCTGAGTGCAGGACATAATCAATTATTCCATAACTGGAATAATCAAGCCAAGTTGTAATAGCTCAGGCTCAGGCTAGATATCAGGAAAAAATTCTCACTGTCAGAGAAATACAACAGTGGGACCAGTTGCCTAGAGATGTGGTAGGCTCTCACACACTAGAGACATTTGAAAAGAACTGGACAGTCATTTGAGTAGGATGGTGTAAACTGGTGTCCTGCAACAGCAGAGGGTTAAACCTGATGGGCTTCTTTGCACCTTCCAACTCTACTATTCTATTCCATGATCCTATGATTGATACAAAGCACAGTCTGCAAGTGAGTTGATCATACCATGAAAGACAGGACACCCACCTTTTGAGGGTTTCTCCAGCATTTTCTTCTCTGCATTTCTTTTCAAAAGCCATTTCCTCTGTATTGGTGAAGTGAAAATAGTCAAACATATGCAAGAAACTTTTGCTACAACATTGGCTCTTTTATTTAAAGTGGACAGCCTTCAAGTAACAAAAACAGAGGACTGTCTACTGATAACTACTATATTAAAGGATTCATAATGGTGGATAAATGACAGATCTCCAGATGTGTTGGCCTTCAAGTCCCAGAAGCCTGTGACAACATAGCTAATGGTCAGGAAAGCTGGGTGCTGTTTTCTGAAACCTGAAAAAACTAGACTATACAGCCACTCACCATTTGTTATCACTCTAATTTTCAACTTAAAGGTCAAACTACATCTTTCTTTTGTTGTTGCTATTGTGGTTAATTGATTTTTGTGCTTCTGAAATCTGATTTTTATCAGCAGTTCTGCAGCATAAGTCATTTATTGTACAGTTGATGTTCCTCATTCACAGCTGTTTACGTGTCATTTAGACAACTTCATGATCTTCCAAGTTCACTTCTGAGTTTTAAGATTTCTTCCCTTTCCACTTCCCCCTCCTCGTTTTGGTCAAATGCTTTAAAAAAATTCTCATTAGCACAAATGGACTCTTTTTTCTAACTGCGCACTTGCCTGCAATTTGGGGTGGCATCAGGGTTAAAAGTAGAAGAAAAAGGTCCATGTTCCACACTCTGCTGACTGAAGACTGTATGGGTGCATCTTCACTCTTTTTCTTTAATTGATTGCAGGTGTGGAAGTTGAACTTTATTAGGACCATTACACAAGTGAAGGGGAGCTGGAGTCTTTCTCTCCCCAACTTCAACCAAGGACTAGCTGTAACCAACCCAGCTGTTAGCTCTCCATGTGGCTATGAAACTGAGGAGGAAAGTTCTTACTGAATACCAATGAGCATCCTTTTTCTAAGCTCATATCTGGCAAATTTCATTCTTATTGCACTTGGTGAATTAAGATATAAACCTCCCTCTCCATGCTCTGCAGTACTAAAAGGAGTCTCCTCTGGGCCTGTAATGAATTAAAGGAAGTCCAAAGATGTAGCTGCACATTCAGTGAAACATGTTGTCTGACTCAGAGGAATAAGCTGAAGAGACTCTTTAGGGTGCTGTAGAAGGGGAGGAAGAGGGCAGACTTCTTAAAGTTTAGCACCAAGGAGCCAGACAGACAACACAGGAAATATGGGGACTAAAACAATAGAGCTCTCTCTTGTCCAGCTCTAAGTATGCTTTAAGTATGCTTTTTAAGTATTATAGAGTCTATTTTGAGGACTCTATGATCTTCCAAAGAGGACTGCTGAAGTTGAACTGATAAGATAAAATCCTGTACTCCCGATCCTCCTTTTGTTCAAAGTCATGTAGGTCACAGAAGCATTGCTCATTAGTGGAGAATAGGATTTTTCCCCTTGCCTCTTATATGAAGACTTGAGTTCTATATTACATTTCTCAATTGCCAACAAATGGTAAGCAGTGTCATCTTGGAGAAACTGCTTGTCTCCTGTATGGTTAAACTGGCACAATATTAAAAGCCTGAAACTGAACACTGGAAGAGAAGACATAGGAAGCAAATATCCTGTGGTTCATACTGTACCGGAGACATATTAAATTTACTGTGGAAATATTAATATTTTAATAGGCTGCCATATTTCTCATCACATGCAGTGAAAAAATGTAGAATCTATTAGGAACCCTGTCTATAATATTCCATAAAAACACTTCAGAATTTTTGCTTAGGTAGATTCTTGAAATGTACAAAACACACTGGAAGTTGCTGATGTATCCAAACCCATGTGTTTAACTGTCATTTTGTCTATTTTTGTGCATGTTTAGCCACAGGAAAATATGAAAAAGCAAAGTAATAAAGATCAGAAATCTGCAAGCACCCCCTTTCCACAAACCTATAAGGTAAAAATATGTTATAAAGGAATTTGCCCAGTTTTGGGTAAATTGCACAGTTTCAGGAGAGTAAATTTGCACAAAAGTATGCATGGGCATATTTGCAGAAATTCTCAGTGAATGATGGAGAGAAAGTCATTCCAAAATCCAAACATTCCTGGTGAAGCAGCTTTCTGTCTGCTTGTACATTTATGACTGTGTCAATCACTAAATACTGTCAGGAGGAAAGAAGGGATGGTGAGTCACCACTTTTGCTATGTAGCTGCCAGAATTCAGCTGAAGAGCAAAGTTAAGGGGGTGAGGAATGGGGTGCATGGCAACAAAAGGAAGGACATTAAGAAAATGGCACAGGTTTATCTTGCTTCAGGTGGCAAGGGAGGTTGAATCGGCCCTGCAACCAGATGCTTCTTTGAAGGTCATAAGTGGATATTGAGAATTTTGTTTGATTCATTTATTGATAAGAAGCGACCTAAAAGGGGAACATTCTTCATGGACAGGAAAGAGATTGAGATGATGATGATGATGATGATGATGATGATGATGATGATGATGATGATTTTCAGGGATTGGAGAGGAACTTTTGGATTCGCCCATCCAAGCAGAGGCTTTGGAGTGCTTATAAATGCTCTTAAAACTTTGTGTTTGATTCTCTGTGCCCTCAGCCACATTTATTGGTGCTGCATTAGAATTTTCACCTTTTCCTTCTGACAGCTTTCTAATCTTTGACAGCTATATGGTGGGCAGGTAGGGATGCAAAGATAAGGCTGGAATCTGACTCTCTTCCACTTACTGGCCTTCTTTTCCATGCTTGGCATTGACAAAGAAGAGAATCAGGTCAAGATCAAGTCCTTAAACAGTCAGGAACACTAGTAGCTTCTTTGTACAACATATGGATTTTTTGTACAAAGTATGCTAAGTACACAATTCTTTATGCAAATAATAGAATCACAGAATAGTATGGTTGGAAGGGGCCAAGAAGGCCATTGGGTCCAACCCCCTGCTGTTGCAGGACTTCATGTTAAACCATCCCTCTTGGATAGCTGTCCAACTGCATCTTGAATGACTATAGTGTGGGAGAGCCCACAACCTCCCTGGGTCATTGGTTCCATTGTTGTACTGTACACAAAGAACACAAATCATGTCTGGAAACAGAACTCCAAGAGTCCAGGGGTGAACCAATACACATGGGTGTGACTGCCTAGGCTTGGTACTTAAATACTTCATTATTAATGTCCGGATACTTCAATTGGTACAAAACAGAGCTGCCAGGTTGCTGACAGAGACTGGGCGTTGTTCTCATATAACCCCTGTCCTTTGTCAGCTTCACTGGCTTCCCATTGAAGTCCGGGCCCAATTCAAGGTGTTGGTTATCACCTATAAAGCCCTCAACGGCTTGGGACCTGGTTATCTAAAGGGGAGCTTGCATCCCTATATGCCCCCCCACCCCCTGAGATCAGCGGCAGAGGCCCTTCACCAGGAACCCTCCGTGAAAGATATTAGGAGGGTGAGTACCTGGAGAATGTGCTCCCCAGAGAGGTCCACCTGGCACCGTCGTTATTTGCTTTTCGGTGCCAGACCAAGACCTTTTTATTTAAAAGTTATTTTAATTGTTAATTGTTGAATTTGTATTGGGTTTTTATATTGTGCCGAGATGTCTCCAGATTTTTAAGGTTAATTGTGTGTATTGCTGTTTGTTTTGTAAGCTGCCCTGAGGCTCTTTGTGAATGGGGCAGCATAGAAATGTTTTAAATAAATAATGTCATAAACTCATTTGCAATAAAGCGCAATAAAAACATGTGAAAGGGACCTCAGGGTGCTGGTTGACTGCAGGCTAAACATGAGTCAGCAGTGTGACGCAGTGGTCAAGAGGATGAACACCACCCTTGGTTGCATAGCCAGAAGTGTGGCTTCTAGATTGAGAGGGGTATTATTACCACTCTATACGACTCTGGTGTGCCCACAACTGGAGTATTGTGTTCAGTTTTGGGCTCCTCATTACAGAAAGGATATAGCCAGGTTAGAGTCAGTGCAGCGTAGGGCCACAAGGTTGGTGGCCAGTTTGCAGGGGATGCCATATGAGGCGAGACTGAGGGAACTGGGTCTCTTCAGCCTGGAGAAGAGGAGACTCAGAGGGGATATGTTGGCAACATACAGGGATGTGAAGGGATGTCACAGGGAGATGGGTAGAGACCTGTTCTCCCCTGCAGAGGAAGGCAGGACGCACTCCAACGGAGCAAAGCTCAGGGAGCCAAGGTTCCATTTGGATGCCAGGAAGCACTTCCTGACATTTAGGACCCCAAGGGTGTGGAATGGGCTTCCACGAGAGGTCGTGGAGGCCCCATCGGTGTGGGTGTTCAAAGACAGGCTGGACATGCACATGGTGGGCATGTCGTGAGCAGAGCCGGCTGGTGCCGGAGGTCATACTAGATGGCCCGGGAGTCTCCTTCTGACTCGCTCTGTTTCTATGTTTCTATGTAAAATATAAAGTACCCAATAAGAATGCAAAGGATGAAAAGATACATTCCTATGAACAACAAAACAGTAGTACCAAGGTCCATCAAACATCAGGTAAACCTGTGTAAAGAAGGGCATTTGCAAGAGGCATTTAAAACTAGCCACTACTTCTGTCTCTTGGATTTCACAAGGCTTTTTCTTGAAAAGTGTGTGAGAAGGTCGCCTTATGTGTCATTACCTGGCAATGTGTTATTGGCCACTAAATGACCAATAAAGTTTACTCAGATTTTCTTAGGAGTGCACTGGGTGTGTGTGAGTGTGTGTGTGAGAGAGACAGAGAGAGAGAGGGAGAGAGAGGTCCTAACATCCTGCTCCCAGGTTGTTTAGGGTTTTGTATGTCAACAACAAGATTTTGTACATAATTGAGTAGGCATGATGCTGCACAGCCATTACGATGAATAGCCACTGGTATTTCCCACGCATCTATCTAACACCATCAATACTTGCGGTAATTGCTATATCGTGTATAGGAATGTGAAGAAATTCATTTCACTTTGTTTGCACCTTCAAGACCAAACATGGTCTTTGACACAATCTCTAGATTTCCAAGGTTACAATGTGACTCATGGGCCAAAAACTTGCATACATATATTTGGGGCAGGGGGAAATTTAAATGCATATGTTTAAAAAATGAGGCATATACACTTCAATCTATGGGAGAAGAATGCACAGACTTCAAAGATGTGCAAATTTATTCATTCATTTGGAAACATAAGCACAAAAGAGGGGTGGATGTTCATGCAAAAAGAAAATTAAACTAAGCTTACAATCTGAAATGGAGTCATCTGAACAAGCTTCAAGATGGCATTCAGAACACTCTGACAAATTTGAGTTTTGCTGATTCACATTCCTAAACTTGTGGTAGTGATTTGTCTCGCTTAAATGTGTGCAATGTGATTAATATGCAGCATACAAAGCTATCATGACAAATTCTAATCATAATACAATATTTTCTGTTTTATGCTTTTCTCTTGAATCTATCAAAGAGCATGACTTTGAACCTTATCATTCTCCACTGTGATCTTTCCCCCTCCACCCCTGCTGTAATAGCATCACTGTTTACAAAAACAGGTTTTTGTTGCAGCAATGGATCCAATTAATAAAAACTCATGTGCAGTGAAAATGCCTGGCTCTGTTTCCACATCTCTTGCTTCAATGAGAAAATTCAGCTCTGTTAAAATGAAGGGTTGTCACCCGATTGGTTGTGAAAAGATAGCAAGAAACTTTCCCATCTACCAAAGCACACTCATCTGAATTCAGATAAGAGCTGTGTGCTGGAATTCATTTCCATGAATGAAAAGGTTTGCAAGAGACAGCTGCTGTCACCTTCTGCAGTACATTTGCTGTAAAAGATTACCTCTTGATTTCCTGAAACTCAGCTTCCTATTTGTGTGTGTGTGTGTTTCTGGAAGGGACTGGATTTTACTGGCTCTTAAACCAGCAAAGGCATTGTCTCTGGGACTAGCAGCCCGTACATGGAGACCAGCAGTAGAGACAGAAGATTTCCCGCCACCAGGCAAAAGCTACAAACTGACCTGCCTTTGAGTTGCCTCACCTAGTCTTCTGTTCTTCAGCCACATGGCAGGTCCATGACCTGATCAAAGTTTCAGCTAACCTGGATGGAGATGAAGCAGCAACTGCACCCAGGTGTCAGCAGGTGAGATCACTAGGCCTAATATTGAACCTAACAGTGACCTATAGAATCATCATTCTCTATTAATTGCTCTCATCTGTTCTGAATGCTATCTAAGTGAATGTCCATCACAGCATTTTGAAATATTGAATTCCACAAACTAATCATGCATTGTATGAAGCTGTATTTGCTTTTTTCTGTTCTGTATACACTTCAATCAGAACATGTTTTTTGTTTGAAGACCTTAGTCCTGTCCAAACCATGCTCTCACTCTGGTAAGTAGAATGTATAGATGAGTAATATTCAATATAGTCCATGCAGTTGAGTAAAGCAGCAATATTCAACCTCACCATGGTTTCCAAGACATCAGCTCTCTACTTGTTTTTCCTTGATTTGCACTTATGTTTGCAACTGCTGCTTGTTTTGCATGAATGGGAACATTGCACAAAGTAAACAGCTATCAAATGAGGCAGTTGTATAAACAATTCCTAAAACTGTGCAGATTTGTAAGATTGTGTAGATTTCTCTCATCAACTAAAATGTCTGTGATTTAAGATATGTGCACTTTGAGAAAGTTCTGTATTTTCAAAGTGCAGATTTTGTAAATAAGAAGGCAATTTCAGGAATTTTAGAATAGTTTTGGAGAAAATGTACACCTGTTTCCATTCAGGATTGTGAATGGAGCACTTTCAAATGATTTTTAAGCTATAAAGAAATTTGCATCCTTCCCAATTGTGTAGAAATTGATCACTGGTCTTTCCCACCCACAACAGTGGCATATCCTTCTGGTATCTAGAGGAAACAAGGGTGAGCAGACAGTGCAAACAATGAATTTATAAAGGAAGAAAGTATGAAAGAAGAGGAAGAAGAAAAAAGGGTTTACAGGCCTCATCCACTTTTAATAATTTTTCCCAGAACTAAACAGCCTATTGCACTTTACTCATCATAAATTTCTCTAATCTGCCTTATCTTTAACCTCCCAAAACTGCCACTTCCAATAACTGGAATAGTGAACTTTCTGTCTGGCATTAATTATATGTCTTTCATCTGTATTATAACGGAAATGTAGTGGTACCTGGATGTCATGGCCCTTTTCAAGAACAGCAGTGATGGGGAAATTGGGACATCATTTTGATCCCTCTGCCCAGACCCTTGGAGGTGGGGATATGCTGAAATACATCACCTTTTGAAGGAGCTCATCTTAGAAAAAGTTTATTCTTTCTTCTCCCCTTTCTCTTCCTTGATGATAGTTGTGAAAGTTACGGCAGGTAGGTCACACCCGAGCTGCTACTGTTTTTCCCAGAATGCTTCAGTCCTGCATAAACCATTATTTCAGGAAGAGGGACATTTCCTTGCTGGAGGGAAGGTCCGTCCTGAGGCTCAGGGTTTATTTCAATATACAGCTGAACATATTTGCAGCATTAGGGGAAAATGTGCATTAGAAACAAAGCTCTTGTTTACCTGGGAATATGGATTTTAATAAGCAACAAAGATAGTTCTTGAGAGAAATAAGAAAATAAATAAATCGAACATTAAGATGACTGTGGATGTAGTTTTCCCCCCTCCTACTATGTATAATCTTATATTCATCATATATATTGGGGACAACTGATTGACTAGTTGAAAGTGTGTATTACTTTGTGTACATATTCATAGCAAATGCAGGTATACAGTAGTGGCACATAGCACTATAAAGACAATGAGGACTACACAATTGTGCATTGCAGTACTTATCCTATCACATCAAAAAACGTCCCTTTTTTCCCTTAAAATGGCTAAGGCACAGGCTGGGATAGGTGGTGTTGTTTAGTGATCTTTTAGGAAATTCCTTTAAACTATGTGGGATCTCTTGCTTTTGCTGTGTCTTTGGCTCTGTGCTCTCATTTAGTAATCCACAGAAGGAGTGTTGCCTCAGGATCTATCCAGTGAGAGGTGACTTATTGTGATAGATGCAGAGTTATTCATTTTCTGACTCAACTGAGATTCTGTTTCTGCTTAATGGACTTCAGTGTGACACTTCTGCAGATGAGATATTTAACACTGTGAGGCTTAGCTACTGGAAGATGCGTCCTGAGTGATGCCACATTTCTGTAATGCATGAAAATGGTCAGAATGGATGAGTGTAATCTAGCAATCATCACTGATGCTGTCAGATCGAAATTTTAGCTCATATCCCAGCAAGAGTTCTGTCGGATCAAGCTCTGTGCCTAGCACCTTTTGAACTGCTGCTAGGTTTAAGAAAGAGTCTAAGTTGGCTAAAGTCTTCATAATCAGAAACAGGTCAGCATCAGCTTCAGAAAGCTGATTCAAAAACTCAACAGTAAAGTCATCCTCATTATTACAGACAGCACCAACTTTTTCCCTGTCAAATGCATACTGCTGGTATTTCTTTCACGTCTTGTGCTTTGTTACCAACTGAATTTCTTTCAGAGTTACTGTTCCATCTGGCTGTAGAACTGCTTCACCCTTGATCCACTTATTGATATCAAGTAAATATTGTTCTGTCAGTGCTAATAGTTTTGAATTTTGTCAGCTTCTCTGAATGATCCCAATTACCATATTTTTTGCTCTATAAGACTCACTTCCCCCCCCCCAAAAGTAAGGGGAAATGTCTGTGCGTCTTATAGAGCGAATATGTGTGTGCAGTAAGGCTGTCAGATTGCAGCCCATGGGGAAGTGATGGGGAATGTGCCTGTGATTATGTGCCCATTTGATTCAGAATATTCTTTTTCTTGTTTTCCTCCTCTAAAAACTAGGTGCGTCTTATGGTCAGGAGCGTCTTATAGAGCGAAAAATATGGTATTTGCTGCTTCTGGGACCTACTGAAGACAGAAGCAAGAGCTAGCCTCAGCCCAGAAAAGTATGAGATACTCATGTGCGGCATGAAGAGGCCTATGGAGTACCCAGACACTAGGATTCAATGCGTCCTCCTGCCCGCCCCACCCCTTGAGATCTGAGTCAGAGAACCTCCTTGGGGAGCCGTCCTTGAAAGAGATCAAGAGGGTGACTACCTGGAGGAGGACCTGTTCTGCGGTGGCACCCCGATTGTGGAACATGCTTCCTAGAGAGGTCTGCCTGGCACCAATGCCTCTTTTCTTTCAGCATCAGGCGAAAACTTTTTTATTCTCCCAGTATTTTAATTGTTAACGTGTTTTATTTAGTGAGTTTATATTTTAACATTGGATGCTGGGTAACTGTTATTCTTATTTCTATTTTTAGGACTAATTGGCTGTAAACCCTCCCGATATGTCTAAGTATGGGACGATATAGAAAAGCTTTAATTAATTAATTAAATAAATAAAAATGCAATCATGAGAATGAAAATTCTGTATACCAGGCCTCAAAATTTTGGGGAGATGCAATGAAACAGCTGGGGTAGATGAGAGCTGCTCTGAGAATGTTTCATAGGTAGTTGATGCATGAGGTTTGTAAGCTAGCACACCTGCAGTAGGTAGCAGTGAGGTGCAGTATTGGATGATACAAGCCAGCACTGCAGAGTATTTGGTTTGCATCAGCTGTCGTGTGCTGGCATTTGCTTTCATTCTCCTACCACTGAATTACCAAACTTTTAGGTAGGAGTACTATACAGGAGTTTGACAACAGACTGACCAGACTGGTTTTTAAAAAAACCAAACAACAGTTTACTTGCATCCCCACCACCCTTTTCAATATAACCCTGCAGACAGAGATCTTATGCTTTCCCTAGACTCCTGTGAGTCCCTTAGACTGCAAGGAGATCAAACCAGTCAGTCTTAGAGATAATCAATCCTGACTGCTCTTTAGAAGGTCAGATACTGGAGATGAAACCCAAATACTTTGGCCACCTAATGAGAAGGAAGGACCCACTGGAGAAGAGCCTAATGCTGGGAACGATTGATGGCAGAAGAAGAAGGGAACGGCAGAGGATGAGGTGGCTAGATGGAGTCACTGAAACAGTTGGTATGAGCTTAAGTGGACTCCAGGGATGGTGGAGGACAGGAAGGCCTGGAGGAATATTGTCCATGGGATCACAATGGGTCAGACACGACTTCACAACTAGCAAGCAAGCAAGCAAAGTCAGCGAAAAACTGCAAAGGCAAAATGATTCACTGAAGGCTGGGTTCAACTCTAGCAAAGCAACCCGTTTTTGGACTATCATATGTTAGGAGTAATTATACAGCTATGGAGTTTTTGACTTGCCATTTTATGAAGAGCCTCCTTGATGTAACTTTTTTAGAACTTATTATCCTTAATACACTATAAAACAAAGAATGAAACTTGGGATTCCCACTCCTGGGCATGTTCTGATTTTGGGAAATCTGCCTTGCTTATGCTCAGCATACTTCCTACTGACTTCTAGTCTTATAAATCTGTTGATTGGATGTTGGGTCAGGGCTTTTGGTTGGTGGGGGCATTGTGGAGTTCTGTCTCGAAAAAAATACAATACAGGGTTTGCACATTTATTGAAAACAAAACAAAAAACAAAGCAAAGCAAAATCAAAACAACTGAGGAATGTCTACTTACTCAATTTGCATAAATCTTAATATTTTTCACTTTCTGTATGAGTGAAAAGAAAGTGAAGCAATTTGCACAAATTGGACTCGTACAGAAAATGAAAAATATTTATGGCACCTGAAAAACACATGGCTCTAGAATGAATTGTGCACAGTGAAACAATTTGCACAAATTGGACTTGAATGACAAATGACCATCATATGTTTTGTGTAACCTGTATGACAGTCAGTCACTGTTTGGATATCAATTTGGAAACAAATGCTAATATTTTACACAAGCTTCCTTTCTTGTCCATTTTTTTCATGCATGACCCATATACTGTCTGACACATCGGAGGCCATGAGCTGCCTTAGTTTGCGCTTCACTACATCTGTGCTAGTCCAGGGTGGGTGAACTGGAATCCAGAGAACCAAACCTGATCCTTCACATGTTCCTACCCATTGTCTAGGAGCTCTTGGAAAGGACAGTCGTTTTCTTCTGTTTTAAGTAATGATGTGAAACCCCAGTTAAAATCCATGTACTGGAGACCTGCATTTCTTCATTATGGGAATTTCTCTGAGGATAATCTTTTTTGGTTCATTTCTAGAAACAGAAAAGATGTGTGTGTGTATTTATGGGCTTGACACTATGGTCTGAATTGAGGACTAATGAGATAATGATTTAAGGTATTTTCCACACAAGCAGCATGCTTTGAGAATGATAATGACCTCCAATTTAAACATTTGCAATACCAATGTGGAGACTGCAGCTGATAGTTTCCAGCTGTGCTAATGAGTCAATGTTTATTCATAATTTACCAAAAGGTTTGTTTGTAGCATTGACTATATCTGTTTTATGATCCTGAGTCTGCTGTCTACCAAAATCGACTGGATTTTGGAAAGCATGAATATTAACTTAGGCAAAGTTTCAACATAGAAACTGGTTGATCAAAGATGCTCTGTTTGATGATGTCTGAGGAACAATAAAAGTCTGCAGAGCATATTTTCTCAGCTATCTAGCTTCCAGATCACAATAGCCAGTTCTGATATAACAACATTCATCCACATAATTATCTCAGCAGTGAATCAATGCTGTCTACCTATGAAAGCATTTGACTCACATAGATTATCCATGACACTCTCAGATGTCAGTGTGGATTGCATTGATCCATGAGTCACAGTACAGATAGCTGACAGTTGGTAGGCCATATTTATCCTTGTCCAGATTCCATTCTATATCCTCCTCCTTTCCCAGCATGTATGAGAAATGCACTTCAGTTCATTTTTGGCCAGGCTCTACAGTCAACATCTGCACAATTCCAAGCTTGCAATCTAATTTAAAATATATATATATATCACCCATCCATCTTTTTTACCTTCCAGGTCACCCTTTGCTTAGGAAATGAGAAGCCGCATCAGAGTTCCCTACATCATTTCATAGTGCTATGGAATGCTATCACGGCTAAATGTAGCCTGTTCCTGAGATAAATTAAGTCCTTCAGGTGTTCTGTAGCTTCCACAGATGGTACTCTTTTTCATTTTTAAAATAAGAAGCTGGTGCAACTACACAGGTGGTAGCGAGGGCTACATTCTCCCCATGGATTTCTTGTAGCCTCCCAGTACTCTACAAAGACATTGATAAAGGTCTGAAGCCAAATTTAAAAAAGTGGGGGGGGGGGGAAGCAATAGAAAATAGAGGTAAAGATGGCTGTGAGGAAGATGAATGGATAAGGTGAAGATTTTCCCATTTATTTTTTCCACAAGGAAATGCCCTACTATAAGCAATATTTTAGTCATTTTGTGTGTGTGGGGTGGGGGGGGTTATTCTTTGTTTTGGTTTGTTTTAATCCTCTATATTGAACCATACATGAGTCATTCTGTGAAATGATACAGAAATTTATTGATTAATTTACATACTGTCCAGATCAAGATGCAGTTCCTGAAGTTGGTATAATGTACTTTAAAGTGAACCTAAAATAGTGACATTCAATTTGCTTCTTTAAAGTTGTTCCTCTCCTTTGGATTCCTTCAGTGTTACACCTCAGATCAAGATGAGGCACTTAGTGAAGCAGTGAATACAATCCAGCTTTGTTTCTGTTTCGACTGATATGGCTTACCTCCTTACTCTTCAAACACAATAAATAATCTCTCTGTCAGATTATTGCTTCCACAGTCTCCCACATTCCATGTCAGTAGGCAACCGTCACATTCACTTTAGATAGTCACTACCGTTAGCATCTTTAACAAAAGAAATACAATTATGTCTACCAATATAAATGAATGTAAATTCAAACACACATTAATGGAGCAGCATCACCTCCCCAAATTTACATTTGTTATGCCAAATATTAATTCAGCAAATGCTCTAAACCTTATGCAATTTGTTACAGAAAAGTTCCCAAAGAAAAATAACCATCAAAGGTCCCAATTCTATTCCACTTAGGCATATCTAATCACACTGAAATTCTTGGAGCAAAGAAGAGCTATTTCATACATATTATATAAAAGCAAAATACGGTTTGTTATTGACTGCATACTCAAGATTTTCCACAGAGAATCTCATTTCTCTGACAAGCATAGTACATGGTTTACTTTCTTCCAGGCACTTATTTATCACTGGAGAACCCATGTGGTGAGCTGGTTAGAGTGTTGAACTAGGACCTGAGAGAAGATATTTCTAGTCTCCACTCAGCCATAAAGCTCACTCAGTGACTGAGCCAGTCACTGATTCTCAGAGTAAGGAAGGAAATTGGCCATATAAGCTGCCTTAGAAAAAAAAGTAAAATAGGTGCTGTGTAGCTACAATTATTATTATTAGTAGTATTAGCATTATTACTATGTTTTGAGTCATATACCTAGAAATATAAGGTATAATAAGGCCTCAGTAATAACTAGTGGTGACTTGAAACATTGTGAATTCTGCTGGCCACTGCCCAAGGGAAGGGGACTTGACGCCAATAGCAGAGGCAAAGGTCATAGCAGGCCTGATGGTGCTCTTGGCAAAATGCCCAGGGCGCTATGTGCTTACCTGAGTAACTATAAGCCATTACTATAAACCTCCAACAATGTACACTGAGGCATGGTTGCATTGGTGTTGCCTTGTGGGGACTAGCATTTGAATTCATCCAAATTTCCCAGAGGATAGGCAACAGCCCAATGAAAGTTCCAGGTGCTGAAGTCAGGCTGGATTAGGATGCAGCACTGGAAGGCATGTGTGCTGTTTGCATCAGATTGTGAAGGGGCACAGCTGATGATCAGCTAGGTGCATGGCGTGTTGACCAGCAACAGCCTGGATACAAAAGGCTCGCTATGAAGAAACTGTGATAGAGCTTTCATATTACATCAGGGAAAAAAACATCAGGGAACAAAACATCTATTATTCTTTTGCACGGATGTACCTCCAAAACTCAGCATGCACAAAACTGAATTGTCTTGCCAATAGTGGGGCGGTGGGTGGGGGGAGAAGATAGAGCATAAAATGTCAGTTACCATACTGAGTATTCAATTCTCAGTCACTATTTTTAGTAGCTGTGTGTTCTCGGGACAATTATTGTGCAAAAGTGAAATGTATTCAGCACTTCCTCAAGCTTGTCTCATTATTCAGGGCTAGTTTATCATTTTTTCTTCCACCTACAGTTCAATTAGCAGGTTATTTGGGGGTGGGTGGGGAGAGTTTCTGATATATTGCTTTAATTTCCCAAGCTTCTTTTTATCATTATAACTCTGACCTTTTGCATCCAATTGAGAATTATTTAAGAATATGACTTACATTGGTTTCCCCCCTCCTTTATTCCAAATCATCAATAATGTGAGCAATTAAAAAAGCTAGATTAACCAAGATCTCCAGAACTTGGTATTATATATATTTTCTCCACAAATGCCTATGAACACATAAAATGAGGAAAATATGTGAATTCTATGCATCTCACATATACAGTACATGCTCCCAGCTGTCCTTTGGCTGAGGATTGTATAGTTTACAGTTGTAAATCTTCAGTAGAATACCTGAGTAAGCAAAGAGGTCTTGCCCCCATTGTGTGTGAGGGATCTTGGGAGCAGCTGGTTTGCCACTGTGTGTATAGAGTGCCAGACTAGATAGACATTTGGTCTGATCCAGCAGGGCTTTTTGTATGTTCTTAGAAGTCTTTTTCCCGTTGGGGCTGGTGACCCCAATGTCAGTACAGCTAGGTGTCCAATTTGGATTTCAGTATGAATTATAAAAAAACTAGCCCTACTCTGCTGGTAGGGTTAAGCACCATGGATAGTTCTTTAAAAGTTCAAACCAACCACAGAATGGGTACACTGGCCTACTGACATTGTAGTCACAAGTCTCCACTACCCTTTTGTATGTATTCTATTTGTATATATTAAATTCCATTTGGTTTCTGAAATCTTCACACATACTTTGGAGATGTCAAAGGTTCTTGGAGCTCATTTTATGTTTAGCCACCTTTGAAGAACCTTTGCAAACTGAAAGTGGTACATACAGGATACTGTTCACAGTGTTCTGTAAGTTGGAGCACACTGATCCATTGCTACTGTACCCTGCCGTAGATCCAGTATGTTTCTGAAGGCCTTTCAAAGTTCTGGTTATCACCTTTGAAGTCCTAAACAGTTTTGGACTAGGCTATTTAAGGGGCCTTGTGCTATCACATGATCATGATGATCCCTTCAATGATCTCTGCTTGGGTGTTCTTTTCTTTATCCTACTTCCACTGGTAGTGTGGTTTGCGAGGCTTTTGAACAATCCTTATTCAGATGTGATATCCAGACTTGGGCAGGAGGATTGTTACTCACTGGGACATCACATGCTTTGCACACAGATGCTTCATACACAGAAGGTCCCAGCTTCAATCCTAAGCATCTTCAAGTTCTAATCCCTTCTGTTGTGAGGACATTTAGCCTTCTCACTCATAATAGCTTGAAAGCTTGGAAAGAACTCCTTTAGATTAGGATCTGGGCTGCTCTAGTGGCCAGAAGCAGAACAACCACCACAGTATTTACAGGACTGGTTCCAGACTCTGCTGGAGCACTCAGGACTACTGATGTCTTCCAGGAGCCCTGGAGGAAGAGCACGTTCTTCTCTCAAAAACTGACCTCAGCAATACAGGTCCTTTTGTTTCTTGTAGTGCTTGTATCCTGTTTTGATGCACTGCTTCAGCAATGCAGGTTTGCTTGCTAGTTGTGGTTCAGTTCCTGTTATCTTCCTTGACCCTTGCCATGCAATGCCTTGGTGTGTTTCTTGCTTTGCTGTGTCTCCTATCCAGTTATCTTGCCTCAGGCGTACCTGCAGCTCTTTTTGTTGTCTTGGATCTTGACCCTTGGCTTGTCCAGGACTGCGTCCTTGTCTTGCCCTGATAATGTACTTCTGGTTCCTGACCCTGGCCTGCTCTGTCACTTGGACTTCGGCGTCTGTCTTGCCTCCAGTTCTGTTGCTCTGGTCCTGGTACTTCTGTCTTGTTTCCTGTCACCTACAGCCTGGCCCTGGACCCTGACATTTCCTTTGGCTTAATTTCTTGCACTTGGTCTTATCTCACTTGCCTGTTCATTGTCCTTTTCACTGTATGAATGTTGTCTCTTTTATTAATATGCCTGATTTATTTCAGTATGATCTACATGTCTTAATAAAATGGAATAAATCGCAATCAGAATACATTCCAAAGTGCACCCTTCCTGTTAACTGTGTGGACTAATAGAAGAGCTGCGTTAGGTGAATGTACATTTCCCCATGTTTTCCCTGATGATCCAAGTCAGACCCATGTTTACGGTCCCTAAAGGTTGACTTAAATTATCCCTTGACTTTATTCAGGTGCTTAGCCAGGCAGAACACAGTTCTTAAAGGTTATTTGTTGCCACATTAACTTCAATTGGCTGGGCTACAGCTTCAGTGACATGTTCTTAGAGGAACCATTAGGCTGGCATCCTTATGCTTCCCCTGGTCAAATGAAAGATCTGCACCTTTATGTCTTTCAGCCTTTGTTAGTCATGAAACATACTGATGGGAGAATTAGAGTTCTTTCCTTACTGGCCTTTTCCTTACCATTCCTTTATTCTGTCATTGGTGGGGTGCTGTGCAGAAAGGGGATTTGAGAAGTGATGCAATTCTGTTGGGCAAAAACCAGAGCCCGTTTGATTTTCTGAAGCTAAGCAGAATGCTTACTCAGAAGTAAGTTCAACTGTGATCAATGGGATTTACTACTTAGAAAAAAAGCTGAAGTCTACAAATTTACATAACCAAAGTTCCATTGAACAAAGTGGGGCTTGCATCTGAATCTCTCTCTCTCTCTCTCTCTCTCTCTCTCTCTCTCTCTCTCTCTCT
>JAIXND010000757.1:11861301-11890796 GCA_023646645.1 Varanus salvator macromaculatus | reverse complement strand
CTTCCTTCCTTCCTTCCTTCCTTCCTTCCTTCCTTCCTTCCTTCCTTGTTTTTGGATTTATATCCTGCCTTTTTCCTACAAAGGGCTCAAGGCAGCTTATATCATTCTCCTCCTCCATCTTATCCCCACAACGACAACCCTGTGAGGTAGGTTGGGCTGAGAGACTGTGACTGGCCCAAAATCACCCAGTTGGCTCCATGGCTGAGCGGGGACTCAAACCCAGATCGTCTCAGTGCCAGTCCCACACTCTTAACCACTATGTCACACTGGCTCTCAAGACTCCAACTTCTTCAACTCCAGTTGCATCCTTGAGGGGAAGCAACCCATCAATTATTTCTGCACTGGCTGCAAACAGGATAAGACAGGGCCTCAGTCTTCAGAGTCCAAACACAAGGTCAGAGGTCCTTGTTGCTGCAGAACAACTGAAGAATCCTATAGCCTTGCAGACAATGTTGGAAAGTTCTAGGATTGCACCTGTAAATGCTCATATTTTTGTTAATTCTTGCAGTCATTTGTACTCTTCCAAGAGAACATTTTTATGGGATAGCTTAAAGATAAAATAAGTTACTTCTTTACAAATAAAACCATAGAGAGTGATCCCATACATGAGACAGAAAAATGTTCTACAATTCCTAACATCTGTCCAGTAAGTATGTATAACTTTTGCTGGAAGCTGTAGTATTTTTTGTAGTCTAAACATGCATAGGATCACACTTCTAATCAGTGATCTGTTGTTCTATGATGAAGAACTCTTAGGACCTCTTGTTCTTGTTCTTTTCATTCCTGTGTTGTGCAATCTTACAGTTTCCCTTTGTGATACAGAATAATTTCTCACTGTAATCTGCTCTGTTTATTCTTTCAGCAGAAAAATGGGTTAAATATACCTTAACTAAACTAAGCTAAATGAAGTGGATGTGTTAATTCTAGCACATATGACTAGCACATGCTAGACACAAACTTTTCCACCAGGAAGTCCCACTTTCCCCATCACACACATGCATACACATGCAAGAAATCTGTTGCTCAAAGGTCAGATGCCCTTTTCTTTAAAAGATGCCTTTTGTTTTAAGAGCTCTGAGTAACCCTTATCTCACAGGAGAGAGTCTATGTTGCTCTCCAGAAATTCACACTTCAAGCATCCTTGATTTTAAAAGGGGGGAAATGATATGGCAAACAGCTGAATGTGACCTTTATGCAAGTGGTCAGAGCAGAGGACAAATGGTTTATGGCATACATGAAACACATAAACTGTCATTGGACTAGCTATCTGAAAGATTAGTTTCCAAGCAATTCATCCTGCCAGCTCCATCTTTTCATTAAATGTACCTCTGTGGTTAGCCTGAGTGATGCAATCTGTCTGAAGCCTAGTGACTATTTTCACACTCCCATTGACAAAGCAGGTCAAACCTACTCCCTGGTATTACAAATGCTGTCAGGAAACTTCAGCTTGTGAAAGCACATGCGGGTCCCTCTATCAATCCCAGGCAGGTAGTGGTGTTTTTGGAAAGGCTGAGTCATCAACCTGGGTGAACTATGACAGCAGAAGGAAACACGGCTGGAATAGCCTCAGTCCAATCTGAAAAGGGTTGTGAGGTTGGATTTGGCCAGCAGGACAGCTCTGTGGTGGAGATAGTTTGAAAGGCAACAGCAGATGGATGGAATGGCAGGGGACAAGTTGAACACAGAGACCACCACACCTGCAGAAAATACCAAGCAGCAGAGGAACATTCTGAAAGCAGTGGGACAGTGTGACCAGCAAGGATTGCAAGAAAGAACAGAAGGGAACAGTGAAGCCCCACTGATGGTCTGTTGGGCTTGTCATCTCCTTGTGCTCTGAAGGCATCGAGGATGGATGGGTGGCTCTGTCAACTTTAATCTGTTTGAGGTTCTCATTTTTCCATTGCTAGGTTCAGTCTCTCCCAGTTCAACATCAGATTGCAAGCTCTTTTTCTCTCCTTCACTCACAAATGTGTATGGATGCTCATGCACAGTTTTAAACATACTAATGTTTGCATGCAGTTATCCATTGACTGAAGTGCACCTATTTTGCATTTTTCAAATGCAAGCATTTTTCTATGTGTGCTTCACACAGATACATACATTTTCCATACATACTTTTTCAAAAAATAAAGTGCTGTCTGCATGTTTTTCACATATACATATGCTTACCAAAACATTTTTCCATGTGTAAAACAACATACTCAGAAACATGCATTCCAGGAAAAAAAAATCTGTTCATGTCCTTAGGCCATTTGAAGAGCTGAAAACTGGGCAATTGCACATTTCTTTAAAAAGTGAAAAGTTAATTGCTCACCCTTTCTGAGGTGCACTCCCCCCAAAGTAGCCTATCTCCAAATCATGCTGGTGCATGAATCTTCACCAAAAGCCTAAAGTGTTCCAGTAGGCTTAAATGGAAGCTATAAAATAGAGCTGTTGAATTTAGGCTACAATCCACAGAACTGCGCCCTTGATGCCTGTGATCCAAAACCAAGAGGTTTCAGAGCATCCAGTACAGAGAGAAAGGAGCAATGAAGTTGGCCTCTTCCTCTCTGCACCTTCTGCTCTTCATTTCGACTAGATGCTCAGTTTTGAGGGACTTCAGGTGGAGAGAGAAAGCCCATCTTCCTCCCTTCCCTACCCCCTCTCTACTCCTTTCACTTCCTCTCTGAGGTCAGCCTCAGAGAGACAGCCAATGCAGATCTGCCCCCATAGGTTGCAGGTAGAGCATGAATTCGCAGCTCTGAGGTCAGAGTTCTGTCTCTGGGAATCCAAATTGATCAATGCCCCCGCAGACAATGTCTAGGAGTCATAAGATCTCTCTCCAAGTAGATAGTTGGTCTTACCAGCTACTAATGCAGAACCCCTTGGTAGGTTTCCAGTGAAGCTTTTCATTTAAGTAAATTATATGAGTGGAAATGAGTGATTTTTAATTGTTATGCACATTAAGCAAAATGCATACATGCAGAACCAAATGTTGCATCTTCTTGTTTGCAATGAAGCAACAGCTAATGGGTAGCAGGTTGTGAATTATTGGAAAGTATTATTTGAGCTAAAATTGCTTTAGCAGCTTCCAGCAAATGGATTGTGCAGCCTGATCAATAAGAAAGTACCTTACCTTAAATGTAAGATTACATTATTCATGAACCTCAACATTATTACCTTCATTTTTTATGCAAATGTCCCAGGACATTGAATTTCAGCAAGCCAGTTCTGTCCAGTCCAGGCAAAATAGTTTTCAGATGGCTGTCCAGTTAGGCAAACCCTTTATTATCATCAACCAAAAAGGGATGGATTATGCAAGATTTTGCATTCTCCAGAACTCTTCTTCAAGTGATGTTGCTTTTAGAAAAGACGATGGGAAAAACATAAAAATCCAGAGACTATGCCAGATGTTGTGGTCATTCTTGAAAGAAAGACTATCAGCTGAATGAACTGGTCACTGTTAGGTGCTACAAATATCAGATTGCACTTAGCAAACTGGAGCAAACAAGGAATGGCTGTATCTGAAAACAGGAATGCCAACTGTAACCCATGTCTGTCTTTTGCATATCATTATAAACTATAAGGAAAAATATGTTTTGAGCAGAGGTGAGTGCTTTGCATTGTCTCTGCCTATGTGGAAGTTGGTATCGGTGATGGAGGTGTGCATTTCCACCTTGGAAAAGACACGGGAGCAGCCTCCATTACACAAAAGACCAGGTGAGCACAGGCAGCACTGCTTATGTAACCTCAGGACCAAAAGGCAAGGTGAGCCACTTGCTCAGGCAACAGATCAGGAAGGATGACCATGCAAACAACTTTGCTGCCCTGGTCCAGCTCACCTGCTACAGCAGAAGTCACAACGCTGCCAGCAGGCCTGCTTGGATTAGCTTAGAGTCTTACAGATTGAGAGACCAGCCAAGCGGACAGGATGCTCAGGGAGGCTGCCTGTCTGCTGTCTCACTTTGGGATGGACTTCAGGGTGAAAAATTGGATAGAGGCTTTCTGAAAGGCAGCCCACCTACCCACAGATTTTGCATTCCACGGACTCTAAAGAGAAAGCATATCTGCCTGATCTGAGACATCATAATGAAAGATAAGATGTCCAACCTCTCTAGAGAGCCTCATGGGTCCAAATACCATACTTTGGTGTGTCCTCCAAAGAAAGGTGGTTCTGGAGTCTACCTGCACTGCCATTTTAAAGTGCCATACCCCTCCATCTCTTTTAGTGTCTCTCTCTCACACTCACACACACATTGACCACGTAGCTCACTCTCTCTGTCTTCAGCTCTGCTTTTTATATGTCTTTTGCCTTTTAATCTTCTCAATGTTGATGCTTTTTGGATACCATAGAAATTGCTCTGATACATAATTTGGATTCACTTTAGTTTGTATTTAATAAGCAATTGTTCTTCAAGATTCAGGCTATCATATATGACCTCCTCAGCATTTGGAGGATCAAGTTTTCCTTTATGCTAGTTTTCAGCATCAAAAGATCAGTCATACATGCACTCAGTTTTTACGTACATAATGTGCATCTTTCCATGTAATTAGATAATATATCGTACTTATCTACTAAGACACAAGCCCCATGCTGGGCCCCGACACAGACCAGGATATGATGAAAAGGAAGCACTAGAAAGGAACCATGGCATTATAACCAAGCCAACATTCAGGGAAACTATCAGATCAGGTCAAAGCATTAAAAATGGATATTATAAGTTTTATCGTTTACCACTTTACCATATCAACTAGTATTGGCTTCACCTGCACACATAGAAGAAGGAGAGTGGGGAGGGGTTGGAATCTGGAGAGTCATTTTTGGGATGCAACTCCATTCTTATTTAGCTTGTTCATGAAATTGGCAGCTGTGCATCATATTTTACCATTTGTAGTTTGGTTCCCTGACCAACTTTTAGAAACTAAGGCCAAGAATCCTCACCATCCCCACCTCTCCTTTCCACTGGTGTCTAAATAACACCACACTCTGACTGTGATTCCAAGGCAGCACATTTCTCAGAATAACTTCAAATGAAACAAATTATTAGCACTAAAGGGAAGGAGGGCACAGTGTTGAGTTATGAGGACAATATATTCTGATCTTGATGCCATTCTTAGGTGAAGTGGTGTCATGAGAGTGATTCTGCTTCCTGCTAAATTACATACAAGTCAAGATTCTCATTCTCCTCTTATTACTGTTCAGCTGGTAGTTAATTTAAGAAGGAAATTGGGAACACACACAATGTTCCCAGAACTTTTGTTTATCTTTCCCTTCTAGAAATGGGATTTGTTTCACAAGAGTAGGCTTTAAGCATTATAATAGCCTGCTTTATACAGCTCTTTCACCCATGTTTAACACCTCTGAAGTTTTGCCTTTTCATGTAAACTTTCTAGCTTTCTCATCTGTGTCTGGTAATAAAAATAACATGAGTCATGGAACCAGGCGGTAGGACTCAGTGGGTTCCTTGGCCCCTTCCAACCCTACTATTCTATTAATCTATTCCTTTATTGATCCAATACCTCACTCTGTTGTATGTCCTAGGAATGTGAGATAGTATTTCACAGTGAACTGACTTACCTTATATTTCCTAGCCCAATAAGTAGATTGAACTGCAGCTATCCTTCAGGCTGTGTATTTCTCTGATTTTTGAAACATGATTCTTAAAGTATGTTCACAAAAATGTATTTTAGGGGCAATGAATATAAATTATGTATATTTTAGGTGGAGTGGCATACAATTTAAATGTAAATTTCCATGTTTGGCCATGAACACCATGAAGAGAAAAGATGGGAATGAATTGAAACACTATGTACTTAATTTGGAAAACTGCTAGTTTAGCCACACTCTAGAATGGATATTATTGGTGTACCTTGCAGTGAGGAAGACTGCAATTCCATATGCACCTACCTGTGAGTAAGTCCATGAACTCAAACTTACTTCGGAGTTAGTAAGATTGTAGTCTGGATAAACTTCTTTTTCTTTAAAAGAATTAGCCTTAAAACCCAAGACCACATATGGACACTTTTTACTGTGGGAGCCAAGAGTGTGGAATCCTCTTGTTCGTGGCAAACCACTTCAAAGTGAGCTTCAGATACAAATCAGTTTTGCTACGAATACAGCCATTAAACATACTTAATGAGGACATTTTCTTCCTCCACCATACATACACATGCATTAAATTCAGCTAATAGCTTAAATAAGGAATGGAGCTCCACAGTGTGCTCCACAGTCTTTGCATAAATAATGTGCTCTCTTTACACACACACACACACACACATATATTCATGTGCTCTGCAATTCTGGACATAGCAGCAGGTCCTGAAAAGCTATACCAACTTGTTTGCAAGGACATGCACAGTTTGATGTTACTAGGTAACTGTAAATTGCATAGCAGTCTGTTCAGGATGTATGAAACCCTCAGGAAGATGAAGTGGTCAAATCTGCTGCATTTTAAAAAGGTCAGGTGTGGGCACTTTAATATTCCTGTAAAAAGCAGTGGAGGAAGTAGAAATGTATTTTCCTTCTGTTTAATGTGCAGGGAATTGGTCCTTTACCTCCACCAAAGATGGCCTGACTCACTAAGTTAAGAACAGAGCTGAACACCTACAAGCCAAAAGTTTGGTTGCCTTTTTTAAATCAGTGTGCATTCTTTTTTTCCCCATTTTTGGTGGCCGGGAAGAGTCATTATCCCATCAGCCTATAATGTTCTAGACTTTGAAGTCCTTGTGCTTACCTACTCCCTCCTGCTTCTGCAGCCATTGTGATATTTTCCTCCCAGTTATCAATTTGCGTGGGCATTCCTTGGGCTCAGGCCTCTCCTCTATCCATCTTTAACACAGGCATTTGACCAGCAAGCTCACTTAACCTGTCTTCAGCTTTCTGATTCTCAACCCACTGTCAACTTAGAGATGGGCAACTCACTTTATTTTGTAATGGATTTTCAAGGAGATCACCCCCCCACACACACACATACACACATACATACACACACACAATTTTGGGGAAATGAACACTTATTGGAAATACACAAATTGTTCTAATGTATTATGAACCAACAGGCCTCAACCTATGGGCCTCAAATCATGCTTTCTGTTTCTGAGGTGTACCCATGTGCAGTGGAAGGAGTTTATTACACTAAATGCTGCCCTTCTTCCTCCAAAGAACCCAAGGGGACTTGCATAAATCTTCTCTTCACATTTTTATCTGCACAATAACCCCTGAGGTAAGTTAGGCTCAGAAAGAGCAAATGGCCCAAAGTAACCTAGCCAGACAGGAACTCACACACAGATCTCCCAAGTTCCAGTCCAATGCTTTAACCATTGCACCATTCTCTCTTCCTCTCTCTCTTTCTCTCTCACTAAACACTCCATTAATACATGAATGACTTTGTCTGGTTTAGCTAAGGGGAACCAGAAGGTCTGAAGCAATGGCAATGAGGCAGAACATTCCTCTTGGATGCCTTTGCTTGGAGTCTTAGGTTGGCAAGCAGTTTGTCCATAGAAAGTGTATGCAAAGGTGGTCCGCAGGCCACAGAAGAAAAGGTATCTACAGGCAGAAGCTGAACTTAATGAACATTTCCAGCTGAGGATGCCAAGTGACTCACTTGAATGTGATATTACTGTGCATGGTACTCAAGTTTGAAACTGGAAGAGTGAGTGATGGCTGTCTCTGACAGGTCAAAGCCCCACTTGGCTCTAGAGACCAGCTTCTTCTGCAATTCTCACTGGCCCAGCAATTGTCACAATTATGTCCATACGTTGGATAAATAAGCAGTGAAAAATCAGCTGTTTGGCACAGGCATGCTTGCGTGAAATGTCCCTAGGATTCGACCTGATGCCTCAGATATTTGTTCTTGCTGTTGCACTTGTGGTGGAAAAACAGAATAAAAGGGGGGAAATGCGGGGTGGAGGAATAAGATTTGGAGGCAGTTGCTTAAGTTTTCCATATTTGCATTAGAGACTGAAGAAGCCTATGCAAATGGAAAGACTGAATACATTAAGCAAGTCTTTCCCTTCGTAGCCTAGTTTTATACTCTGGAACTTGTTCCACTAGTGAATTTTTGTCCTTAAGTCCCTCTGGGGATGTTAGACCAGCGGTCTGTGTCACTCCACCTTCTTGTGGGAACATCTGTCATTGGCAGCAGCTGCTTGCTGGCTTCTTAAACACTTTGTGCCAGTCCAGGAGGATTATGAAGAAACATGAGTTGCTGGATGGTGGAGTAGTGAAATACCAAGGTCTAAACAGGGGCCTTGTAAATAATGACTAAAGTAATCAAATATTAAAGAATAACTTTTTAACAGCCATACAGGGTTTTGTGGCCTCAGACATTAGGAAAACTTTTTATGCCTTGTGAAAACTGTGCATTGTACTCTGTACTTCCCTGAGCTGTGAGTGTAGCTTTCAAGAGACTATTCCCCCCACCCCCAGCTTTGGAAGAAAAAGTAGTACAGCTTAGGACACAGTCCCATGGCTTGGGGAAAGTGGGACTCCATAGGATCCTTCGGAGAGCCATCTTCAAGATCTCAGAGGTAGGTCATTAAAGGGCAAACCTCTACCCCTTTCTCAGCTGGTGTGGAAGAAACTACCCAGCTGCCACCTTCCCCAGGTTGCAAGTGGCCTTGGAGGAAACACTGCTGGCCACAGGGTAGGTGAGAGGCTGCCACCATAGACTTGTGCTGCTTCCAGCTGACACCCCAGTCTCCTTCCCTCTGCTTCAAGGTGCTAAATCCAGGTGGCTGAAGACATGTGCCTAGAGGAAATGTAGAGTGCAAGGTTGGAAGTGACAGAGATTCTGCTGTTAGATTAGACAAGTTTAGAAGCTTATGTCCATCTGTCATGGAGTCAATGCCCTTACAGTGTTTGTATTATTTATTTGTTTATTTATTTATAGCATTTTTATGCCGCCCCAATCACAGAAAGCCTCAGGGCGGCTTACAAAGAAGATAAACAACATAGAATAACATTAAAAATTTGGAGTATCTCGGCAATAGTTTAAAACCAATAAATAAAAACAACAATCAACAATTAAAATATCATTTAAATAAAAAGGTCTTGGCCTGGCACCGAAAAACCAATAACGACAGCGCCAGGCAGACCTCTCTGGGGAGCACATTCCATAGCTGGGGTGCCACCGCAGAGAAGGACCTCCTCCAGGTACTTACCCTCCTAATATCCTTCACAGAGGGCTCCCAGAGAAGGGCCTTCTCCACCGATCTCAGGGGGCGGGAGGGCATATATGGACGCAAGCGCTCCTTTAGATAACCAGGTCCCAAGCTGTTGAGGGCTTTATAGGTGATAACCAACACCTTGAATTGGGCCCAGACTTCAATGGGGAGCCAGTGAAGCTGACAGAGAACTGGGGTTATATGAGAACAACGCTCAGTCCCCATCAGCAACCTGGCAGCTCTATTTTGCACCAATTGAAGTATCTGGACCGTCTTCAAGGGCAGCCCCACGTAGAGTGCGTAACAGAAGTCCAATCGAGAAGTTACCAATGCATGTGTCACTGTCACTAGGCAGTCTTTCTTCAGGTAGGGACTCAGCTGATGGAGCAGCTGATGGAGCCGAAGGTGAAGGAAGATGCTCCTCATCACCACTGTTACTTGAGCTTCTAATGACAGCTCTGGGTCAAGGAGCACTCCCAAGCTGTGAACCCTGTCCCTAAGAGGGAGTGCAACCCCATTCAGGACAAGGTCCAGGTCCCCCATCCCAAAGTCCGACCCACCTACCAACAGGACCTCCATCTTGTCTGGATTGAGCCTCAGTTTATTGGCCCTCATCCAGCCCATTACCTCAGCCAGGCACCAGTTCAGTACAGCCACTGCCTCACCTGGATTAGTTCAAAATGAGAGGTAGAGCTGGGTATCATCAGTGTACTGATGATTCCGCAGCCCACACCTCCTAATGACCTCTCCCAGTGCTTTCATGTAGATGTTAAATAGCAAGGGGGACAAAATGGACCCCTGCAGAACTCCATGGCATAGCTGCCATGGTGCAGTCATAGCCCCCCAGCACTACCTTCTGGAATCGGGCATTGAGATAGTAGCGGAGCTACTACAAAGCAGTGCCTCCAACTCCCAATCCCACAAGCCTATCCAGCAGGATACCATGGTCAATGGTATTGAAAGCCGCTTAGAGGTCCAGGAGGACCAACAGGGATGCACTCCCCTTGTCTCTCTCCCTGCACAGGTCATCATACAGGGTGACCAAGGCAGATTCAGTACTGTACCCAGGTCTGAAGCCAGTCTGAAATGGGTCCAGATAATCCATTTCATCCAAGAGTGCTTGGAATTGTCTCACCACCACCTGCTCTAACACCTTGCCCAAGAACGGGATGTTGGCCACCAGTCCATAATTGGCGGCCACCTCTGGATCCAGGGATGCCTTCTTTAGGACTGGCCGAACTACCGCCTCCTTTAAAGGGGCAGGTACCCAGCCGTCCCTTAGAGAGGCGTTGACAACCTCCAGGATCCATGTCCCAATCCCGTCCTTGGCTTGAGTAGCCAAGATGGGCAAGGGTCCAGTAAGCAGGTGGTGGAATGTACTTGTCCAAGCACCTTGTCCACATCATCAAGCCGCAATAACTGAAATTCATCCATCAATTGTGGACCAGACGGCAACATTGGCACTTCCCCAGCAGAATCTGATTCTCTAGTAGAGGCCAGCTCGTGACGAATCTGAGCGATTTTCTCCCTGAAATGCTTGGTGAAGTCATCAAGGTGGGCCTTCAAGGGTGGCACGAGATCTTTCTTTGGGTCCTGGTGTACCAGCCCTTGTACCACCCGAAAGTGCTCCACCGGACAGCATTGTGAGGAGGCAATGAAAGCAGAGAAGAATTTCTTCTTTGCTGCCCTCACCGCCACAGCATAGGCCCAATAATGGGCTCTTAAGTGTGTTGGGTCAGATTCATCCCATGATTTCCTCCACCTACGCTCTAGATGTCTCCCAACCCGCTTCATCGCCCGTAGTTCAGGTGTATACCAAGGGGATGAACAGGCTCTTATTCTATTTGTTTACAGCTTGAAGAGGTATTCCAGCGCTCCAAAGACAAGCACAGAGCAAACAATAACAGATTCAGAACCCTACACCATTACAGTTCTAGCCCATCATTCCAAATTGCATAGCTTTGACCTTTTGTGCCAATTCCTAGGCTATCTTGGAGTAGTCATTATCCTGTGATAAAGGACCAGAATATTTCAGAAAAGTGCTCCTATCCTCAGTTATGGGAATGGACCACTTGGATGGGACTACTATGTACATTGATTAGCCAGAGCTTTCCAGGCCAAGCCATGGTGGTTCTGACAAGTGCTTCCTTTGGGTGTCTCTTGGTCTAAATATCAAATTGAACAAGACAGTTTTGATTAGCTATCAGTTGACACTCACTCTTTGTAGCCAATTGAGATGTAGAAAACTTAATTACAATTTGTTTTCAACTAGAATTTAGCCCCAGAAGACATAAACATCTGTACATTTCTGAGCATCTTACGTCATCTGCAGAACAGAATGATCTATGTGGCTAAAAGTGTACATTTTGAAAATGTGCACAGACACAATCAGAGAAATTATGTACATTTCAGAAATGTCCCTTATGGGAAAGTCAGAAAACTTAATGAGATCTGTTTTTGCTGATTCACATTCCCTTTGTGATCAATACTTGTCTTATCTGTGGGTAAGTTTTGAGCATTGCTGTGTAGCTCTAATCCTGGAATTTGAAGACAACCCCTTTCAGAGTCGTAAGCTAGAAAAACTGGACACTGGAAACACAAAGTACCTATGCCAACTGGAATGGTAGAAGCTCTTTGTTTAATATATGTTGATAGAGTAGTTCTTTTTTTCCTCCCTATTCATCCACATATTGGTGTAACTGGTTTCCACTCTATGTAATTTACACATAGGTAGACCTACAGTCTAGTCCTGTCTTGTAAAAATATCATCAAATTTCAGTCACCTGCTTTATAATTTCTATGAATCAAAACAAGCCTGGGATGCAAAATGTTCCCATATTTCCATAAGCAGAGTTTTGTGGGATATTTTACACTCCAGAAAAAAGTGCCAAATGAAAGAACAAAAAAGATATTTTTAAAGGTTAAGCACATGTCATCTTAGTTTCTTTTGAAACACAAGAGTCTGAATGAAAACCCCAGTGAAAACCTCCAGTGAACCAGATAAAATCCATTAAGGAAAAGCTTTATTATGCTGGTTTAAAGTTTGTAGACCTAGCTATTGATATGCACAGTCAAAATCAATAGACTAAACACTGTTATGCAGATTTTATTGTTATGCATCTCTGCAGGAAATATTAAGTTTTAAATTACTTATACTAACTGAAACCTGAAAGCCATTCTTATATTGATTCAAACCTCTTCAAGGCAACAAATAGCTAACCAAATCCCTTTTTAAATACAGCATTTGCCTTGCCTATGGCACTTCAGCCTGGGGGCAACAATGACCCCTTTTGTGTACATTAGGGTCTCCCCCCACTTCTTCAGGAGGTGGAATCACAACTCAAGACAAAGTGGTAAAAGCTAGCAGAAACACAACCCTGTATAAGCCTAATGTATGTATCATCTCCCACATCAATAGGCACTGAAAACCATTCAGTTGCTTAATCTTGGCTACCATTACTTCTGTCCTGGAAAGCCTACTGTCTTCAAACAAGGAGAAATAATCATGCTGGCATTCCATCTGCCACGGGGAAAGGGAATTTCACAGGAATTTCACACCATTTCACATTATGTACTCAGCACCATAGGAGCAAGTTTGGTTCTCTGGTTTATGAACTCTGCTCACACCAGTTTGCTTAAGTCTTCCTGGCTGTTTTCTGCTATTTTTCTCTGGCTCCTTATTTCAACCTTCTATTCTATTAACTATTTGAACTTAGTAAGGTGTAACAATAATTTTAAAAATCTGCTTCCCACTAACTTTCATTGGTGCTCCAATTTGGATGCCCAAAGCAACTGCTTCACCTTTCTTTATGGTAAGTCAGTCCTGCATAAAGAGTTTTAAACAGTGCACAGAATGAGTAGCAAAAGTGTGTAGTGTTACAGTGTGAGAGAGTATGAGAAGAGCCAGAATATAGAGAGGAAGGGAGACATTAGCAGAATTTTCTTACATTAACACTTGGCTGGGTAATTTTTTAGGATCCCACCCAGTAAAATCATATGGTAAGTGCGAACTATGTTTTTACTTTGAAATTATTTTGATCTGATGTTTGAAGCATTAGTGATTTTTTTACACTCTCTCACACTGCCTATAATCTAAAAATATTGCACTTCTCAATCCTAACTGTCCACCAAGATTTGGCAGCTAACTGAATGTGTCAGCGGCGCAGGCAGCTCAGGCATGCACATGGGACAGTCAGAACACTGTGGCAGAAAACTACAATTTTTCTCCATCCATGTTGACATTTAAGTATGACCATTTTAAGCCGAGTGGATTCTGAGATTTTCAGATATGATACAATGCTTCATAACCCTGGGTGTACATCATCCTTTTCTTCCTTTCCCCCCACCTCTTCTCCCCTGTGACTCATTATGGTGCCTCTGAGCAAATACAGTTTTGCTTTCTGGAACTTTGCATAGTAACTGAACATGCCTCTTGCAGAACACGTGTTGCAGGGTTTCAGAGCATACAAAAAGTCAATGGCAGGATATTTCTTTTCTTGCTTCCTACTTCCATGAGAACAAATGAAAATCTCAAGAACAGGACAGCGTAGTTTAGAAAATGACACTTATAAAGGGCAAAATCCATGCATTTTTGACAGAAAAATTCTGATACCCAGCATTTACCACTGTAGGATATTTTTTCCTGTTTGAACATGCCTAGGAATGTGCCTTAATTGTAGCAACTGAAGTGTATCATATATTATGCAGTGGCTTAGTGCCTTATTCTGTCTAGTCAGTTATATATTTGATACATCAGGATCAGTTTTAGGATTGAAACAAATGGCAAAAAACAAACAAAATTCTTCTTTGCCATTTTAATATGTTTGGCTGAATATTTTCTTGTTGTACTATTTTCCATGATTATTTGACTTTCAGCTTCAACATTTGGCACAAAGTTTTTGCAAAGCTTTTGTAAAAGTTGACATTTCAATATATCTGGCAGTTGACAAAATGTGACATGCACCAATCAATATTTGACAATATCTGACAGCTGGTCTGTAACAGCTGTCATTATTTGATGGTATTGGACACCTGATGAGATCCTGCCAGTATTTGATAGGTGACTTGCAACAGAAATGAGTAAATTTGCCATTAACATCCTTTAACCAGGATCCTTTAACCATCCTTTAATCCTTTAGCTGTATCGTGGCAGTTGTAAACATTTCTGAAAGCTTATATTGTCACCAAAGCATTCCTAAACACTGCCATTACTGAAGCAATGACTAAGGAGACTTCTTTCAATCCCTTTCAGTTCTCACACCTGACAGCTATAGTGTTTGAAAACAGATTCTTTTGTATTTCATTTGAATTTGTTTGGAAAACCATTATTTGAGGGCTTATCTATGTATCCTGTATTATCCTGTACCTTAATATGATGTTTAATCTCTGCAGAAACATAACCTTCAACACACTGCTTTTAGGGTGTGCAACTGTCATAGAAAAAGCATGCAACTGTCATAGAAAAAGGTTCATGCAAGCCCCACTTCCAACATCAAGACTTTTGCATATTTTATGCTAAGCTTTGAAGAGGTTGTACAAACAAGTTTAGCTCAAAACACTTACAAAGATCCCTGGTATCAGGAAGCTGCCTTATCAGGATCTCTGAGTATGGGGAAGCTGGATGCAGTAACACAACCTTTGCAGTAACACAACCTTTCATGTCTAATGCACAGAGAATGCCAAATGAACTGGGCACACAGGGATGTTGTAGTCAGGACTCTCACCTTTGCCATACTTTTGACCTTCAGATGTGTGGGATGGTTGCCTTCTGAGGGTTCAGAGTCTGGGGGAAAAGGGAGACCTTCATTCTACGTGCAGTGGACATAATTTTGGAGCACTGCCACAGGCTGGACCAAAAGTTTCCAGATAAGACTGTTTGGCTAGAATGTGCAGCAATTTCACAAAGGGAAAGGACATGGAAATCCTTACCTGCTTTTGTTTTATACATTCACCTCTGAGTTGAGCTGTTGTCAGCGAAAGGACTTATCATGCTGGCAGAGAACTAAATTTGCTCTAGGTTGGTGTTAGGAACTGGCCCACTGGTTTTGCTTCTTGGAGCGTCAAGCCTCAAGTGCCCATAACAGATGGTGTCCCAGGTCACATGCCTGGATATCCTGTCTCTTGGTCCATGCAGCATGCATAGCACTCCCTTGCAGTGAGTGGCCCTGTGTTAATTGTGTACTTGCATTGTCTGAACTAATAGTCCTCACACCTCTGCCACCTTATTATGGAACCTGCAAATAACTTCAGGTGTTCCACTTCTATTCAGCAGAGATCACCAGTGAAAGAGAGTAGGGAACCAGAAAATTGCCAAGTGAGCAAGTGTTAATGGCTCACTTGATCTCCAGTGTTAATGGAAGAGTACACATTTCCCAGCAACACAACCTGATGTTTTCTCTACAAATTTATACACATCTCTACCTTGTACACTAATTCCAAATGCTCATGCTTAGGAACAACTGTCAGTGAGTCTGTTGAGGCTGCAGCATTCATGCACAGTTCCTCTTCCCAGACACTACCTCCCTGAACTTTACCAACTTTTTAGTTTTTATGGATGTGGGGAGCTGAGCTAGATCCAAGGTCAATTTGAAAAAAAACAAAAACTCACCACCTCATAGACAAATGGAAGTATGTGTGAGTGTTTCCATACACAATTATGACACTTTCACTTAATATTTTCTTTGTTTGGTAACCAGTTAGTGCTTTTTATTTATTTATTTATTTTATTTATTTAGAAATTTATAGGCCGCCCCTTGCCACAAGCCTCGGGGCGGCTCACAATATCCAAAAACCATGAACTCTAAAACATTAAAACTGGCCCATCTCCAGGTCCGAATTAAAACAAATACAATATAATACATAAAATAAATTAACATTTAAAATATTGCTTAAATAAAAAGGTCTTCGCCTGGCGCCAAAAACCAAATAAAGATGGCGCCAGGCGAGCCTCTCTGGGGAGCGCATTCCATAAGTGGGGTGCCACCGCAGAGAAAGCCCTCCTCCGGGTGGTCACCCTGCTTATATCTTTCACTGAGGGTTCCCGGAGGAGAGCATCAGCAGCAGATCGTAAGGGGCGGGAGGGTATATATGGTCGTAGGCGCTCCTTTAGGTAACCAGGACCCAAGCCGTTAAGGGCTTTATAGGTGAGAACCAACACCTTGAATTGGGCCCGGACTTCAATGGGGAGCCAGTGAAGCTGACGGAGAACTGGGGTGATATGAGAGCCACGCCCAGTCCCTGTCAGCACCCTGGCAGCTCTATTCTGCACCAATTGAAGTATCCGAACCGTCTTCAAGGGTAGCCCCACGTAGAGCGCATTACAGTAGTCTAAACGGGAAGTCACCAACGCATGAGTCACCGTCGCCAAGCAGTCGAACTCCAGGAAGGGACGCAGCTGATGGAAGGCACTCCTCGCCACTGCTGACACTTGGGCTGTCAAGGTCAGCTCCGGGTCGAGGAGAACCCCCAGGCTGCAGACCCTGTCCTTCAGAGGGAGTGCAACCCCATTCAAGACTAGGGTCAGGTCCCCCACTCTGAAGCCCGAACCACCTACCAACAGGACCTCCGTCTTGTCAGGATTGAGCCTCAGTTTATTGGCCCCCATCCAGCCCATTACCTCAGCCAGGCACCAGTTTAGCACAGCCACCGCCTCACCTGGATCGGTGGAAAACGAGAGGCAGAGCTGGGTATCATCAGCATACTGATGATGCCGCAGCCCACACCTCCTAATGACCTCTCCCAGTGGTTTCATGTAGATGTTGAACAGCATAGGGGACAAAATGGATCCCTGCGGGAGTCCATGGCAGAGCTGCCATGGCGCAGAGCCATAGTCCCCTAGCACCACCTTCTGGAATCGGCCATTGAGATAGGAGCGGAACCACTGCAAAGCAGTGCCTCCAACTCCCAATCCCGCCAGCCTCTCCAGAAGGATACCATGGTCGATGGTATCGAAAGCCACCGAGAGGTCCAGGAGAACCAACAGGGACGCACTCCCCCTGTCCCTCTCCCCGCACAGGTCATCATACAGGGCGACCAAGGCAGATTCAGTGCCAAAACCGGGTCTGAAACCGGACTGAAATGGGTCCAGATAATCAGTTTCATCCAAGAGTGCCTGGAGTTGTCCCGCCACCACCCGCTCCAGCACCTTGCCCAAAAACGGGATGTTGGCCACCGGTCTATAATTGGCGACCACCTCTGGATCCAGGGAAGCCTTCTTGAGGACTGGCCGGACTACCGCCTCCTTTAAAGGGGCAGGCACCTGGCCGTCTCTCAAGGAGGCGTTTACCACCTCCAAGATCCAGGGCACAATCCCGACCTTGGCGCTCTTTAATAGCCAGGATGGGCACGGGTCCAGTAAATAGGTGGTTGAGCATACCGATCCAAGCACCTTGTCCACATCATCAGGCCGCAAAAACTGAAAATCATCCATTAATGAGGGACAAGTACGCACGGTTGGTCCCTCCCCGAAAGAATCTGTGTCAAGGGAGGAGTCCAGCTCGTGACGAATCGGAGCAACTTTCTCCCTAAAATGCGTGGCGAAATCGTCACAGCGGGCTTTCGAGGGTGGCACTAGGTCTTTATCAGGGCCAGGTTTTATCGGCCCCTGAACCACCCGAAAAATCTCAGCCAGACGGCATTGCAAGGAGGCAATGGACGCGGAGAAGAATCGCTTCTTCGCCGCCCTCACCGCCACAGCATAGGCTCGATAGTGTGCTCTAAGATGTGTTCGGTCAGACTCGTCACGTGATTTCCTCCACTTACGCTTTTTCCTGGGTGATCTGGAGTGTCAAAGATTGCTTGAGCTTCAACCAGAGTGAATTCAACTAGCACCATGTCCCTTTACTAGATAGTCAGTAATGGACTCTACTCCTTCATGGATCACTGCCTTGTCATGGTGAAGGGGCTTGCGTAGCTCAATGAAGCTATGAGCTATGCTGTGCAGGGCCACCCAAGATGGACAGGTCATAGCAGAGAGCTCTGACAAAATGTGATCCACTGGAGAAAAGGCAAAAAGATATGACGCCGGAAGATGAGCACCTCAGGTCGGAAGGTGTCCAATATGCTACTGGGGAAGAGCGGAGGGCTAGTATTAGTAGCGCCAGGAAGAATGAAGCGACTGGGTCAAAGCCGAAAGGACACTCAGTTGCCGATGTATCTGGTGGTGAAAGGAAAGTCCAATGCTGCAAAGATCTATACTTCATAGGAACCTGGAATGTAAGATCCATGAATCAAGGTAAGCTGGATGTGGTCAAACAAGAGATGACAAGACTGAACATCGACATCTTAAGAATCACTGAACTAAAATGGACAGGAATGGGTGAAATAAATTCAGATGACCATCAGGTATACTACTGCGGGCAAGAATCCCTCAGAAGAAATGGAGTAGCCTTCATAGTCAATAAAAGAGTAGGAAAAGCAGTACTGGGATACAATCTCCAAAATGACAGAATGATCTCAGTTTGAATCCAAGGCAAACCATTCAACATCACAATAGTCCAAATCTATGCCCCAACGACGGGTGCTGAAGAGGCTGAAGTTGACCTGTTCTATGAAGGCCTACAACACCTTCTAGAATTAACACCAAAAAATGATGTCCTTATCATCATGGGGGATTGGAATGCTAAAGTAGGAAGCCAAAAGATAACTGGAATAACAGGCAAGTTTGGCCTTGGAGTACAAAATGAAGCAGGGCACAAACTGGTAGAATTCTGTCAAGAGAATAAGATGGTCATAGCAAACTACCCAAGAGACAACTCTACACATGGACATCACCAGATGGTCAACACAGAAATCAGATTGACTATGTGCTCTGCAGCCAAAGATGAAGAAGCTCTATCCAGTCAGTAAAAACTAGACCAGGAGCTGACTGTGGCTCCGATCATGAGCTTCTTGTTGCAAAATTTAGGCTTAAATTGAAGAAAGTAGGGAAAAGCACTAGGCCACTCAGGTATGACCTAAATCATATCCCTGATGAATATACAGTGGAGGTGACAAATAGATTTAAGGAATTAGATCTGATAGACAGAGTGCCTGAAGAACTATGGATGGAGGTTTGCAACATTGTACAAGAGGTAGCAACTAAAACCATCCCAAAGAAAAAGAAATGCAAGAAAGCAAAATAGCTGACTGAGGAAGCCTTAGAAATAGCTGAGGAAAGAAGGGAAGCAAAAGGCAAAGGAGAAAGAGAAAGATACACCCAATTGAATGCAGAATTCCAAAGAATAGCTAGAAGAGATAAGAATGCCTTCTTAAATGAACAGTGCAAAGAAATAGAAGAAAACAATTGAATAGGGAGGACCAAAGATCTCTTCAAGAAAATTAGAGATATGAAGGGACCATTTCATGCAAAGATGGGCATAATAAAGGACCAAAATGGCAGGGACCTAACAGAGGCAGAAGAGATTAAGAAGAGGTGGCAAGATTACACAGAAGAACTATACAAGAAAGAGCTTAACGTGCCTGATAACCACGATGGGGTGGTCACTGACCTCGAGCCAGACATCCTGGAATGTGAAGTCAAATGGGCCTTAGGAAGCCTGAGCAACAACAGAGCTAGTGGAGGTGACAGCATTCCAGCTAAGCTATTCAAAATCCTGAAAGACGATGCAGTAAAAGTGCTACACTCAATATGCCAGCAAATTTGGAAAACTCAACAGTGGCCACAGGATTGGAAAAGGTCAGTTTACATTCCAATCCCCAAGAAGGGCAATGCCAAAGAATGTTCAAACTACAGCACCATTGCACTCATTTCACATGCTAGCAAAGTGATGCTCAAAATCCTACAATCTAGGCTCCAGCAGTATGTGGACCGAGAACTACCAGAAGTACAGGCAGGATTTCGAAGAGGGAGAGGAACTAGAGATGAAATTGCCAACATATGCTGGATCATGGAGAAAGCTAGGGCGTTCCAGAAAAACATCTACTTCTGCTTCGTTGACTACGCTAAAGCCTTTGATTGTGTGGATCACAACAAATTGTGGCAAGTTCTTAAAGAGATGGGAATACCTGACCATCTTATTTGTCTCTTGAGAAACCTATATGTGGGTCAAGAAGCAACAGTGAGAACTGGACACGGAACCACTGACTGGTTCAAAATTGAGAAAGTTCTGCAAGGCTGCATACTGTCGCTCTGCCTATTTAACTTATATGCAGAGCACATCCTGAGAAAGGCTGGGCTAGATGAATCACCAGTTGGAATTAAGATTGCTGGAAGAAATATCAACAACCTCAGATATGCAGATGATACCACTCTCATGGCAGAAAGTGAAGAGGAACTAAAGAGCCTCTTGATGCGGGTGAAGGAGGAGAGTGTAAAAGTTGGCCTGAAACTCAACTTTAAGAAAACTAAGATCATGGCATCCGGTCCTCTCACTTCCTGGCAAATAGATGGGGAAGAAATGGAGGTAGTGACAGATTTTATTTTCCTGGGCTCCAAGATCACCACAGACGGGGACTGCAGCCAAGAAATTAAAAGACGCTTGCTCCTGGGGAGGAAAGCTATGGCAAATCTAGACAGCATACTAAAAAGCAGAGACATCACCCTGCCAACAAAAGTGTGTATAGTCAAGGCTATGTCAAAAGTATGTATAGTCAAGTTCCAATGTATGACTGTGAAAGCTGGACCATAAGGAAGGCTGAGCGCAAAAAGATTGAGGCCTTTGAGTTGTGGTGCTGGAGGAGACTCCTGCGAGTCCTGAGTTCAGGAGATCAAACCGGTCAGTCCTAGAGGAGATCAACCCTGACTGCTCTTTAGAAGACCAGATAGTGAAGATGAAACTCAAATACTTTGGCCACCTAATGAGAAGGAAGGACTCCCTGGAGAAGAGTCTAATGCTGGGAACGATAGATGGCAAAAGAAGAAGGGGACGGCAGAGGATGAGGTGGCTAGATGGAGTCACTGAGGCGGTTGGTGTGATCGTGAGTGGACTCCAGGGGATGGTGGAGGACAGGAAGGCCTGGAGGAATGTTGTCCATGGGGTCGCGATGGGTTGGACACGACTTCACAACTAACAGCAATAACAACAATGGACTCTAAAAGACTGCACTGTGAGACAGGGTTAGAATAGAAAGCCTATGGCTTGATGTGGGCTCCAGTAGAAAGTCTATGGTCAGTGGTCGAACTCAATATATGCCAACTCTTTATAGTCTTAATCTTCATGAACCTTTAAAACATTAAAAGATATTGAACCACAGGAAAACTAGGTGCCTTTAATTATAGATGTTTGCCGAATTCCATACATCACTGTTCATGGACTAACAACCTCTTTAAAACTCTCCACAATAACTGCCTCTCAACCTTTTCTGAAGTGATGAAAAAATATATTTAGCTTTTCTTAAGTATTATTTCTCAGAAGTCAGGGAATTTCTGGGTGCTATGACATAATGTGGTATGATTAAATGGCCTTAAAACATTTCTTGATAGGGTGACTTTAAAGTTACCATTGAAGTATTGTTCTGTTAATGGCCTATGCTTGAAAATTAATTGAGTTCTAGATGGTACATGAGTTTCTTAGAAATCTAATGCCAGTGAATATCTGCTGCAATTTTGATGTCTGCATGCATAAAGCTTGCAAATTTAACTCAGATAGTCCAGTTCACTGAAAGAGGATGCAGTGCTTTCCATATTGGAAAGGCAAATTTCCATGTTATACGGAGACATTCAATGAGGCCGACGGAGTAAAATTTGTTGAAAAATTTGCCTTGATGTTAAATTCTTTCTGTCCTATTATTAGAGATGAGAGAGAAATTCAAACACCTGGTATTTTAATGAGAACTTACCTAATTTCACACTTTCAAATGGCTATGTGAATCAAATCTTCGTTTATCCTCTGAAATGTGTACTTTTCCAAATATTGCATTGGGGTTCTAAAATGAAAATAATGTATATAAAATATGAATAATTGGAAAAATAGTGTTCAAAATTACATTATCATAAGGAAAAAAACTTCCAAAATTTGCATATGGAAGGGAAATGCTAGAAATGAATGTATTAGGATTTATTTATAGAAATATGCTTGTGAGTCCTAAGTGAACCGCTGAGCTTTATGGACAAGAGGGGACTAGAACCCAGATATCCCAGATCCCCAATTCAAAACTCTAACCACCTGACCACACTGGTTTTCTTGAGTCAGACTTTCCTGAACAATGGGACACAGGGATATACATTCTACCATTTCTATTCTGTTCCTAATGATGCCTAGCGTAGAGTCTCCCTTCCTCACAACAGCTGAACACTGGAATGGCATTTTCATAGAATTATACCCCAAGGTCCCTTTCTTGTTTAGTGACTGCTAGCTCAGATCCTATCGGTGTATACTCAAAACTGAGATCTTTGCCCCAACATGCATTACTCTGTACTTGCTTGCATTGAACTCCATTGACCATTTTAATACACATTCTCCCAGCTTGGAGACATCCCTTTTGAGCTCCTTACAGTCTCTTTTGGTTTTAATCATCCCCCATCCCCATAAAATAACCCTTAAAAAGTTTGGCACCATCAGCAAACTTAACCACTTCATCACTTATACCTAATTCTAGATCATTTATGAATAGGCTGAAAAAGAATTGGTTCTAATACAGAACCTTGTGGGATTCTATTGGTGACAGGTTGCCATTCATTCCCACCATGTCTTTTGTTCTTTAGTGATCCCCATCCTTTTAATCTGTGAGGCCAAGTAAACAATGTCTACTGGATCACCCCAGTCTACCTGCTTACTGACTCTCTCAAAGAACTCTAAAAGGTTAGTGATCCAAGACTTCCCTTTGTGGAAACCATGCTGATTTATCTTGAACAGATCTTGTCCTTCTCTGTGTTTACTATCTTTAATAATGCTTTCAAACAGTTTACCCAGAACAGGTGTTAAGCAACTGGCTTGTAATTTCCTGGATCCCTGGGATCCCTTTTAAAAAATTGGTGTTACATTGGTGTTACATTGGTGTTACATTGGTGTACCTTCTCCAGTCGTCTGGTACAAGGGCTAATTTTAGGGACATGCTAACTATTTTGGTAAGGGATAAACACGATCACATTCTCTGTCCAGAACTTCCTATGAACATGAGAATGTGTGGTTTGATAAGTAGAAGCAGCCAGCTCATGTTCTCATGCCCACTCCATGGCTAGATTTATGAATGCCCGAAAAGTGCCTGCAATATGCTTTTGGTGTATCGAATGTAACTTCTAAGAAGGTATGAGCCCATATAGCAGGGTGTCTTTGGAATGCATAACTTTCATTTTATGCTTACATCTGTGAGTCATTACATTTCATGTTAATTTCCAAGGTCATAAGCTTTCTGCAGTGCAATTTAAGCTTCCTTTACTAATGTAAAATGACACTGTTTTAATATGTACTCTGCTTCCATTTTTCATAGTTTTCATTAACTCCTCTCAGGGAAAAGAATGTCTTGCAAGAATCCACTTGCATCCTCTAATTATAGAACTGCAGGGGGAAAAGTTTTACTGTTGAGCAGGAATGGCACACAGGGATCCCTTGAAGTGAGCTTTTTGCATTCTTGTTAAATTAAGGCCAGGGGTGTTAAACCCTTTCAGCTCAAGGGCCAAATTTACTCTCAGAGAAATGCTTAGGAGCTACTTGGTGGCTAGTTTACAGGATGAGTCATATGAGGACAGGCTGAGGGGTCTTTTCACCCTTGAGGGGAGGAGACTCAGGGGGACCTGTTGGTGACATACAGGTACATGGGGGGGTGCTATGCAGAGGTGGTTTATGACCTTTTTCTCATGCAGTGGAGAACAGGATGTGTTCCAATGGAGCAAAGCTCAGGGAAACAAGATTTAGGGTGGATGCCGGGAAGTACTTCCTGATGGTTAGGACTGCTAGGGTATGGAATGGGCTTACACAGTGGGTGGTTGAAGCCCCATCATTGAGGGTGTTCAAGGGTAGGCTGGACATGCACATGGTAGGCATGTCATGAGTGAAGCTGGCTGGAGCTGGAGGTCAGAGTAGATGGCCCAGGGGGCCCTTCTGACTCACTCTGTTTCTATGTTACTTTCCAGTGCTGGATATATTTGAAGGCAAAAATGGACAAGGCCAAAATGCCCAGAATATGATATTGTTTTATGTTGAACCCTTACTGGTACTTAAACGGGCCTTAAAAGAAGCATTTCACCCCTACCAAAATAGGAGAAAATGGGAGCTAGGAGAAAGGAGGTAGAAATCATTGGGAAAATTAAAGGTGATATTAGAAACCCTGATTTAAATAATATACTAATCGATTAAAGTGTATTTTATTGAGAGTTTTGACTATCAGGTAGTATAGAAATGAAAATAATAATACAAATATATTTTTAGCCTGTTTGTAGTGAAACATGATCAAGATTCATGCCCCTTGTGGTGTACACCCCAAAGAGCTACCTCAAGATCTCCTTTATGGACATCTCTGAAGTCTATTCAGAATGGAGTCAGCATATTTGCAAACTTTCCTAAAGAATTCTCAGGAAAAGTACCTGTGACAGTTTTCTCTCAACCTCTGATGGTGATTTGGCATTTAATCATCCTATGAATTGCAGTTTGGTTTCATTTTCCCTGCAGACTCACACCAGTGTAAGCTATTATAGAGTCCAGCTGGAAATTTGGCCAACTCCAGTCACCGAAGAATAAGAGAGGACCTTAGAACTGAATGTGAAACACAAACCAAAGAAAAGACTAGCCAGAAACAGTTGAGAGAACTGATTGCCCCATGCAGAGTGGGACTCTCCAAACAAGTCTGCTTGCAGGGCTAGTTCTGGAGATAGGATTCTTAACAGTAATTCATGACTTCTCCAGTGAAAGTCAAATATTAAAATTAAAAGCAACTGCTGTGCTTGCATATCAAGGCATAGGGTGCTTGCTGTCCTGACAAGACATCTGCAGAATCTTGTATCCTATGACCTGTTGGAGATAACAATTTGGACAGAATTTACTTGTTTGAGTCAAATACCTGAAAGGTCCCAATAGGTAAAGCATGCTAATAACTATTACTTCTCTAAGCAAACAGGACAAGAGGAAGGAAGAAATAGATGGTAAGGATGAGGTCTGTGCTACAAGGATTCTTAGCTGAAAATAGAAGTCCAAATGTCATTACTTACCAGGAAATATGTGATATAATCACAGAGTTGTGAGGTACTTGATGTTATCAAACTCTGTAAGACCAGTGGCAGCTCCTTTCTTTAGCTGCCGGGATAGCAAACTGCCAAACCACTGAATTGCCAAACTACCCTCCTTTATGGAAAAATAATAAAATCCTATTTCATTTCTATACCACTTGTAGCCAAAGTTCTCTGAGAAGTTTACTGGGCAAGATTAATAATAATCATAATACTCATAAGCATCCCTTTGCCGACAGAATTCCATTTTCAAAGTACAGCTAGTCTCTTGTGTCTTTGGTAGCTGCTACTGTGGCACACGCTGTGTTCAAAAAAGACCCTTTCGCAGTGCTGCAGCTTCATTTTACAAATCACACATGTGTGGAGACTCAAACAGCTTTACAAGGTTGCCTGGTTGCAGGGTGAGGCTGCTGCTTCATGGCAGTGACAAAAATGAAGTTAGCTATCTGATGCATGCAAAGGCCTCTCCTCTGCAAGGGAGGCTGTCCTTTGTGCGACACTGTGGTCCCTCAGGAGAGCATTCCTGGCCGGGACTTTGGCTGAGCCAAGTCAGTCGATCAATAAGCCGGAAAAGAGGTGACCAGGAAGAGAGAAGCCAGTGGGACCAGGTGTGTGCAAGCAGGGTCATGCTTGCTTGCTAGCTGGCTACCTCAGCATTTCTTTTCAGGAACAAGGCCAGAGCAGCACATTCCCTGAATGTCATTTTTTAAATATAGGATTGGGGAAGGTAGACAAGTATATAACTGATTATCAGTGTGCACTGTTGATTCCCTGTTGTGTGTGTGTGTGTTGTGTGTATTAGGAAAAGAGAAGGAAGCTCACTACAGATGTCCACAAACATGTGCAGGTTACCTGCTCATGATGTTCTGTAAAGTTGCAGCCCTTTCTGACTGTGGGCCCAATGGAGGGCATTCCTGTGGCTATGCCCATCCCCTCTCCTATGCATGTACCACCTTAAAGTTCAGGCATCTCTGGATTCTGTAGCTGGTTCTTCGTGATCTGCCTCCTCTGATCCCTCACCTTGCATGACCCTTGCCCCACTCCTTGAGGCCCTTTGCCTGTGCTGACCTGTCCTTCACCTGCTCCTCCCAATCGGATCAGCCACCAGCCTTCACCTCAAAGGACCCTGCAGTCAGTGCCACCTCTGTGAGTACAGATCTACATGAGCTGCAAACTATACTTTCAAAGTTACAGGCAAGCACCTGAAATTTTACAAAAATCATTGTTCTGTCCTTTCTCATTGGATTAAGTCATCTCTGCTTCTCTAGTTACTTTTGGGTCTGTGCTATTTTGGCATGTGTGACATTTGTGTCTCACAAAAGAAGAAGAAGAAAAAGAAACTCAGTATCTGATAGATAAAATGTGGCAGAAAGGCAGAAAATGTGGGGTGGGGAGATGAATAGAAAAGGCAGCAAAAAGCATCTTTTCAATATTTCATTATACTGAGAGTAAATTCGAGTTCCTCATATGCAAGAGCATTTTTTTTTCCTTCTCAAGACAATGCTTAAGTGTTCTTTAAAGACAAAGATAGCATTCCTGGAGCAGTTGCATATACACTAATAACAATCTGATAAGGAAGCAGTGTGTGAGAATGTGCTTAGAGCCTTTGTGACATATAGAACAGTTCAGTGGTTCCATGCAAATCATGCTCTCAGATTCATAAACATGACTGTGCAGGGCAAATTGAGAAGCCAGCTGGGATCTTTGCCCTATCAACCACTTATTGACAATCTGGAATTATACTCTGGATTTATCCCTCATCTATGTTACCATGCAATAGTTCCAAATGTGGACCTGAAAATAGTTTTATAAGTAGAGAAAATACTCCCATTTTGGTCTCATGAACCAGCTGTAATAAAAAGCAGCAGAGGTATTGGAGTCAGAAGAAAGGAAAACATGGACCACTGGTTAGACTGAGCCACAAGCCAGGAAAGGCTGCAAAGCTTAATCCTGAACAGTAATACTGTGTAGGGAGTCCTTTGGAAAAGAACAAATGGTCAGCCTATGGTCTTGACTACATCAGTGTTCCAACCTGCAGTTCTTCTGGTGGAGTATTTATACCTAGAGCAATAAGTTCCCAGTTCTATCCTGGTCAGATCTTAAGCCCCTGAGACTCAATGGCCCCTGCTCTCTCCTTTAGGTATCTTATGTATCTGGAAAAAACAATCAAGGAAGTGTGAATGCTACAATCTTCAGATGAATTATCTAGATGCATCAACACATTCTGTTTCAGCATTTTACATTTGCCTTGTCCTGGCAATATTAGGTAGGAAGGGAGCCTGCCAATAAGACCAGGTACTTTAATCCTGGCCTGAACTCTAGATCATTTTAATGCAATGTGCTGCCATTAAAAGGAAAAAAAATGCAAAGGGTTTGGAAGCAAAGGCATGAGGATTTCTTTACAGAAGCCACTGGGAAATATTCAGCTTGGAGCATTAATATTTAAAATATACAAATTCAGTAACTAGCCACTTGCAGGGAATATTTACCCTACCTCATGGACCCATAAACCAATTTCGGGAACATGTGAATATTACCATTTCCAACAATCTATAACACTATCCAGTCATTGTTCTGTCTTTTCACAAGTCCTTGGCTTTTTTAAATCTCTAAATAATTGAAATCTGACTGCAACATCCAAACTGTGTCATTCATGAAAATGTCAGGAACTGCCACTCTTGATGTCTAAAATCCATTAGAAAGGCCTTCTAAACATTCTGACATGACATTATGAAAGTAAGACATGACCTTTTAGTTGCACCTCCTCGCTTTCTTCACTTAAGGGACAACAAACCTAGCAAATTTCACAACTAAAATAATCAGCTATTTACAGAAAGGACAGACTTCTCACAGAGTGAATGAAACTGCAGAATCAAAGTGCAAGGTTTACTTAGAGGAGGAATATTTTGATCCTGTTGTTCTATCCTGTCTTTCCTCATGTATTGGACTATCCAGTCTTCTAGAATATGGCACATTTGAAAATACTGAATAAAATTTACAATAGATGCAAGTACACATTTTTCCTATTTCTGTTTATCTGTGATAGTCATTTATGGCACATAAATGGTCAAAGACAGGAGAAAAAAATTGGTGAGTGATTGGAGACTGAACTATCCTTCAGCAATTCCATAGGTCAGATAACCTCTTACAGCATAGCTGCAAGCCCAATATCCTTTCTAATAATTATCTGTTTATCAACCAGTATTTTCATGCTAATGCTAAGAAAATTCTCTAGTAACTAGAACTTCCAGCAGGAAGACTCACTTTTACCTGTATTACTTCTGCTGAGATTTTCACTCACATTTCAGCAAAATTACTTCTTGCAAAACTGCAGAGATATTTCTTTAGCACAACTTTTCTGGCACAAAATAGTTGAAGGTTAGGAGTTAAGAGGTTCCGCTCAGCTGAACTTCCTAACCGTTCTTTTGCTATGTAGAAGTACTAGCAACTGGCTAAAGTTTTTGCCTTTCAGTTTTAGCAGGAACAGACAAGGAATTAAGCCCCTAACCTTAAAGCCAAGCTATATACAATGTTATTAGAAAGTTATATTACCTATGAACTCCCACATTCGTTGTTTAAAAATAACAAATTATTTTCTGCTTATTATGAAAGATGTGCATTGTGATGAGTTTGGGTGTCTGGGTGTGTGTGTCTGTGCATGAGTAAGTTAAGGTCATATGGAATCTTCACCTGTCCCTTCTGAAGAATATTGAAAATGCAAGGGGGAAAAGCATTCAGTGATGACTGGTTATTTGTTGCTAGTTGGTTGTCGCATGACCCCGTGTGCTGCCAAGTTTGCAGGTCAAGACTTTTGGACCAGTGGACTCTGGCTTTTCACGTTGTTTAACATGTAGGAAAAATGTTTATCCAATGAAAATTGCTACTTTGCATTACATGGAAATGCACACTGTAATTTAGAGAAGCACTGTAGTTGCATAAACTTCCACCATAAAGTATTAGGAACATTACAGTAATTATAGTCATTACAAACTGGCTTGATTTTCACCAGTAGTACTTATTTGCAGTTTAATTATGTGCTTTTGGGACTTGGAATGTTTATGCAAAATTCAAGCAACACATATCATCTAGCCTTATAGTTTTGCAGAGCAAAACAGTTCAGTTAGTTTTGTTCAGGTGCCATGCTGCAAGGCTGGAAAACATCTTTCAGAGACCAAGTCTGGCAATCTGTTTGAGAGAGAGAGAGAGAGAGAGAGAGAGAGAGAGAGAGAGAGAGAGAGAGAGAGAGAGAGAG
>JAIXND010000757.1:11831062-11861291 GCA_023646645.1 Varanus salvator macromaculatus | reverse complement strand
GAGAGAGAGAGAGAGAGAGAGAGAGAGAGAGAGAGAGAGAGAGAGAGTTTTTCCTTTTAAAATGTTGTTAAAAATAGTTTTGCTAAGATCCACTGTCACAGATTTTTAGTTACTGCCCCATGGACACTGGGATAACTTCACTGCCATATCCCAAAGTTTATAAGAAACTTGGTAAAACTGGAAGCGAAGATTACAGTTGAAAATTAATATATTCAGTTGAATTTTTAGTTGTTCAAACAAGGCAGGAAGTTGAATTTTTGCTCTTTCTCCATGTGCAACTACCAGAATCATATCACAAATGATTTTCAAGTATCCACCAAGCTTGAAATCCAGATTTTCTGGCTGTTGGTTGTCAAAGATCAGAAAGTTAGAAGCAAACTCATCATTTCCAGAAGGATAGGTGTTTTAGGGATAGGGAAAACAGGAAAGTTCAAGTTTCTTCAAATTCTGCAAACCCGCAAATATTACTTTGAACCCTGGTTTGTCTCCCTCTATCATCATCACCACCACCAGTGTTTTTTCAGTTCATTCAAAAGGGAAAAATGTATAAGTCAATCAGAAAGTACACGTTTTTGTGCACGTTTTTGAAGAGTTCACTCTACCCCTCCCTTTGACTAATGTATGAAGATATACATTTATCCATCCATGTATATTTCAATATGTGCATTTTCTCCAAACACACATTTTTCAAATGCAATTGAGTGGGAAAACATTTTTCAAGAAAATAAAATCTTGTTTGCATTTGGAGTTGTGAATGGCACAAGTTCAGAGGATTTCTGAACTGAAACAAAATTCTCATAAAATCCAAGCTGCATCAGACTGTTATAGACAAATTGACAAAAGTCTGTTAATCCACTGTGTCCTACCAACAGCAGCCCTATTGAGTCTTTATTCCACCTCCCAATGTCACTGTACTCACATTCATGCCTTTGTATCAGAGGCCAAGTGAGGAACAGCCTGGAAGATCAGAGTTTTAAACTGCGGGAGCCTATCCATGGCAGCATGGCTCTCTGCAGAAGGTTCTCAGTCCCCAACATGTGGAAGATACAGCAACAGCCTGGCTGGCAAGGGAGAAAGATCCTTTGGAGGAAATCTGACTGCAAGGTGTGCTGTGACATTCATAGAATCCAGCCTAGAAGGTTTCAAGCAGTGCTCTGACCAGACATAGCTTGAACTAGAAGTCCCTGCAACAAAATTCAGCCAGGGGTGACAGGTAGACTAAAGGCAGATAAAGACTGATATATGGGATCCTTTCCTGGGTAGTGGAGGATTGGTCTGAGTTGGACTCCAGAGAAATACACCCTGGGAGAAAAAAAATACTATTTAAGAGTTCCTGAACTAGGAAAAACTCTTGTTTAGGAATGGCAATCAAGGATATTGACCTTAGCTACATTTAAGGAATCTCATATTGTTATTTGAACAGTATCGTTCTGTTCCCTTATGCATGTAATTTTCTCTAATAAATATTTTAGTCTTTTTTACCTTGCCTCTCGCATTGGAATCAAATGCATCCTGATGTCATAGGAGCCAGATATGGAGGATCTAAAATGTACATGGAGAGGTTGATTTTTGGTGGCAGAAATTAAAAATTCTTCTTCTTCTTTTCCATCAACATTATCATCGTTGTCATCATCATCAACATTCTCACCTCATTTTGTCCATTTTCAGTACTGAGAATCAAGGTGGCTTATGTTATTAAAAGCTTAGAAGCACCTTTTACATCGGCTGCATCTCTGTCTGGATGGGCAGAACCTAGCAATGGTAATCCATGAATTGGGTTTAGAATACTGCAATGTGCTTTATGTGGGACTGACCTTGAAACTGGAAACTTCAGTTGTACAGAATAGGGACTGGACTGGGACAGGGCAACATGAAAATATAAGCCCTGTCCTTTATCAGTTGCACTGGTTACCAATTAAGGTCTGGGCCCACTTGAGGATGATTACATTGACTTGTAAAGCCCTAAATAGCTTATGGCCTGAATATCTAAATATATGCCTCCTCCTGTATGTACCTAGCCAGACCCCAAAATCAGCTGTCTTTAAAAGAAGTGAGGAAGGGGGCTACAAGGGGAAGGGACTTCTTGGCAGTGGCACCCCAATTATGCAATCAATTCCTTAGGGAGGTGCAGCTCATGTCAAATATTTATACATTTCAGCACCAGGTCAAAACCTCCCATCATTTTAATTGTTGAATAGTAGGATATGATTTTATATTGGCTTTTATATACTGGGATTGCATGCTGTGGATTAGTTGTTGTATATTATTAATTTATATACTTCTTTGTTTATTATATCTGAATGTTTTAATGATCATTGTGGACATCACCTTGCTCTTATGTTTTAAATCACTGCACACCATCCTAAGAGCATCTGAAATAGAACACTTTATAAAAACTTTAAATGAATGAATGAATGCTTATACATTTAAACCACTCATAGAAATACACACAAGTTAAACATATAACTAAATCAGACAGAATATTAAACATATTTAAGTGCCAGAATTAAAATAGCAGTGAAAACAATATAAGCAGTGGAACAGTCTTGTCGTATGGCTTTCTATACTCTCAAGTAGCAAAAAAAGGAAATGTAGGTAAGGAAATGTTTCCATGTGCTGTGCATCTAATGGCATAGGTGGGATAATCACAGGTTGTTCCATCACATTTGGTCTTGGAATAATCTATACATTTTCCCTGGAGATGTTTGCTTCACAAGGGAGATTGACTGGATAAGGATAATGCAACTCAAGTACTTGTTACACTTGAGTACAAAGTAGCTAGGTGGATAGAGGATGATGCTTGCTTGCTTGCTAGTTTTGAAGTCACATCGAACCCATCGTGACCTCATGGACAGCATTCCTCCAGGCTTTCCTGTCCTCCATCATCCCGCAGAGTCCACCTAAGCTCACAGTGACTGCTTCAGTGACTCTATCTTTCCACTTCATTGCCTGTTGTCCCTTTCTTCTTTTGCCGTCAATTGTTTCCAGCATTAGGCTCTTCTCCAGTGAGTCCTTCCTTCTCATGAGGTGGCCAAAGTATTTGAGTTTCATCTTCAGGATCTGGCCTTGTAAAGAGCAGTCAGGATTGATCTCCTCTAGGACTGACAGGTTTGATCGTCTTGCAGTCCAAGGGACTTGCAGGAGTCTTTTCCAGCACCACAGTTCAAAGGCCTGAATTCTTTGGCACTCAGCCTTCCTTATGGTCCAACTTTCACAGCAACACATTGCAACTGGGAAAACCATAGCCTTGACTATATGCACTTTTGCTGGCAAGGTGATGTCTCTCCTTTTTGATATGCTGTCTAGATTTGCCATACTATCCTAAAGCCCTGAAATTTAGTGGTATTGTTGTTTATCCCTGAGATGATCATTTCAGAATTAAATCAGTGATATTTTAATTTTTAAATTTATTTTATACATGCTTTTATATACCAGCCTCCATAGCCAATTTGCTTCTCAGAGTTATTTACAAGATAAAAAATAAGCTTAGATTAAAATACAATAGACTAATAAAATAACAAAACAATAATAATGCATTTCAATAACAATACATTTCAGCAATCTAGCACTTAGGCCAATTAAAAGAAAATGCAATAAAGTAAATAATAAACAAAAATGTAATAAATATGAACAACTAAATTAAAAAACAGCATTCCTGTGGGTATATAAAAACAAATATAACAATTTTAAAAATACATCAATTGACTATTAAAATACTGAGGGAACAGAAAAGTGTTTGCCTGTCACCAGAAGATATATGGCGTTGGAGCCAGGCGTAATTCTCTGGAGAGTGAATAACATTATTCCCCTCCCTTACCTGATCACCATGGCTGGGAACTAGCAGGCAAATGAATTCAAGTTATTTTATGGTGTTTTTTCATAGGTATGTGTGTGATCGGATGCAAAAAGAGATATGTCTGGTTTGTCTGTCTGTGTGTTTTTAAAAGTCAATGTTGGCAAACAGTGCTGTTGTTGGAGTTGTTCTAAGTTACCAAGAATAGAGAAGTAGTTGTAAGGCACAGAATGGTGGTGGAGGGGAATCAAAGTGAATGGTGTGTCCTACAAAGGCAGTAATAGTCCTGGTCAACTAAAGCCATCTGGCCACGAAACTGCCCAGGATCTGAAATTAGCTTGCTGCACCATTCAGCATTTGAATTCCCTATAAAGTAAAGCTACTTCAGGAGAATTATGGGGGCAAAATGACAGCAACCAGATGCTCTTTTGACCAGTGTTGTTAGTCGAATTGTGTGTGCCAACAGTGGGGCGTGGGGTGGGTTCAGAAGTGCCACACCAGAATGGCACCTAAGCCAGTTTGGGGTGTGCAAATTAGCAAAACTCAAACTCTGAACTTCTGTGTGCATATTTTTTCCAAATGTATATCAGAATTGCACATTTTTCAAGTGTTTGCATTCTTTTTCCATTGATTAAAGTGTATGTGTATGCATTTTTCAAAAGTGTGATTGTCCATGCACCTTTTCAAACATGTTTGTCAAATACTTTTTTTTGTACATGAATGACACTGCCAGTTCCAAACTGCACAGACCTTGATCACAGTTTGTGCCAGAGTCCATGCCTAATCTGGACAGTGTGAATTAGATAAACGCTGGTAGAAAAATGAACTGAAATAAATTCTGTATACATCTCTTATGCTAGGTACCTTAATAGCTGCAGAAGGTTCTGTCTATTCTCCTTCAGATCATGGAAAATACCAGCTTCCAGTCTGACTGCCCTGACTGAAACAATTCAATCTATATACCCTCTGTTTATGTACACAACAGTTCAGCCATCCATGTCTTCTATTGACAACAGCAACATCTTCTATAAATTTATTTTTATGTACTCTCTTAATACCCTCACCCCCAAATGAAGTTGTTTTACTTCGAGCTCATGTGGGTGTTCAATGCTCAGTGAAGTCAGACTTCCACACTTTCATGCTGCACATCAACAAATTACATTCACTCCACTGCAGCCAAGTCCAATGGGAGTCAAAACTCAGTCCACAAACTAGTACATTAGAGCTAAACCAAATCAGAGCAATGTATATGGGATCAATTTAAACAAACCAGCAAAATAGAGTTGCTGAATCTCTTCACCTCCAACTTCTTGTTTGTTTTAACAACTCCCCAAATACCCTTTTTTAGCTGAGATCTCCTTTTCTTTTTCTCTGCAAGCAGCCTCCACCCTCTTGGATCACTGTAACTGATTGAAAGTTGAAAAGTCTGGCATAGGGATCTCCAATTGCTATCTAACCCAAGGATTTAACACTTAAAAGCAATCAGATCACATGTTCTGAGTGACGCTTCCAAGTCCATTTGCAAATATAGAAAGTGGATTTTGGACGCTCTCAGCCACAACAAGGAAATGAGAATTTAACATCAAAATGCAACACACTTGCAGTCTAAGTACGTCATAAAACAGAAATTAAATTCAGAAGAGATCTTTCAAGATCGTAAATCTGAGATCCAGAAATAGCAATCTCTGCAACCACATGCTAGTTCTGAGTCATACCATCTCTTCTCTCACCACTGCAAACAATGAAAAGAGCAACACAGCATTATATGGAAAAGGACAAGGTAAAAACGCAAAACAATGTTATGACGTTTGAGTGGGGAGATGTTGCAATGCATTATCTAATGTGTCTGACTGACTTTTTATGTGTAGGAGTCTGCATTTATAAACTCTTACAATCCCCCACATCATTCCATTTGTCTAACAGAAGTAACTCACTGCAATCGGTGCAGTATGTCTAATCAGTAATGACTTGCATATTCTTGTTTGACAACCTCTGAAATGATCTTGATGCAGTGTCTACTGTGAGAGGAAAGAATGAGTTACATTGTTCGCATAGCTCAGTGCTAATGGAAAACTTCAGTCTAAATCAGTGTTTGCTTTCCAAGTGGGCCAACAACAGCAGCCCCGCATAAATATTGAGATTCCCAAGGGAAGTAATCAATGAGAACAAAATGGTCATTAACGTATTGCCTAATACATTTCTGAAAGCTGCATAATGTCATCAGCATAGAAGAAATTCATGTAAGCAAATACTCCTGCTTCACAGGGGAACTGGTAATTAAGTTACAAGTAAACCACTTGGAAAACAAGGGTACTCGCAGCCAGCTGGGGGCTCAGATGAGGAATATGACACCCTGTGCTCTCTGTCATCCTAGCAGCATGTGGGAAGAGGAATGGCAATTATGCTGCTTTTTCAATTAATCAATTCTTTATTCAGTCATTGACCAGCCAATAAATAAAACACAAAATTACAATTAGTTAAAAATAAGAAAAATACAATACTAATAAAAATACAGTAATTAAGTTAAGAAAGTAAAAGCATTCTGGTAGAACCTAACAACATTTAGGGTTAATTCTAGCTCACACTGTAGAAACCACCAAACAGTATTTGGCTGGAGTCAAGGAGATAAAATCAGATTGATCAGATAAAAGTAACTTAAGATAAAAAAAATTGGAGTGACCAGGATAATTAGAAAAGAGTGGGGATAACAGTTCCTGGCGAGCACCTGTGTAGAGAGGGCAGTAAGGATAACATGCTCCAGAGATTCAATTGTTTCTCCCCCACATGGACACAGTCTCTGTTCAAGGGGTATTTTTGATATCTGTTGGGAGAGCATTGAATCTGGCTAGAGATAAATCCCTTCCAAATTTGGGGATCATTATGCTACTGAAAAGGAAATGCGGAATGGTTCTGGATAGATTTGGATAATCTGTCTGTAACTCCAAATCAATGGGCCACTGTTTAAGTTCTGCTGCCTTGTTCTCACTGCAGATGGCTGGAAGGCGACACTGAGAATGCCCAAATAGCAGGGAACAAGCAACACAACAGCCCTATTACACAATAGGGACCCAAAATGAGGGCAGGCATTGGCCCACACACACTGCCCTTTCCCCAGTGTCTCTGAGCATGATGTACCCTGACCCTTCACTTTTGAACCCCACCCCATAGAGTAGCAAGGTCTAGGGATGCATGAGAAATATGTTTCAGTTTGGTTTGGACCAGGTTTTACCAAGTTCACATCTTCTGTACTTTAGATGGACTTGGTTGCAATCCACAGTTGAAACCTGAATGTGTCTGAGCTTGTAGATTTCAAGATGCGCTCAACTTATGTGTATATTTGGAAAAATAGGCATTAAAATAGGCATGATTTTCATTTAAAAACAAAATTCAGCCATAGGGTGAGCTGCTCTTGGACTATTCATGCATGGCTGTGTGCTTGACCTCAATTTTCAGTAATTACTTTTAAAATAAAAAGATAAAAGAGCATAGCATAGAATCCAACTGATATTTGGTAGGCATAGTCCTCTTGTAAGGGGTGGTTTGGCACTTCTGAAATTTGGCACTTCTGAAATTTTCCACTTCAGTTCTGATGTATATCTGCTTTGACTTAGGAACCAAGACCAAATCATGATTCAGAAGTTCACATCTTATTGCAAAGGTATAGATATTTGCAGAGCACAAGGGTGTGATGTTGTGAATGCTTAGATTTGCCAGTACAGGGCCTTCTCCTGTGACACCAAGCAGGCATAATGCCTTATGCTCATTAAAAACACAAAAGATTCTTAAAAAAAAGGTATTGCTTTCAAAAGTACTAAGGTTCAACTTCAACTTATTTTTAATGAGATATTTTATATAGGGAATCAATTGTTTAATTTGCAGCCTCAGGTCAGGTACGGGGCATTATATGCAGAATGAATCCCCTTTGTGAAGAAAGATGTCTGATAAAGAGCTGATAAAAGCTATAAAATTGTAATATACTAAAAGGTGAAGTCTGCCTCTTCTGGACTTGATTTGCTTAAATTAAACTCTAAAAAATAAGTTAATTTTCTATTATGCCCCTTGGTCATATTTGGAATCGAACCTCCCTTCCACCTCTGATGATTAAAGTTCACTCTTTGCTCTAGACCAGCTCTTTAAGTTTGTCGTTTCTGTGTGTTTTAGAGAGTCTGCATACATATTATGTTTTGGAAGTATGAGCGCATTTATTGTCAATTACTTTTCATTGAACCAATTCGCATGGGTTTCTGATATAGTGCAAGAGAAATGTTGCATTTGCTCCTCAGTATTCACATATATTCAGTGGCAAATAGGTCTCTACTTTAGTGTAGTTGTGAAGCAAAATGTTCACTCTTTTTAAGCAAAAATGATCAAAAATGCACTTGATTTAATAGCTTTAACTTTGTACAACAACATCATCTAATAAAACAACAGAGGTTCTTTCTACCATACCAATATAGTTTGTTGACTGAATGTCACATTTAGTTTTTGCAGGTCACCAAATAATATAATACTGTAGAAAACTTCAGGGCACATATAGATTTCTTTTCACAGAAATTTCTCCCGAAAAATTGGCAACATGAAGGTTGCACCCAGATTTATTCATACTTATACCAGAATCATTGTAATTGATGGAACTTCAATTAGCTATAAGTTCCTTGACCCATTTATTTCAATGCCTCTGCTCTAAGTATTACTAAATCTGGAGGCAAACTCTGAAGTTTGGCCAAATTTTAAGTATACATACAGCCTGTTCTCTAGCCAAATATACCCTTGAGTTCTTTCCAGGCTGTTCTGTATTCAAACATAATGGCATAAAAATAAGGAAACAAAAACAAAAGTTTGGGGAAGAAAAGAGCAAGGCATATTGGTCTACATTTCAGATGATGCTTTAATAAAGCAGATGAAGAATATTCAACTTAAAACTGTTTATTGCGTACTAAAGAAAGTATGGTAAAGATAACTATTAAGCTTATAACTTTTTTACTTTCTTTGGCATAGGCTTTAGACAGAGATAAAAGCACTAGAAACATGGAATTTTACAGAATTTTTAAAATCTTTCCTACTGAAGATTAAAATAAATGTGCAAATAAATAAATAAATAAATAAAGCAGATGCTCCAATTACTTACTAAACCTTGCTAGAAACATTACTCTCTTTTGCACATTAGTAATAGAATTAGGGAATTATATAAATCACACACTCACCAGCACGACCTACTAATTCTGATAGAGCTCACTCAATTGGTCAAAGTGGAGAATTTGTTTTGATTGCCAATTTATGATGAGAAATACTTTGTACAGACTACCTCTTCTCCTCTAGGATACACTCTAGGATACCTCTAGGATACACAGAAGTTTAATGGGGAGAGGGAGGTACATCTCTGGTACCTCCCACCTTTGAAGACCCTCTGCAATCATGAGATCATACTTTGGTATGGGGTTCTGTATTTAAATCCTCCAGTCCAGCAGACACCTTAGGTACAAGGTAGAATTATGCAAATTTGAACAACATCCTGCAATACTGGGGGTAAAAGATAGCTTTAAAAAATGTACCATCTGTTCAAATCACTCAACGTTGCATGGGTGTGGAAAAGGGAATATTCTGTCCTGGATACCTGCAAGACTGAATATCCCCAATATATTTGGAAATAAAGTATGCTGAGATTGGGTCTTGCTTTGATTATCAGAACCAAAATTTGATTATCAGCTAGTCTGAGCATGCTCCATTTCAGCAACATTTTTGCAGGGAGAGGGAGGTGCTGTAATAACGTTGTTGCTTCTTGTAGTTTACAGTATATGCTACCTTGACAGATCACCACTTGTGGTTGGGTGTGTCTGAGCCATGACAGGTTTTTGGGTTTGTGTGAGCCATCATGTATCAAGCCCAACCATAAGCAAGCCATTCGTCACACATGGCCAAGTGGTTAGTAGGCACTTGCTAGTACCAGAAAGTAAAGGGGAAGTATACTCACCTGTACTCTTGGGGTGTGGGGGAATGGAGAACACAAATGCCATCTAGACTTCTCCAGAAAGAAAACTCCTTCCCATTATGCACCTCACAGTCCCCTTCACTGCCCATGAAGAATTGCCTGCAGCTATGCACAAGCATCAATACATAATAAAAATAATTTAATGTTTAATTGGAATACTACTACTATTTCTAATAATAATAATAACATACCCCACCCCACACGCAAAGGTTCCATTGGTGAGTCTTGGAAGAATTCAGCAAGGACTGATATGTTAGGATCAGCTTGAAAAATGGCTTTCACAACATTTTAAAAATGTTAATCAAGTAGTTGTGAGCAAGCAAACAAACAAACAGCATGTGGTGCAGGGAACAGGGAAACCTTGGTGCTTCTGTGAGATCTCTGGGATACTCATGGGAGAAGGGCACAGACACACAATCTGTGAAATCATATGTCAGGCACCTTGTGGGCAAAGAACCCACACCACGTACCAAATGCCACAGTCTGAGCTGTTGCATTGTCTGAACGCTCCCACAGTTGAACACATGGGAGTTGAAAACCCCTGCCTTTCTATGTCATGTTGCCCAGACCATTTGCTCTGCTGACCATTTCTCACCACTGCCTTAGAGAACCAGATGGGAAATTGATTCCTGAATTCAGATCAGGTGTGCTCGGGCTATAAATAGGAGCAAGCAAGGTTTGGGGTGGAAGGACGTGCCCTGGTCTAACATCAACTGCAAGCTTTATTATCTTGCATACAAGCTAGAGGGGTTCCTTAGCTGAGGTGTGTAAATTATGAGGCTTGACAAATAGATGCGAAAGACTCGAGTCAGAGAGAGAGCTAGATACCCAGCTGCACTGCAAGGGTTTTCCCCTGAACATTATCCCTGCTTGAATTTGCTTTATACAGCACAGCCATTCTGATCTTCACTTAGTTGCTTAGTGAAAAAAATTCCAGTGCATCCTAACTCTTTACTTATAGGTCACATTTATATCCCTCTTTCCCTCTAATAAGCCCAAGGTGACATACCTAAGACCCAGCCACCCTCCATTCATTCTCACAACAACTCTTTGAGATTAAGAGTGGCTGATTGATCCAAAGTCATACAGTGACTGAGTAGGAAATGGAACTGTGGTCTCCAAAGTCCCAATCCTATACTCCTAGGGCTATCAATGGAACAATGCATGAAGAACATTTTGCTTACTTGCTTCCTTGCTTGCCTGCTTGCCTGCCTGCCTTTACCTAGGATAATCCGTCTTGTATGCAAAAAGACTGCACCTTGCATTCTTAATTTTAGCTTGCATCTCTTGAACCAATGTTATACTATTTCTGTTTCTGAAAATATGCAATATCCAAACAATGCTCAGTTTAATTAACAGAGAGTGTACCTTTTATAAAGGGAATCTGTTAAATGATCACCTAAGAGTTTAATAAAGATTAAGAAATGACAAAACTGTGCTTATAGCAGAAACTAAGCTAGCTAGACAAATCTATGTTAGCAATTTAAATAATAAGTTCATCAAAACTGAAGCAAGGAAGAATTCATTTGAGCAGACTAATTTATTAATTATGGTAATACATTATTTTGAATGTCAGTATTGACTGTACTTAAATACATTGCTATATAGTTTTGTGTCAAACATGTTTGTCCACATTTTTTTCTTTGACTGGTTCCATTCTATTTGATAGAGGTCAGATGCTTTAAAAAAGACATTTAAAAGAGAAGATTTCAGAGAAATTATCTGGCTGTGTGTGTGTGTTCTGCCATTCATTAACCAATCACTGCTCCAGCCGTCTGTAGCCTCCTCCAATTCCCAAACTAGTTAAAGTCTCAGGGAAAATACAATGCCATACATCCTCCAATGAGGTGTCATTTTGTTTTGCTTGTTGTTATTTGTTTTCCAGATTAGGAAGTACAAGCAGGCTGGTAGTATACTAAAACAAACAAACTGTGCTACAACTCTTGATAATGGTGAGGCTTACCAGTGAGAAAGTGCTGGGGAATTCTACTTCCTACTGAGGAAATTCAGTGAAATTAGTCCCTGATATCCCTGTTTACCAGCAGGGTAGAGAATTTCAGAAGTCTGTCTATCCACAGCTCTCCTAATTTTTCTGTCAGGTGTGTGTAGCACAGGAAGATGACCCAAGACTCTTTGCTGCAGGTTACCTGGTAAACTGTGTTCAGGTAAGTTGGTCAAAGTGCTCTGAGAGATATCTGGCTGGAAGTGGATTCATGTGCACAACCTAGGTTGGCATGTATCCACACTGCAGTGTGGATAACTATGTGCCTTTTTGTTTATTTCATGAAATAGATAGGGATTAATACCCTTGTCTACTATGCAGGTCCATCCTGCATTTTTACTTGTGATTTACCAATCAATTGCTATTCTCTATAACTGGGCTGAAAATGCGTTATTTTTATGAGTTTTATTCAACCCCTATTTTAGTTGGACAAGAGACAATAAACAATGTCAGTCAAAGCATTTCCTTATGGACCCAGATGGATGGATTGCCACTTTGGCTCCCTTTCTCCCTGGAAGTGCTGGAGATGGTACATTTCTGTCCCTCACTTTGCATTCTGACCTTGCTCATATTGTGCATTTTAATTAGGTTTTGCAAGCAGAACAAGTACAAAACCTTGGCATTCCTAAGGGTTAATACAAAATGTCCAAACCAAAAAAGAAAAACTGTACCATGCAAAATATATTCCACAATGAGAACATCAAAATTAAGGCTATATAATTGACCTCTTGAAGTGATGTAGCAGTGGCATGTACACCCTGCCAAGCTTGATTCGACATTTGTTGCAAAATAACTTATTACCAAGGTGAGAGGAACACGGAACATGCCATATGCTTTGTTTTCCTACCAGCTCATAAATTTGCTGTCTGCTGGGCCTCTTGAATTTGATGTGTTAGCACATTCCTTCCAGGAAAACAAAAACAACCACAAAGTCATCAACTTGAAGAATAGCTTTTGTGTTCATTCCTTTTCATGACTGTTCAGACTTTTGGTAAATATGAACCAAATAAAAGCTGAAATCTGCATATTTGCTTCTCAGAGCCTTTGTAACACATTGCAAAAGTCCATTTCAATATTAAACACATTTTTAGACTACATGGAAATGATTGGCTTTGCTTTAGCCATGGATGGGTCATACAGTAATATGAATGTAATTACTTGAACGTAACTTCTTCTAGAACAATGCATTATGGTTATTTTGAACCTAAGCTATGGGAAATGTGAGGGATCCAATGAAAACATGGGATCTACTTCAGTGTGCCTTTCCTTTGTTGCTTGTTTTCATAGGAAGTCTGCATTGATACATGCTATAATACTTCCTATGCTTTTTTGATCCAATTTTCCTAAGATATGAGAAAGATCCAAGTCATGGATCCTCCAATTGGAACTTGGATTTGCAACATTGCCAAATGGTTCAGAAAAGAACTGTGAGAGAATAGCTCTCACACCAATAAGGGCAACATTGAAAGTGGCCCTCATATGAAATTGAAGGAACAATTTATACTGCTACAGTGAGCTGTATCTTCTCCATTACATGGAGTTACTTGAGGGTATAGTCAAGAATTTTTGGAAAGGAATTGGGGAAGGGATCTTTAATTGAGACTGGAGGACACCACTCCTACAAACTAAAGAAAATATTACTTTGATTGATGCTGTTTGAGAACAACCTTCTTATAACAATTCTGTATCACAAAAAAATAACTATCTCAAATAAAGCATTCTCAAATAAAATCCTTCTGTTTAGGTTTACTGTAAAGGAAAAGGGACAGATGTGCTCATGATACTGCTGTTTTAGAATATCAGAAGCCAAATTTAGAAAAGATCAATAAGCTAACAAGTCCAAACTCTACCTAAATTCATTGAATCCACCTCTATTCCCAAGCATATTGATCTATTTATTTGTGTGTGTGTGTTGATTTTCCATATGCTCCTAATGGCAAACAACAACCAAGCATAAAGGATAGATTGTTCCACTATAATGCTCTCTTTTATCAGGATGGACAAGATTAAGTACTTCACACAAAACTTTACTTATGGAAGTTACTACCGTATTTTTTGCTCTATAAGACTCACTTTTTTCCCCCTCAAAAGTAAGGGGAAATGTCTGTGCGTCTTATAGAGCGAATATGTGTGTGCAGTAAGTCTGTCAGATGTGCAGCCCGTGGGGAAGTGATGGGGAATGTGCCTGTGATTGCATGCCCGTGTGATTCAGAATATTTTTTTTTCTTGTTTTCCTCCTCTAAAAACTAGGTGCGTCTTATGGTCAGGTGCGTCTTATAGAGCGAAAAATACGGTTCTTAATAGCCTGAACTTTGGCTTGACTCATAATAAATGTTGGATGCGTTTCTAGAACCCTGAAGTGCTAGAGTATATCTAAGATGGCGGAGTATACCTAAGATGGCAGAGTATACCATCTTAATAGCTTGCCCATGTAAGTTAATACATCAAAGAGTTTCTACTCCAGCCAACTTTCTGAAGTACTTCTTCTCTATCAATGTAACATTGAAATGTGTGCTTTTCCCCCTGCAATCTGGAAAAATACAGTCGGTTCAACCTCCCCAGGACAGTCCCAGGTTACCACTTCATTCTTCTTCAGTGCAGACCAGGCCTTAGGTGGCTTTAAAGGAAGAGTAATAAAGCATGAAATTATGGATAAGTCTATAATGGCCACTGTCTATGAAGGTTCAGTGCACTTTTATCTTCAAAGGTCTTATACCTCAGGGGAATAGCTGTTGCTTGCTGTTTGATAGTGCTCATGTTTGAGAAGCAAATGTTTCCAGATTCCGTCCCTGTCATGCCCATACAGGGCAAGGAAAGAAGTCTGAAACTTTGGAATGCTGCCACCAGTCAATATAGACATACTGAACTAGATTCAGCAATGTTCTTGCTCACTGTAAGACAGTTTCATACTTCTATATGACTGAATACTAGCAGATGTACCAAGTATGGGAAGAATGTTGTCTTCACATCTTGCATTTAGGCTTCTGGGGACACCTTTAGAAATAGACTGTGAAAGTCAATGCACTCTTGATCAGGTCTAGCAGTGCACTTTTCAAGATCTTAATAGTAAAATAACTAGCATTCAATAAAACCAAGAATTCTTACCATCTCATTAAAAAGGGGGAAAAAAGAACATTGATTGCCAACCACAGCACCTAAAAGATTTGCTGCTGTGCAATAATTACAGCCATGCAATTTTCTGTGTTCCCATGGATATATCAAGAAGCATTTCCTCCCAATCTACTAATGAGTGTGCCTCCAGGTCAGGTATGTTTTTTATTTTATTTTCCTGTTACAGAGCCTAAGAATTAGGTAGGGAACTCTTCTGCTCTAATGTCTGCCTGCACTTCTCTTCAAAGCACAAGAGCTGCTTCTGCAGCAGCTTGTGGGATTTTCAACTTGCTGGCCTTACTAAAGTCACAGTTATACAGATTTGAACCTGTGTAAATAAACAATCATTGGCTCAAAAACATAGAGTATAAATTGCACTTCTGATTAATGTCCACTTTTGTGGTTCTGTGTTTCTTTTGTGATCATTCTTCCTAACATACTCATAAATGTTATGTAGTCCATTAGTGAAAACAATGACATTTTAATCATATGAACTCTTGCTGCAGCAAACTGCACATAAATCTTTCCTGAGAGCAATAGGAGAGAAAATTTGTATTCTATCCTGAATGGATAAATATTTGGAATGTTGAGACACTTTTGTGATTTCTTTTTGTCCACAGTACTAAGAAGACAGAGTGAGAAGGGGAGGGAGGGATCCATTTCTGCAGTATAAGCAGGACAAATAGTTACACAAGTAGGTTGTCACCACTCCTTTCGTCTGCCTCAGCCTGTGCCAGATGATTTTCAGATGCCACACTCTTGGGACTTAGTAACGAAGACCCAAGTCAGCATCCCACATCTAAAACTTTAAACTGTAGCAATAAAACCTTGAATCTAATGCCAACGATTACTTGAAAAGAAGCACACACAAACCTTTAAATAAGAATTAAGTTTACTTACAGTGAGGAAGTGTGGGAAGGTGCAGGAAACAAGAACCAGAGCACACTTGGACACCACACTTGTTGGGTAGAGAGAGTTACCTACACCTGTCTCTACACCTATGTAAGTATGGATCTCCATGCAGAGCATGGCTCAGGCTGCAACATTGAGTCACACGACAAAAGCAGGATGGCAATTAAATTTGAACTAAAGGTAAAAGCCAGCCAGGGATCCTCTGAGGTGACACTCCAAAACCTTTGAAAATGTGAGGTGAGATTCGATAGCCAGTCATTGGGCAGCTGGATAATTTCTTCAAGCTTTCTGGAACGGGTTGATAGGAAGTTTTCACAGCAGCCCTGCTGAAGCCTCTCAGCCTAATTACCTTGAGTTCTGCTCTGGGCTTGAAGGCCCTGAAACTGGAATACCATGAGATAATGCACCGAGGTGGTTTAATGAGTGCATGTAGGCTCATCTCCACAAAATGGAGTTTTTACAGGCAGCTAAATCTTTAAAAAGAAAATGGATTTCTTGACGGATTGTACAATTTGGTTGGTCATTTATTTGTTGATATTTACTTCAACACTCAAGCTATAACTTTTCTAATCTATATAAAGAAACTTGGAGCTTTTGTACACAAGGCATTTATTGTGCACTTGCCATTCTCTACTCACAGTTGTTTACAGATTCTTTAGATGGCCCCGTGATTTTCCAGTTTTGCTTCTGCTTTTACAAAGCACTTTTGGCAAGGGTGTGTGTGTGATATTATTTCTGAAAGTGGGGTGTTTTCCCACTTCTGTATTTGTGGTATCTAGAACTTATGCAACTGAAAGGCAAGGATGAAAATGTTCTTTGTGTAGTGCTCAAATCTCAGTTTTGCAGAAAAAATCAAAAGCAGATATAGCAGATTAATCCTCTTGTGGAGAAAAGCTGTCTGTATTCATTGACCCATAGTATGTCAAGACTGCTTGGAGGCTTCCAATAAAAGAGAAAAGGCCAAAAGGTTGATTCCTAGAAAAATAAAAATCTGATAGTCAAATTACCTGTGATCAATAAGCCTTATGATATTGACCAGAACCTCAGCAGAAAGCAGGCCAAATCAAGCCAGCATTGAGCCATGCTGTTCTATGTGAAACTGTAGCATGATTGATCAACCTGGACCACAAGCAAGTGCTGAAGGCATTTCAGTGTTAGATACCCCTGTTCTAACCCAGTGAATTTCCACCAATCACACCACCGCATGAATCATAACAACAGAAAATTTATGGCACAATCCGAGGGTGAGATTATTGGCCAGCAGGGAGGGACAGCATAGGATCCTTTGGAGTCCCAGAACTGAGGTCCTACCAGATGCACTCTGTCTGCTTTTTGCTTGGTCCAAAGCCATGCGACACTCTGAGCATTTGTGAGCAGACTCTCTGGGTGGGTAGGTGGGTGGGATGGATTACTACTATGGCTGCTCTGTCCATGTCTCTGGCTCCTCTGTGCACCACTGTGCACCCACCAGTTTGTTTATTTATTTAAACAACTTATATGCTGCCTCATCACATGAGCCTCGGGGCGGCTTACAATCATAGGTGGCTTACAATCATAGGAGGAGTTGTGGTGCCTCCTCCCATTTGTGAACTGCCAAGCTGATTTCCTTCCCAGGAAGATGGTAAGAGGAGACTCATCTTGCACATTCTGTTTCCTCTCTATGTCCAGTCTCAGATCTTGTGAGATACCTCGAAACCCAGGAGGTCAGAAATGTGGGATGTGCACCGTTGCAGTCTTCTGATTCACTTCCTCAGTGGGTTGCCCTGTGGTGGCAAGGCTGTAGGCCACGACACTGGCAGGATTGGTGTGCTGTGCTCACTGCTTCTCCTCCGCTGGAAAAAGCTGTAAGGTTGGCCCCTGCTGGATGGCTGATGGCAGTTGTGATGCAATGTCTATGCCTCCCTGCTTTAGTCCCAGTAATGCTTTCATTTCCCTGGGGAAAGTACCCCATACTGCTTCCTGGGAGACACCTCATATTGTCCTGGATGTTCCCTTTCTGGTCCTGTGAAGGACATTTCCCATTCTCTGTCTTGCTGCTGAAGGCAGATGGCAGGGCTTCTGGTGCTGGAGGAATATGGCATGAGGGACCTGCTACTTGAAGTGGGGAGGGATGGGAAGCGATTGAGACCTCAATACTCCAGCTGTCCTATAGATGGATGGAATGTACCCAGGTCTTCTTTGGTCCAGAAGCAGGGGTGCATTCCCCTGAAGGACTGGGCTGGCTGCCTCTCTCGCTCTGTATACACACACACACACACACACACACACACACACACTTACTTTCCATTCTTGGTCAGTGGAGGAGTGGAGCAGGCAGGACAGAAATATCCCCAAGTGGCATCCCTCATAGATGGTCTGGAATGCATATATGACAATACTTTCTATGAGATACTACATTGAAATAATATATTTTCAGAAGCGAACTTGCTTAATTTTTAGCAGCAGACAAATAAGATAATGCTGATGTTTCCCTAAAAGTGATGGAGGAGCAAGGCAACCAACTCAGTGTTTCTAAGACCTGGAGAAAACCTGTTGGCACACCTGAACTACAGAATCAGAACTGGTCATACCTAAGCACAGCTGTGAATCCTCTAGCAATCAAATACTTCTTCTGACAAGCTGTTAATGGAATGAAGTGATTAGTGCAGGAAGTGAGATATCTACAGGGGAGGCTAGTGACTTCTATTGCACTGGAGTGTCTTGTCCCCAGTCCAAATTTTTACCAACCACACCACATTGTGTTCTTATGAAAACAGTTTTCCAGAAGTGGGTATTGCATTGTATGTCTGTTCCTCAATACATGCATTCTTGTACACTGTTTCTGAAAGATGAATCACAAAATTCTGAAATGTACAGAATTTAAGGATAAAATCATAATCATAGAATCATAGAATCGTAGAATTGGAAGGGGGCAATAAGGCTGCTGTATCCAACTCCCTGCTCAGTGAAATATCCCATGCTTTGAAGGCCTTCAGGTTCAATCCCTGTTAAAGCAGGATTCCAAGTGAAAGCATCCCTAACAAATGGCTGTTCAGCTGCATCTTGAAAGCCTCCAGTGTGGGAGAGCCCACAACTTCTCTAGGTCACTAGTTCCATTGTAGTATTGCTGTAAAAGTCAGAAGGTTTTCCCTGATGTTTGGTTGGAATCTGACTTTCTGTTACTTGATCCCATTATTCCATTTCCTGCATCCTGGGATGTTTGAGAAAAGAATCTGCCTCTCCCTCTGGGTGGCAACCTTTCAAAGTGCTATCACATCTCCTCTCCATCCTCTCAAGGCTAAAGATACCAAATTATTTAAAATGTTCCTATTAGGGTCCCTGGTCATCTTTATTGCCCTCCTTTGAAATGTTTCTACTTTGTCTGCATCTTTCTTTAACTGTAGTGACCAGGTCACTGTGTTCCAATGTACATATGCACATGTCTGAAAATAATCTCCCACAATCCTATTCAGGCAGATGTCCCACTGTATTCAGCAGGCCTTGCTCCCAGGATGGGGTGCATACAATTACAAGTTTAATACTGACAAGAATCACTTTGAAAATGTAGTTCCTGAACACACATTTGAACTGCTGTAGTTTAATTGGTTGGGAAGTAGGATTGTTAGACATTAAAATGCCAGACTAGGTATCTGTTTGGAAGAACTGATCTGGCAGAGATTTCATACCTAGGGAACATTCTTTCCATTGGGCCTGAGAACCAGGTTCATTTATGCTGGACAAAATAGGTAGATGGCTGCAATTAAACCTAAGGGAACAAACAAATGAGATTGCCAGTACTAAGTAAATCGTCTGATAAATGTTGCCCTTTAACAGAGGCCATTTCCTTTACTGTAATGGTGTGTACTTTGTGGAAATGGTTCTCAGTAATTACTTTCTAAACTTAAACAATATTTGAGTAGATTAAATAACACACTATCACAGAGCACAGACTTCAAGTCTAGGCAGCAAAATCTTGGTAAGGACAGAATTCTCTTTTTCATCTTCCAAAAGTGCTGCACAGAAACATCCGACCGTAGCAAGCACTTTCATTGTTCAGAAAAATGCAAAATCAATGAGCAAAGCACAAAACCATGAACCACAGGCACATCCAGGTGATATTAATATTCAGGTGTAAAACAGGATACATGTACCAAATTGTTTTCATATTTATTCTATAGGTGTGATCCTAAAATAAGCAGATAAGTCATAGAAGGAAAGTGGCTTGCCCTCTTTCCTGTTCAGTTAGGGCAGAGGTGAGTGAAAAATGCATGTCAGTGCTGTATTGATGCACCACAATTAGCAAAGACACAAGAACTTCAGATCAAAAAGAAAATGTGAAATGCCATAATTGGAAGATAGCTATTTTATCTGACTTTCATCCATAACACAGTAGCATAGATGAAATGGGAACAGTGACGGGACATTGTTTTTAGTTCTCAGTAAATATCATGTAATCTACTTGCAGCCCAAGAGGACTACCTATTCCAATAACAGTTGACCTGCTTATAAATAGCATGGCATTTCCATAAAAAATATCACTTGAAAGCATTGACAGTCATATTGATTTCTGAAGGAGAATCAGGTCTTTATTGGCAGATTTGATTTCAGCAGATTTTCTAGGGTGATTGTTGGTCCAGACTGCAATGTTATGCACACCAATATGGAAAAGGATGTTCCAGGGATTTGAACTTTGTGAGTTCCCATATGAAATTATCTGACTGGCAGTCCTCACTTCTAGGGCCACAATAATCTAAACTAAGTGCAGACTTGGGACTGAATTCAACTTCACAGAGAGCAGAGGGAAAAGCAGAGGTGCAAATGAGCAGCAGAACACATGCCTTACAAAGGGAATGTGGCAGGTGCAGCCCCCAGCTCTTCTAGGTAGGGCTGCAAAAAAGTTCTTTCTGCAAACCTGGAGAGCCACTGCCAATCAAGCCCAGTAATACTGCACTCAACCAGTGATCTGACTCAGTATACGGATGCTTCCTTTCTTCTATGTACATACCCAACATATCAATTCCACCTGATATAGGCATGCATCAGGACAAGGTGTGGTAGAAGTTGGATAGTCTTGACCAGGTTTCATTCATCTGCACATTGCCAGATTATAGATAACATACGGTGTTTCTGTTGGTTTGCAGGTATTTTGCTCTGTAGTTCTGGAGAGACCAACCTTTTTTGAGGAGCTAGAATTCCCTGAGGCTGATGAAGCCATGATGCCATCTAACTCAGAAGGCATGGAGAAGCCTGGGCCTTTAGGGGAGCAGTCCACAGGTCTCCCCTTGCAGAAGTGGTGTATTCTGTTTCAAAGACTGAGCTTCTATCCCATCCCAGCAGGCATCATCACATTTAAAGTCAGATCAGTAATGCTCCTTTAACTAGAGGTACCTAACTCAGAAATAATTTATTTGGAGGAAATATTTTTATATCCAGCCCCTAAGCTCTGTTCAGGAGGCCCTGGGAATAAAAGCCTACAATTTACTGAACTTTACTGAAAATGACACTTTAGCTATAGTGTTTTTATACCAATCTTAACTCATTTTTGGACCTCAGTATTATCAGCCTTGGATTTCTGCCCAATGCTGCCTCTAGATTCAGAGTATACTTGCCTGCTATTCCCCGTACACGACCTTGGCTAGGACCCAACTTGTTTCTGGAAAATTCTTGTTTGCTGGTAAAAACTCTGCTTCACTTTTGGCCTGCTTAATTGACTCTACAATTGCAATTGACTCTGTGTGCATAGCAAACAGTTGAACAGGGCAGCTATATTCTTGTTTAATATTCATATAAATGGACATCCTGAGAGAAAAGGCTGGATCGGATAGTCATGTGTGTTTCCTCTGAGATGATCTCCTTAGGGATCCAGTTCTGAGTAGAAGACATCATGCACTTGGTGTTCCTTGATTCAAACTTGTCAAGTTTTATATAAAGCAAGAAGTTGCGATGAGTTCACTACTGGGTAGAAAATGCACTGTAGAATTCTCCTTTCACTACTCACTCACTTAGCTAATGGCAGTCAAATGCCTTTCAAAGGCTTTTCTAAGGAGTGCTTTTCTCTTGTCCTTTGGGTCTTTAAGCTTGCAAAGATGCAGTTCTTGGGCATCTTATGCCAATATTGCTGTTGTGGAGTTTCCAAGATGCTGGATAAGAAGATGCATTACTTCAGCTCCTTTGCTTTCTCAGATTACCTTCAGGATGTCCTTTTAAATCAAAATAACTATGATGAATGTTTTATGAGTTCAACATGCTTCACTTGACCTTGTCTGAATATTTGTATTTCCATTATCTCTTATGCATTATCCCTCTTATTACTTTTCCTTATACAAACTTTGCTGGTTTCCTAGAATCAACTGGTAATGCAACTGATCTTATGAGAATGACAGATACTAACCTGGGGCAGTGCTAGATTCCTAGTCCATAAAAGTTATTTATTGTATTTAAAACATCTATACAATGAGGCTAAATTACTCTCAAGAAGACATCCTATGCTTATTGTGCAAAAAGATAGAAAGTGTATGGGCAAGGGCAAATTATCATCTATAATGCTTTCACACATCCTACCAAAGATTAATAATGGTGTATCTTAGAGGGAAGAAGATTCTTCAGTGACAGAAACATTGTAAAATAAGCATCAGGATCTATTTAACTGAAGAAACAGAAATGCGGCTTCTTGATGGATGCCTTTTAAATGGAATGGCCAAACGGAACTTGCCACATTCATGATGTAATGCCTTGAAGCCCATGGCTTGTTTAGAAACTGGACTACTTTCAACCTGGAAGGTCCCTGCCAGAACAACATGAGACGTCCAACATAATACCATTCTGGAACGCTGGACCTGGTGAACCCTTTTTTAATTACAGAAAAGCTGCTGCTGCTGTTTGAGCCAGTTCTGCTGCACTTCCAGTGGTTGCATGGCCTGGAAAAGTCACTCTAAAGACCCATTCTAGTCTATTGAATGGCTTTTCATCATGGATTTTTATTTATTTATTTGTTTGTTTGTTTGTATTTAAGGAAGGAAACATATTTCTCACCACCTTTCCATTGGTAAGCTATGGAAGAAGCAAATTCACTTCTTTGAGATGTTCCTAAGGGATTTGTATTTTAAAGCACACTTCCTCATTTTCTACATCTGTTCACACAGCTGAGCAGCTGCCAAATAATGCATTTTTCATACCCTTTTAGGAAAGGTTTGTAGCTTTCACTTGACAAACAACCCTGTGCATTTCTTAGACGTGATTTTAAGATGCTTCAATGATAGCTGTATTACGTATGGCTAGACAGCCAAAATCACAAAGTGAGGGGATACAAAAATTATAGCCATTTCAATAACACACTCATATGGTTGCAAGATCAGTATCTTTCTGAGTTTTCCCCACCTGCTTTACGGAGATTTTGTAGAGTATCCACATGGACACCACATCCTTTTGAGCATGCAACACTTTTGCTGAAGGACTGCACTGGTTGCCTATTTACTGCCAGGACAAGTTTAAGGTTCTGGTACTAGTATACAAAGCACTAAACACCTTGGAACCAGTGTACCTGAAAGAGTATCTTCACCCTTACTAATCCGCTGGTCAGTGAAATCCTCAGAGGGCATGCTCCTGGTGGTCCCATGTTGACCTATAGCCCACCTGGAGTCTACCAGGAAAAGAGCCTTCAGTGTGGTGGCTCTACTTCTGTGGAATTCCTTGATTCTGGAGGTTGGACAGGCTCTCACACTGCTTGCTGCTGATACCTTAGTGTCAACAAGCCTTATTTGCTGATCAAGCACAGTTCCAGCATTAACCTTTTATTAATGCATTGTGTTTAAAAATCAATTTTATCTGTTTATTATTCACTTCTGTAGAATCTGTCTATTTATGGAACAGTGTACACATGCTGAAAATATGAGGGTTCTTCAAAAAGTTTCTGCACTTTTTAAAACTCTATTCATTAAGAATTTCAAAAACAAATTACATCACTTTCTACATAGTCATCTTCCTTTGCGATGCATTTTTCCTAGTATCGTACCAACTTTTTCATGCCATCAGCAAAAAATATATAACATGTATTTATAAAATATAAAAGTGCAGAAACTTTTTGTACATAGGAAAAAGAAAAGGTCAAGCAGCTCTTTGACAGCCAGCTATGCTTCATTCCTTCTAGCTTTGCTCTTTGTGCTTTCCTCTTTTCTGAAGAAATGTACCCAGTGCAGGAATGCAGGTTAAATTTTGGAATCCAAGCCCCAAGCATGGAGGACCATTGTGATTAGACACCAAAAATCCTATCAGCCCAGACATTTTCAAAGGTAGAATTACATGCAACAAGTTTCACAAAATGAACTCCCCATTAGGCTGTGCCTAGCAGTGGGCAAAAACTTATCTGGCTTTCCATAGTTCTTCTTGTCCTGTGTTCCTACAATAAGCCCAGAAACACAATTAAATGTGCATGAAGAAAAGTGGTAGGCACCCCTGACATCTCTTCTTTACTAACCAGTTAGAATCCACCAGACTCCATGATCTGCCTGTCCATTCAGGAGTGAACAGCCTCTCCTCTCCTCTCCTCTCCTCTCCTCTCCTCTCCTCTCCTCTTTCTTTTTTTCCTTTTAAATCCCTGCTGAAGAATAGTTATTTATTTTCCCTGAGTTTCTGGGTTGTTGATCACTAGACTATGGAAAGCTGGTAACCCAGGTCCTTTCCAAGAAAGCTTCCAAGTCCTTTTAAATAACTCAGTAGCATAGGAAATGCAAGATAATGAACCCAAAGTCAGAAGATTTCAATTCTTTTAAAAGTAGCATTTCCTCCCTATCCCTTGTGCCCTGGCTTCCAAGAGAATTGGACACATTTCAGATGAAGATAAGAAAGGCTTTGCTTAAAGGGCATATTGATATACTATCTCTTAAAGCATGTGCTGTATCCTGCATCATATCCCATTAATCTCTCCAGGTGGGTTGAACAGAATGGCATGGATGTGTGTCTGTTCCTGAATGATCACTTGCTGCTTATATGCCAGCTGCCCACTGGGCTCCCTGTTTACTCTGCTCTAGCAGTACTTGTTGTGCCACACTGGGCAATGACATAAAATGAACCCCACAAAATGATGTACAGATATCAAGGCAGAGCATATATCTTGTTGCATATGCAAAAGCTGCACAGAGCAACAATGATGTCAGATGGAGGATGTATCCCTCATTTCTCCTTTGGAGGTATTTCTTGGGATGTAATTCCAGGCTTTGCATTGACACATAGTCCCATACATATGAAAGTGGAGATGGTAATAGTACCCTTTGGTTTAATGCTTAAAGAGTGATTTCTTTTGTAAGAAGAGGTCTGTGTAATCAGAAGCCTTGCTTTCCCATGGATTTGATAGAAGCATGTATGAGAAGCATGTATGTATAGAACAAGTCCTAAGATCTGCCATTCTCCATTCATGGCACAAATAGGGCCCATAAGGTGCCTGCTGCCATGCATGTTGCCAGGAGGGAAAGATCCATTCTGCTCCCATTCCAAGCTGCATTTGATCATCACTGGGTAAAAAATAGATCATGCCATAGGCAGGGTAAGAAAACAGCTGGGCCTGTTGAGTTGTGCTGATTTCAATTATTGCCTCACCATCCTGATTCCAATTATGGCCCACCATAATTAGGGCTAGTTTTGTTGCTAGACCTAAACCCACTGCTTGTTTTGTAAGAAAAAATGTGCCGGAACTCATGAAATGATTTACCTTTCGCACGTAGTCTATCACTGAACGCACACCCACACACGTCAGTTGTGTAACGAGACATAACAGTCACCGCCCACTCAGTGCGCGACCACACGACCAATCCAATAGCAAGCCGAGCAGTGCCAATCCAACCAGCACGGATGAAGCACGCAGGCATCGAACTCGACACACAAGCAGCCCGCATGCAATGTTTTAATGATTTTGCTGCCAACCTGCTATGCTTGACAGGGTGATTCAAATCCATGTGGACCAAACATCAATTTTTCAAAAGGAACTTTTAAAACTTGGAAAATCTGTCAAAAAAAGGTGCTGGAACTCTGTTCCGGTGCATTCTATGACAAAAAAAAAACACTGCCTAAACCTAACAGATGAATAGATGTGCAGATAAAATGACATTGCACTGGATGCTGATCAGCCTTCAGGTGTTAGTGATTATCAGCTGGGAGGGTGATAGGGTTGTTCCTTTCAGCTACCTAAAAGCTACCTAGATGGCTCAAGTGAATGACATGTATGTGATACTCTCCACATGAAAATAAGCTATGGAGGAAATAGTGTAGGACTTTTCCCCTCTGTAATGAAATTAACTAGCATGATGAGAGTCAGAGAAGGATGGTTAGTCAAACATTATTTTATACGAAAATTAAATCTATTTTTAATCAGGATAAGAATTTCAGGATTCAATACAATGTTAATTCTACCTAGGGGTCATTGGATTGCTATGAGTTTAATTCTGTTTATTTGCTTGATTTTTTATTTCCTAGACCTTTCTGTGCAGCAGCCAAAGCAGGTTAAAATAATAAAATTCATTATAATTCTAAAAATTGCAATGATAAAACAGCCAGCATTCATGAAAACAATGAAGAATTTTAAAAAATTGTCCTAGACAGTACAAAAACCCCACAGTGCAATTGCAAGTGCAACCAGAACAGTCTGGTAAAATACAACTGGGGAAGGCCTAAGTAAACAAGTAAGTCTTCAGGGTCTTCCAAAAAGCCTGCAATGATGGTATTCTTTGTTAATAGTTTTGTTTATGAATGGACAGAGATGTGATGATCAAGCTGGAATCCAACTCTTCTGAACTTGCTGGACTTCTTTGGTGCACTCAGCCCTGGCAAGGAAGTGAGTTGATTCAAGATCAGGTTTGCAAATGATTGGGGATGCTATGGATTTCTTTGCACAACATACTCAAAGAACACCATTCTTTGTGCAAAGTATGCAAAGCCTTCAAAGCCTGCAAATCACATTCAAAGAAGCAGAACTCCACTTGCATGGTGAGCACATGGGTGGTGGGTGCACAAGCTGAACACAGTCACATACACTTAAAGCAGAAAGAAGGCAGGACCAAGGCCAAGCCAAGGAAACCCAATGGATTCTTACCATTAAACCGTATTCCTTACACATCAGTAGATATAATGTGGCAGTTGATTGATAACTTTACCTTGTAATGTTGCAGTGAAAGAAGTCTTGCTGCTATAGCATCAGTCATTTGATCATGCAAGTTCAATTGGCATGCAGAAATGATCACATTATGGTTCTACTGCAAACATCATGTTGCACAACCCTTCAGATTAATTAGTGCTCTGTAGGTGATGGTGCCAAATATGATTGCCTCATTAGGCCTTGAATCATTGATTTACCTTGCATCAACTGTACAAGATTCCTTCCATTCCACCTTTGTCATATTGTTGGGAATCAAAGATAACCAAAGATACACAGGATCAGAAGTGAATACAGGGGAGCACAGGAATAATATATGTAAAGAAAGATGAATACTCTTTAAAATTCTCCCTGCAGGCCATACCATGGACTGGAGAGCAAAGTAATTAGGGTTGTAATAATATCAGAGGCAATTACCAAACTGTGCCAAGGTATATTAATGTGTGGCAAGAAATGAATTAATGAATAAAACTGGTTCCTTCAAATAAACTGCACTGAAAGTGACCAAAGACACTGTGCTGTAGAGTGAGCACAAACTATTAACAGTGTCTAGTAATCAGAAACATTAGACTAGAGAGCTTTCAGGCTTGTATTCCTGTGAGAAACCCTGCAGTCTGGTAAGGGTTTCAATATATAAACAGGTACCAGGATCTGTGAATGTTAACCAGAATATACCACATTTTTAAATATAAGGATGAGCTAGGGCAGCTGAGTTGTTGCCACTTCCCTTTGAGCACTATCTAGAAGGCCGAAAGACCATCATAAGACCCATAAGAGAGCTAGACAGAATGCATGAAACCAGGAGAATACAGGTGTCCAGGTAACTTGGCACCCTGGAGCAATAGCTATCATACAAGGAAGCACTACTATCTTAAGGATGCATGCATAAGCCTTGCTTTGCTTGCTTGTTGCTTATCTGAATCCATATTCCATTAATGTATTTGCAGTCAATACAGAATTTGATCTTCGTAACATACATGGTTAGGCTTTGTTTAGGGAAACCTGGAATCTAAAGGATATTGTCTTGGCTGGACAAGGTCCCTAGGGTTAACTGATAGATCATTTGCAGGTAATGCTTCCATATCTGTCCTGGATATGACTGAATTATGCTATTATTTTTGAGGGTGGCATAATTTGATCAAAGGAGGAAGTCCATTGCTCTTCTTCATGAGTCACTGTTCTATCCTTGCTTCTTTCCAATTAAGAGGTATGTCCCAGATATTCCCTTATGTCTAGGATAATCCACAAGCAAATTATAGACTGAACCATGAAGCATTCCAAAAGCCAGTCCAAGCTATTTTGCTGTCTAGAACACAGAACAAAATGGTACCTTCTTCCATTCCATGGACAGACAGCAGGATTTTTCTACAATGCTGCCATTGGGACAACATCTTCCACCATGCCTAAAGGCAGTGGGCTAGTTCACGTGGCAAAAGGCAGGCCACTTCACAGAGAAGACTGTCCACCAAAGCCGTGCTGGTGCCGACCAGCTCTGCCTGCCAAGGCAGCCTGAGCACTCTGTCTAATGCTAGGGCTGGCTCTGCTATCACTCCAAAAGCGATGTAAGTCACATGATCAGGAACTGCTCCTTTTGCTCAAAGAAATGGCTCCCATAGTGCAATGATAAGAAGCTGCTGTGACAGAAATCCTGACAAAGACAGCATGGCAAGATGTAGGGATTTAACACCAATGGATTGCTTGGTAGGAAATGACATGGCTTTGCACAGCTACTTTGTTGGCACCACATTGTGAAATGGAAATAGCTGCTTCAGAAAGAAACATTGGAAAAGGAGTTGCATAGGAAAATTATCCATGTTCAAGGTATGGCTTCTACTGTCAAACAAAATTCAAAGTCATTTTTCCCCTCCTTTCCTGGTAAAACTATCCCTAGTGGCTGAATACAGAAGAGACTAAAGAAATAGAATCATTTGCTGGAAGAATGGTTAGGAATAGCCTGGACCACCACAATTCATTCAATTAACAACATGCCCATTTTGTCTTCATTCTCAACTACACTAGCTCAGCTGTTCCCTCTGGTCTAGAAGACAAGCTCCTGAAGGATGAAAGGTTAATCATTGCTTGACCCACTAATGTAATGAGGAGTGGGAAACCAACTGAGGAACCCACCCTGGAAAGATTGATTTCTTTGAGCTTGGGCTATCATATGGATTTTGTGTAGCCAATTGCCTTGTGATGGATGGTTAGAAGATGCCTCCTTACTATAGACAATAAAGAGCATTGCATTCTTTTAGAAACCAATTAGAAAACCACTCAAGTTTATTGCTGTATGTTCCAGGTCAACAGTTCTCCTTATGGAGGAAGAACAGCATAAATTCTTCCTCTTTTGTTTCATCCTTAAATGATTGTACAGATACCTGATTCATGAGATCAGATCCCTTCCATTTGCATACTCTGTACTCATAATACTAAGAATCTCCCAATGAAATTGATAGGTGCCAGATTCAGGATAGAGAAGAGAATGTATGTCATGATACAACATATAAACTTGTGCATCTTTCATCTATCCGGAATATTAGCCAAGCTGTCCTCTAGACTCATATTCCAAATGCATCATTCTCTTCCTGCTACCTTTCCTGCTCTCCATCCTATGCATTCCGAATAGGAATACAATGGTGTGAATGAAATTTGCATTGGTCTCCAGTGAAATATCCTTGATATTTTCTAGTTCCTTCATTGGTGTACTCCTAAATCTTAATCTTCTAATTTATTGGATGCTATTTTCCCTTGAATTGATGGCTGAGCCAAAATATACAAAATCTCTCACAATTTTGATTTCTGCATTGTTTAATAGGTTTAGTGGTATTAACTTGTTTTAGTCTTTACATTCAGATTTTTACATTTCTGTGGTGAAATTTTATATTGTATCTTATTTCATTTTATGAATTGTTGTGCACTCTTCAGACAGTCTCTGCTATTAGAGACTGCAATAAAGAAATAAAGCTAGAGCTAGAGCTAGAGCTAAAACTAAAACTAAAACTAGCAGCAAAGCAATATAAAATCATCCAGCATGGTCTAATGGTTGGAGTGTTGGACTGGGGCTCCAGAAACTCTGGGTCAAGCTGTGAAATTCACTGGGTGACTTTTGGCCAGTCATAGACTTTCAACCTAACCTGCCTCACAGTTTTATTGTTGTAAAGATAAACTGAAAATGAAGATCCTGAAAGCAGCTTTGGGCTCCTTGCAAGTGGAAGAAAGGTAGTGTGTAAACACAAAAGAAGAAGAAGAAGAAGAAGAAGAAGAAGAAGAAGAAGAAGAAGAAGAAGAAGAAGAAGAAGAAGAAGA
>JAIXND010000757.1:11783191-11831052 GCA_023646645.1 Varanus salvator macromaculatus | reverse complement strand
GAAGAAGAAGAAGAAGAAGAAGAAGAAGAAGAAGAAGAAGAAGAAGATTATGAACCTTAGCAATCAAATCAAAACTGAGCTCCAGTCAAAGAGACCCAAAGGCTTGGCACCAAAATTAAGCCACTACTTATTGGTAGCTTGTCATCCATATCCAAGGGCCCTCAGCTGACAATAGTGTCTCTTGCATCTCTACATAATATATAGCCTGTAATCCTGGTCTGAAGAATACAACATAACTTTCATACTTAATTCCCCACAAATATTGAAGTTGCAATCCATTTCCAGCTGTAAATGGCATCACTAAAAGTCTGGGAGCATACTGGCAATTAGAGCAGTTCTATAGAACTGGTGCCACATCATTTCTATAATATGTTCCTGAGAGCAATTCACCTGCTGCATTCTGCACTGCTGCCTCTTTTATGAGAAGATGCACCATTGTGCCCAGATTATCATTGTCCAGGAACTGTACCTGACAGTCTAACTGAAGCCAGCCAAAATCATCCTGAGCCACTGACTTTCCAGTGGAATAGATAAATCTTTTCTAATCAAATCTAATTTCCAGTGAAAAGATAAGTACCAGGTCTAGAAAAGTACTTCCAAATACTTGCTTCTTCATGCAAGAAGGAATCACACACAGAGTAGGTCCCTTGTCCAAATTCTGGACCTTTGAACCACCCATAGAGCATCTTGCCGAGAGTCAATTTTTAGTTCACTAGCCCTTATCCAACCCTAATGACAGTCAATGTTATTTGCTTTTCGGCGCCAGGCGAAGACCTTTTTATTTAGACAATATTTTAATGGTTAATGTCTGTTTTAATTTATGTTTAATTTATGTATTAATTTAAATTTCTTATTTATATTTTGTTGTATGTTTTTATATGATAACCTGAGATGGGCCAGTTTTTTTAAATATGGTATATGTTTTTGATAATACATTTGTTTAGTGTTGTGAGCCGCCCCGAGGCTGCTTCAAGGGGCAGCATAAAAATATTTAAATAAATAAATAAATAAAATAAATGGATAGTTAGTTTTAACTCTAATTGTTCCAAAAGCATATTGGTGATGGATGCAGAATTATCTCTCTTTCTCTCAATTTCTCTCTCTCTCTCTCTCTCTCTCTCTCTCTCTCTCTCTCTCTCTCTTTCTTTCTCTCATTTTACCATTGCTTTGCTTTTTATGGGGCTTGTATTGTATTTTATTGGTTTGCTTTATACATTGTTGTAAACTTCCCAGAGAGCATCAGGGGTGCATAGAAATGAAATGAATGACCGAATAAATATGTGTTGTGCTTTTTAATCTTGCTTTTATTCCTTTAAGTTCAATTTAACATAAAATAAACTTCATGAGGTTTAGAGGCAGCTGTAGCATACAGGAGAATCTATGGATTTACATTTTCTAGCTTTTTTCCCCTGAGAAAGTCATCTGTCAGGGTTACCAAGGCTGTTTCAGCCCCAAACCTACCCTGGAAGCAGAATGGAATTTCCTCCTTCAGTAAAGATCAAGGACAGCTCTACACAAACAGAAGACAGGGTGGTAGAACTCTTCCTAGACTTCCTACTACAAATAGTCAGATTGAAGGGGCTGATTTGATTTGTCACAAAAAGGCAGCAAATGGCTGGTTACTAAATTTATTGTTGTATTTATGCTGCTGAGGGAGAGGAGGAGGAGAAGGAGCATTTCTGTTGCAGATACCAAAATAATATGATGAGCCTCGGCTATTACACATTTTCACTTGCTGGAGGAAAAGGAATTTACTAATTCCTCAGGCAGCAAAATGTCTAAGTGCACATAAAATGTAAATGCTTTGGGGAATGGTTCTAGTTTAGCATCATCCGTAACATATTAGTTTTGTATATATGCTGATTCTCCACTGCCTCCAATGAGGATATTTTTCAACATGGTAGCTGCACTACTACCACCATGAAACTGAAATGGTATCGGCCAGGAATGTTTGTAATACTGCATCCATTTGGGCAGGGCAGGCTATGGATGAGTTCATAAGATTATTAGTGTTTATATTTCCTTTAGATGGGGAACTATGTACATTATTTAGAAGTCTGATTCCTCACAACATGAACTTTTCATTGTATAGGAGAATGCTAAATTTCAAGGCCTGAAAGCCCAAGGAGAAAACATAGTTTGGGAGTTTTTTAAAGTCCTTATTTAGACCTCCATAATTTATCTTCAAAATACATTTTGTAATATGACTAAATGTTTTTGGACTACAATATTGACTGTTGTGAGCTGAGGTTCCTCCTTCAAGCAATCATAAGCCACAGAACATTTTCCTTGAAAGACTTTCTTTATTGCTCCTAAGTACAAATCACTCAAATACTTTGGCCACCTAATGAGGAGGAAGGACTTGCCGGAAAAGACCCTGATGCTGGATGCGATTGAAGGCAAAATGAGAAGGGGATGGCAGAGGGTGAGGTGGCTAGATGGGATCACTGGGGCGGTGGGTGTAGGCTTGGGTGGACTCCAGGATATGGTGGAGGACAGGAGACCCTGGAGGAATGTTGTCCATGGGGTTCTGGAAAGTCAAGCATGACTTAGTCATTAATAATAATAATAATAAACCAAATGACTCAGAACAGATCTCTGAGCATGCACAGAGCAGCTTTCAAACCCAATCTAGTGTTTACTTCCAGGAACTCTCCTTATGAATATGCCCGGACACCCTCCCTGCATGAGGAGCTTCCTGAAAACGAGCACACCTTTTCTCTGTGCACTGCTCATTCAATTGGGCCTCCTGTCTCTGCCAACGTCTCACCATGGGGTTGAGAGCAGGGGGAGAGGCTGGTCTGCATCTGAGAATTTCTCATCCTCAGAGAACTCTCTGGCTAGTTGTACATCTTGATCATTTCCAGGAGCTGCCTGGCTCAGTGAAGCATCCAGCCTTGAGATAATCACCTCCACCTCCTTCATCTCCGAATCTTGACCCAGCCCATCCTCCACAATCCCACTGTAATTTGTTCCACATCCCAATTCTAAATTGTCTGGGATGCAGCCAGCAGTCCATGAGAACGATTGCCCAGAACAGCCAACCTTCTCACTCCCAACAGAATATGGTTCTCAAAACAGCTGCAACTACTTTTCATGCATTTTAGTAATTGTCCCTGCTAATTACAGCTGGGATGTAGAATTGGAGATTGTAACACATTAAATTTGAAGAAATTAAAACGGAACCATTTTAGGGAAGTATTATGTTCTTTTGGGGAACGCCAATCTTCGTGAGGAATTAGCTAATTAAAAACACCAGGGTAGTGCCTGAATAAACCATTAAAACCAAGGGTTACTTTCACACTTGATTGGTGCATGTCAAAATATTGTTTCTCTGTTTTGAACTCTTCATAGCATATATTATATATTGATGGTAGACAGTGAATAATTTCTCTGTGTATGGATATGGCACAGAGAAACATTGGATTAATGTATCTTGAAAGAAGATTTTGGAGTACTCTGCTCCCTAAGCACCATCTGTTCTGGATTTTTGCATCTACATTTGTTTGTTTTAATGGCTTTGGAACATGGTCTTCAGACTTTAGACAAGAAGCAATGTGACAGCATATATACGCAAATAACTAAGAAAGTGTCATTTTACAAGATAAAAACTAGTGAGGGAAAAATAATTTGAAATAGAACTATTTGAATATCCAAATATTTGAATAGCTTTTGCTTACCATCTGTCAAGAGACATGTATTTCTAAGTATTGTATCATATTATTAACATTGTTAGTATTACTATTACTGCTATTATTATTGATCTAACAAAATCTAAATACATAGTACTTTATAAAGAGCATAATTTATAAGTTAAATAAATTACTTATAATTTATAATTTATAAGTTTATAAGTTTATACCCTACCTGAAAATTTTCCAACCTGAGATACAGGGAAATGGCAGACACGGAGGGGAGGGGGGAGAACTAAATATGCATTAGTGCTACTGTATAATCAATAAAATTGCATTGCAATGTAAGTATATGCAGTTATATTGATTGTGCATGAGTGTGCATTTACTTGTGCACGTGCATAAATACACCAATATTTATTCATTTAACACAAAATAGTACTCATGCACATTGACTAGTGCACAGTTGTGTATGTGTGAATTGGTGCAAATTCCTCCAAAGAGTTTTTAAAACGTTTGCAGAATCTGCTTGGCTTAAAAAAAAAAAGCAGCAAAAAAAGTCTGCTGCAAAATCTGCAGGTCATAGTCATAGAAATCCAAACTGATTTGAATCAGTTGCAGATTTCTGGAACATCCTTAGTCTGTCAAGAGCCACATATATCAATCTGCTTTCCATTGGAAACAAACCAACCAGTTATTCAATGTGGTTTTCTTTGCTTGACAGAACCTTTGTGTACTTTAGAAACTTATCAGAACATTCTCCATAGGAAAAATTGTAACAGCACAGAAGACTGTTGTTGTTGCTGCATTCTTCTTGTTGCTTCTGGCTTTCTAAGAATTATACATAAACTTCAACTAATGCACACCAAAATATCCAAATAATTATCCATGTAGAAGTGGCATCTTTATATTATCTATACAGATGTCAGAAACATTGTAGGGTCTTAACCTATTGTGTAATAGGATTTGTCCTTCCAATTTTTAGCCATCAAAAAGACAGTGAATCAATTAACATTAACCATATATTAACTTTCAGGAAGCAAATAGATTATTTAAGAAGACATATACATTATTAAATTTTAGGAGTGTTCTAATACAATGTGTAGCCATATAGTAACTTTTCCTCCCAAAGAAGTAACTATTAGGAATTTCCAAAACATATAGTTAAAGTAAGCATTATTTATATTTCACCTCCAGGACTTAGTCAGCTATTGCTGTTCAATAGTCATGGAACAAGAGTTCTTGTCAAATAAGGGATAACTGGAGATCCCTAGATACTTAAGATAAGATCTTAAAGTAGCAAGTCATTGATGAAACTAAATGGGGCAATGCAGTTCATTATTCCACTGCTGCTTAGCTCCCTGTTTATCATAGTTATTCAACAATAATAAACATCTCTAAACTCGTAAGTATAGGTGATTGGCTACAATAAGTGCTTGCAATACCAACGATACTCCATAGCTTTAAAAAGTGGCAAGGCCAAACCTGGATTCTAACAAATATTGTAGTTGCAAATATTGCCATTGAACTTTAAAAAAGCTGAAAATGACAGTCATGGAGAATAAGAAGTCATCATCAATATCCAGTAGTTGACCTAAGGTGAAACCCATGCAAGTCTGACACACATGCACACACACACACACACTTTACACATAGTGAATGAGCAGGGAAGTTGACAATAGGCATATAATGTGCAGCATTATATTGTCCTTAAATTTGGTCTAGAAGCTGCACTTAGGTTAGTAATGAAAGTAGCTCATTGGTGTATTATTGGTCCAATGCTAAAGGAACTGCACAGGCCTCTAAATGCTGTCATGCCAAACTTAAGGCTTATTTTATTTTATTTTATTTTAGTTATAAAATCCCAAACAATTTGGAACTAGGATGCTTAAGGGATCCTGAATCCCTATTGGCCTGCTCAGTTGCTGTACTCATCAAGAGATACGCACCTGTAGCAGTCCAGTCCATCATGGATCAGAATAGAGTTTTTGGTATCACAGCTTCCACTCACAAACTCTCTACCCCTACAAATCACAAACTCTCTCACAAACTCTCTACCCCTACAAATCAGGCAGAAGTGGCACTGCGATTTCTAGGAAGGAAATCTTGTTCTCTAAAGGAATCCTATTTTCTTGTTTTGCTTGTTATGTACATTGCTTTAAAAAATTATTCATGTAAGCCATTAATATTGTTGAATAAATAGCATTTCTTCCATACATTTTTTAAAGAAAAGAACCTCCAAGCGGTCTGCTTTGTCGCACTTGTAGTGTGATGAATAACATGCTTTTGCCAGCTAAATTGGGGAAAACGGTTATCAAGTACAGCCTTGACAGATTTATGAGTTTGCTTCTGAATGAGTGCTTCAAAGATTTGGGGATAGTCATCGTTGTGTTTCTCATGCATGTTTGTTGACCCCCATTAAATTCACATCACTCATGGCTGATGGATCTTAGAAATCCCCAAGTCTTAATGGTGGAAAATTGTCAGCACAAACCAGATACTCAACACTTGTCAATACTATCAATGCCAGCCTTTCTCTTTTTTATTTCAATGTGTAATAAATTGAAAACTGTGTGCGCTGTAGATGGTGGGAGAGAACAAAGCCTGAGTTCCTTTAAGTGTTTCTGTCAGTAGAAAGGCAACCAAACAGAAAAGAGGGCTGCAAATAGAGAATACGGTGTGATTTTTTCTGTATGCTTGTTTGTCTCAGAAGGATGCTACAGAGCAAAATTATTTTAAAAAAAGGTTATTAGTTGGAGAAAAATTCTTTTAGATCAGAATTTTATACCTGAATGACATATGATGATAGGATATTCATGTATGGGTATACCACATTTATTTGAACCCCCTCCATCCCCGTTAAGGTTGTGTCAAAGGGAGTTATCTCTACTTCCATGCACTATTTTCCTAGGTCGCCCACTATCTGGTTGCCTCCTCAATGGTTTTATGGTGGACTACTACAACCTAGTCCCGTTTACACTATACGTACTTGAATAGCATTTTGATGAGGAACAAGTCAATACTTTTGGTCTCCTTCAAAGTAGAAACATGTGTCCTCACATGAAAAGTAGGCAATAAAGATCCATATATTTATTCCCACTATATTGTATTATTCCACAAAGGGATCATACTCTAATACAATGGCTGCTATGCTGCAGGCTTGGATGGTGCAAATACAGCAGTACTTTACTTAAAAGAAAAAAAAAAAAACCCTTAAAATGCAAATAGCTTTCCCAGTATTTTACCATTTAACTTTTTAACTTTAGTTTTAAGATTGCATTTTATCCTGCACTGCTGCTATGTCTGTGTTGATTCAGTTGCAGTTTCTGTGGTTTTATTGTCTTATGTTAAGTTTTTGTTGTTTGAGTGTTTTTAACTTTTGTATACTGCCTTGAGTATTGACAGGTATTGAAATGAAATGAAATGAAATGAAATGAAATGGAGTGGTATGTTCCCAAAAGGAAAACATTCTGTGGAAGCAGAAGATTCTGTGATTGCCATTCAACTTTCTATCTTTCATCAGTTCTATTCCCATATAGGGTAGGTCTTAGAAAGGATGAGACCAGGCTCTTCTGAACCCACCAAAAGATGCACGAGAAATTCATTTCGGTTCATTTTTATCATGGCTTACTCAATTCACACCTTCCAGATGAAAAACAGACTCATCCACAGACCCATAGTTTCTACCTAGCTTGAAGTGCCTGATCCTGCCTAATCTTGGAAGCTAAGCAGATATGGGTGTGGTTGAGATCGGGATGGGTGACATAAATATGAACTGCTCAGAGAGCATATGTAATAATATTAATAATTATAAATGATCGGTGGCTGAAGTCCATAAATTTCTGAGCTTCCAATGTGATTCACAGAAAAAAAACCTGTTCAACAGCATGTGCACATTTGAAAAACAAACAAAAACACATTATAAACAATCTGCACATTTCAAAGAAACAAACACATTGGAAATTACTTGAAAATACACATAGATTTTCATATGAAAATAAAAAGAAACCTCTCTGATTTGGACTGGAATCTGAATCAATATTGAGATGAATTTATTTATTTATTTATTTAGAAGGCTTCTATGCTACCTCATTCGCCGAAGCCTCGGGGCGGCTCACAATAATAAATAAGAACGGAATAAAACAATATAATATGAGTCGACCTGGCCTGAAAAATAAAATCAATAAATAATATTAACAAATAAAATAGCATTTGAATAAAAAGGTATTTGCCTGGCACCGAAAAACAAATAACGACGGCACCAGGCGGACCTCTCTGGGGAGCGCATTCCATAGATTGGGCGCCACTGCAGAGAAAGCCCTCCTCCGAGTACTTACCCTCCTAATATCCTTCATGGAGGGTTCCCAGAGAAGGGCCTCTCCCGCTGATCTTAAGGGGCAGGCGGGCATATATGGACATAAGCGCTCCTTCAGGTAACCAGGACCCCAACCGTTAAGGGCTTTATAGGTCATAACCAACACCTTGAATTGGGCCCGGACTTCAATGGGGAGCCAGTGAAGCTGACAGAGAACTGGGGTTATATGAGAACAATGCTCAGTCCCCGTCAGCAGCCTGGAAGCTCTATTTTGCACCAATTGAAGTATCCAGACCGTTTTCAAGGGCAGCCCCGCATAGAGCGTGTTACAGAAGTCAAGTTGGGAAGTCACCAATGCGTCTGTCACTGTCACCAGGCAGTTGTTCTCCAGGTAGGGATGCAGCTGATAGATCAGCTGAAGCTGAAAGAAAGCGCTCCTCGCCACCACTGTCACCTGAGCTTCCAGTGAAAGCTCTAGGTTGAGGAGCACTCCCAAGCTGCGAACCTTGTCCCTAAGAGGGAGTGCAACCCCATTCAGGTCTAGGTTGAGGTCCCCTTCCCTGAAGCCCAATCCGCCAACCAACAGGACCTCCATCTTGTCTGGACTGAGCTTCAGTTTATTGGCCCTCATCCAGCCCATTACCTCGGCCAGGCACCGGTTCAGTACAGCCACTGCCTGACCTGGATTGGTAGAAAATGAGAGGTAGAGCTGGTATCATCAGCATACTGATGATTCTGCAGCCCACACCTCCTGATGACCTCCCCCAGCGGTTTCATGTAGATGTTAAATAGCAAGGGGGACAAAATGGAACCCTGCAGAACTCCATGGCATAGCTGCCATGGTGCAGAGCCATAGTCCCCCAACATCACCTTCTGGAATCGGCCATTGAGATAGAAGTGGAACCACTGCAAAGCAGTGCCTCCGACCCCCAACCCCGCCAGCCTATCCAGAAGGATACCATGCTCGATGGTATCGAAAGCCGCTGAGAGGTCCAGGAGAACCAACAGGGATGCACTCCCCCTGTCTTTCTCCCTGCACAGGTCATTGTACAGGGTGACCAAGGCAGATTCAGGACCGTACCCAGGTCTGAAGCCTAACTGAAATGGGTCCAGATAATCAGTTTCTTCCAAGAGTGCTTGGAGTTGTCCCACCACCACCCGCTCCAACACCTTGCCCAGAAATGGGATGTTGGCCACTGGTCTATAATTAGTGGCCATCTCTAGATCCAGTGATGCCTTCTTCAGGACCAGTCGGACTACCACCTCCTTTAAAGGGGCAGGTACCCAGCACTCCCTCAGAGAGGCATTAACCACTTCCAAGATCCAGATCCCTATCCTGTGCTTGGCGTTGTTAATTAGCCAAGATGGGCAAGGGTCCAGTAGGCAGGTTGTGGGACTCATCCAAGCACCTTGTACTTGTTCAAGCACCATGTCCACATCATCAGGCCACAGTAACTGAAATTCATCCATCAGTTTTGGACCAGATGGTGACATTGGTATCGCCCCAGAAGCCTCTGAATTACTAGTGGAGTCCAGCTCATGACGAATCTGAGTGATTTTCTCCCTGAAATGCTTGGCAAAGTTGTCACAGTGGGCCTTCAAGGGTGGAACCAGACCTTTCTTAGGGCCAAGATAAACCAGCCCTTGTACCACCCGAAACAGCTCTGCCAGATGGCATTGTGAGGAGGCAATGGAAATAGAGAAGAATTGTTTTTCTCCACCCTCACCGCCACAGCATAGGCCCGATAATGGGCTCTTAAGTGTGTTCGGTCAGATTAATCCCGTGATTTCCTCCACCTATGCTCTAGACGTCTCCCAACCTGCTTCATCATCGGCAATTCAGGTGTGTAGAGTGGGCTCTGCCCTGTGGGAGAGGACGCTTAGGAGCGATCGTGTCAATAGCCGTGGTCATTTCCCCATTCCATAGTTTGACCAGAGCCTCGACAGGAGCACCAATCTTGTCAGCCAGAAACTCCCCCAGGGCCTTCAGGAATCCATCCAGATCTGTCTGGCTCCAGAGGTGGACCCACACAATTGGGTCTGCACCCTTACAGAGGGAAAGGCCGCTTTTGAGCACAAACCTCATGAGGAAGTGATCTGACCATGACAGGGGTGTTAGACATACCGTATTTTTCGCTCTATAAGACGTGCCTGACCATAAGACGCACCTAGTTTTTAGAGGAGGAAAACAGGAAAAAAAAATTCTGAATCAAATGGGCACATAATCACAGGCACATTCCCCATCACTTCCTCATGGGCTGCACATCTGACAGACTTACTTCTGAGGGGGAAAAAAGTGAGTCTTATAGAGCAAAAAATACGGTAAATTCCTCACCCTCAGACCACCCTTTTCCTGCCCCATTGAGGAAACCAGGTCCAGAGTGTGTCCACGTTCATGGGTTGGACCTGTGACATGTTGAGACAGACCCATGGGCATCATGGAGGCCATGAAGTCCTGAGCCACCTTGGTCAGACCAGTCTCGGCATGGAGATTGAAGTCCCCCAGGACCAACATCCTGGGGGTCCTCAACACCAGGTCCAAGATGATCTCTGTCAGCTCAGGCAAGGAGACTGTTGGGAAGAAAGGTGCACAGTGCACCAACAGAATCCCCAATCTGTCTCGGTCGCCCAACACCAAGTAGAGGCACTCTAGCCTCGGCCTCGAAGGGACTGGAAGCCCCGCAAGGGAGATGGAGGCTCAGTAAACCAAAGCAACCCCCCTTCCCCTCTCCTCCAGGCATGGATGGTGCTGAACCAGATACCCAGACGGGCACATTTGAGAAAGGGCGACATTCCCCCCCTCTCCTGCCCAGGTCTCTGTTATGCAAGCCGGGTTGGCCCCTTCATCCACAATCAGGTTGTGGATGAGGGACGATTTATTGCGGACTGACCTGGCATTAAGCAACAGCACCGTCAGGCCTGGGGGGCGGTTGACAAGACTACCTGGAACCCTCTGGCTGGAGGTAAAACCAGAAGGAGGGACAGGTATCAGCCATCTTTCCCTCCTTCTTCTATGTGGACACATCAAACCCCCACCGCTGTAACATCCATTGCTGGTGACCACCCCAATGGCAGCACCCATGCACTGCCCTGGTAACTCAACCGTCGCCGTGGCCAGGGACGACTCCATAAAACCAGATTAAAATACAATAAAAATATTAAAACAATGTAAAACTCCCCCATCTACCCCCTCAATAAAAATTCCACCCACCGACAGAGTCCCTCACCAGCCCAGCCCCCGCACAGCTACAAACAGCAACAAACGGCAGCAACCACCCTTTGGCCATCGTCCTTTGGCCGCCGGCCCCAGGCCACATCCGGTGAGTTAAGCCAGCACCTGCCCGCATGCCCCGCCCCTAATCCGGCGTTGCTCTCACCAATGCCAGCAGGAGGGGGGGAGCAGAGATGGACGTGGAAGCCCGTCGGCCGGCTGGCGAGATGGTGGTGCCCTCCTCCACGACGTTGGTCGGCAGCCCAGCATCCTCCTCCCCCAGGGTGGTCCAGCGGTGGCTGCGGGAGTGGCATCAGCTGGCCCCCAGGCTCGGCAGCACGCCTCAGGTCAACATGTGCCTCGGCAGTGGCGGCGGAGTGGCGGGAGTTGCAGTTGCGGCATGGAAGGTGTTGCGGGGGGGGGAGGGTCCGGTCTGGCTCCTGCCCCAGGCCGCATCCGGCGAATTAAGCTGGCACCCTCTCACGTGTCCTGCCCCCCAATCTGGCATTCTTCTCACCAACGCCAGTCGGGGGCGAGCAGAGACAGACGTGGAAGCCTGTATAACTGGAATAGTCATAGCATGGCATACTCACACAGCTGTATCTATAGGTGTATTGGCCACAGGATCTGTTCAATATACAAATGTGTGTAAGTGGGGGAGAAGGGAAAGGCAACATGGGAATACTGGCAAGGCCAAAGTCTCCTGTCCACTTCTTTAGTAAATGCTGAGCTCACATAGGTAGATCAAAGCTGGTTAATGAGTCCTGATTTCAAACTAAACTTTGGAATCCAAAATTAATCTATTAGATTTTTATGGAATCCTGAATCTGTACTAGATGAACATTCCAGTCAGTTTCACCAGGCAATTACCCACAGAACACACCTAAATGGGAGACCAACTTAAATGTATGTAAATGTAAAAATATATAGTAGTCTTCATTAGGTAAGATTCCAGGCTACAATAAACCAATGTAGATAATGAATTATTTAAATCCAATACAGTAAAAGCTATGAAAGGTCTTCTGGTACCTTAAAAAATAAGTTTATTCATATATGAGCTTCACTTCATCAAATTCACAGAATACTGTGCAGACCTTTCAAGTTTTTATAAAGCATGTGTGGAGGGTAAAGGGAGGAGTGTAAATAATGAGATCAGAAGGCAAAGCAGTGCAGAACATACTCATGGTGATAATCACATTATTAACAGTGGTCCTTTGCTGTGCAGCTGTTGCTGATAACACACATCTGGGTGCTAGGTAAGCCAAGTGATACATGCAGAGTGATAACCATCTGTTCTCCCAATCCAGGGATAGAATTGAATCAGTTGATGAATTCTGACTTAGCAGTTTCTCATGCTACTCCCCCTTTGAAGTTCCTTAGTTCACAACGGATGAACACTTTAAGGTCTGTGATAGAGTGTGAGTGTCTTAGGATGCTGTGTAGTACATAAAAAACCTGAAACTCTGAGTGGATGCAGTGGACTAGAGTGCATGCAAGCTTAGGTGAAAATACATGCATTTGCCTTGAAGGGGCCACAAGACTCTTTGTTACTTTGCTCCAATGCACTATCCCAGCTACCTTCATGGGCACACTAGAGAACTTGTTACAGTACAAAGAAATGCTAACATCAAACAACCACCATCATCATCAAATAATCCCAAGACAGAAAATGTTTAAGGTGCAGATTGATTGATTCTACAAATTAAAGCACTTGGGAAAATAAGCATGTCTTAACTTGGCACTGACAAACGTGTAAAGTGGGCACATGGCATAGCTCTTCAAATCAGAATTGTTACAAAGTAACAAAGTCCATGCTGAAAAAGCCCTTTGCTGAATCCTTAGCATCCTTCCAATAAGGAATGCACTTGGATTTGAAGTTTATGAGAAGACACGGCTAATCTCATATGGGAAGAAGCATTTGTTTGACAGGTATTTGGGCCCCAAGCCCTTCAGAGCTTTAATGGGGAGTATAAACACATTGTTGGAAATGAGAAAGGAATGTGCTCTTGGCCCACATTTGCAAGACCTGCTGATTGGAATTGAATGAGGAGGAGGAGGAGGGAAGAACAGGATTAGGCCTTGGAATGTATACCAATTCCAGACTTTGAGATGAGAGAAGTGGAGACACTTATCTCAAGAATCTACTCCCCAGGTACCCAGGCAGCCTTTGAGAATATCCGAGACCTACAGTTAGTGGAAAGGGGCTTGGAACACGGGATTTTCTCAGAGACACGCAAGCTGGGAGCCACTCTGGACCCCATGTCAGTGGAGGAGGGTGACCCATTTGGAGGATTCCCATGCCTAAAGGAGGTGTGCTCATTTTCAGAAGGCCCCTTGCAAAGGGATATTTATTTATTTATTTATAAAATTTGTATGTCATCCAATTACTTGCATCTCTGGATGGCTTACAGCATAAATAAATTGACAACCCATTCTGGCTGCAAGTTAATAAAAATACAACAGTAAAATTCAATATTAAGACATATTAAAATATTGATTAAATTAAAAGGTCTTAACCTGGCACTGAAAAACATATAATGACGGCACCAGGCAGACCTCTCTAGGGAGCACATTCTATAGTCGGGGCGCCACCAAAGAGAAGGCCTCCTCTGGGTATTCTGTCTCCTAACATCTTTCACAGAGGGTTCCCGGAGGAGGGCTTCTGTTGCCGATCTCAGGGGGTGGGAGGGCAAATAGGGAAGAAAGCATTCCTTTAGGTATCCTGGTCCCAAGCTATTTAGGGCTTTATAACCAGCACCTTGAATTGAGCCCAGACTTTGATGGGAAGCCAATGGAGTTTATAGAGGACTGGGGTTATATGAGAATAACGCCCAGTCCCCGACAACATCCTGGCAGCTCTATTTTGGACCATCTGAAGTATCCGAACTGTCCCACATAAAACGCGTTACAGAAATCCAACCAGGAAGTAAGCAATGTGTATATTACTGTTGCTAGGCAATCCTCCTCCAGGTAGGGACACAGGTGATGGATTAGCGGAAGCTGAAGGAAAGTGCTCCTTGTCACTGCTATCACTTGGACTTCCAAGGATAGCTCCGGGTCGAGGAGCACTCCCAAGCTGCGGACCTTGTCCTATAGAGGGAGTGCAACCCCATCCAGGGCAAGGCCCAAGTCACCTACCCAGGAGCTTGAATCACACACCAACAGAACCTCCATCTTATCTGGATTGAGCATCAGTTTATTGGCCTTCATCCAGCCCATTACCTCGGCCAGGCACTGGTTCACTGGATAGGGCCCAGACATTCTCATATGATAAATTCTTAATACTAGATTGGCTTCAATGAACAGCCATTTGTATGCTCAGAGATTCATTCTGGTACTTGTGCTTCTGGAAAATGCTTTGGTAAATAAAGAACATTTTGTCAGAAAGGGCTGTGGCTTTGAATGCATGAAAGGAAGAACCCCAGCTCACGACACACATTGAATTGGGTCTGGAATGAATAAAATACATTGCTGAACTGTTAAACTGATGGCCATATTAAATAATATTATTCAACTATGGAGACCAAAGTTTTTGAAAACTCCTATACAAGTTTTAAGGTGTGTGTGAGTTGAATGCAAGCACTACACTCATTAGACTGTTCTCTTGGCTGATATGTACCTTGCATTCAACAATTGTCTGTCAGGTGTAGAATTATGTCCCTGACAAAACAGAATGTCATTATCTCTGAGCATATGATATGATATGAAGATTGTTCTGCAGCGATGTGGTTTTTAGGAGGAGAAAAACACAGCAGGAGGAAATTCACAAGAAACTGACCTGACTAGAGGACAGTGATTGGTATTGCTATACCACTGGCAAATTTTCTTGTCCTGTTATTGTGTGTTCTCGGAAAAATGAACCTGCTGGAGGGGAAAAGTGAATGAAGGGTGAAATGAAGCGTATACAAAGATGTCTAATTGTGAGTACCCCAAGCAATGGGTCAACAGGTTACTCTTTCTTTTCATACCTAACATGCCAGAAGACTGAAATAAAATTCATAGGATTTTGCTAGGTTGGTGCACTGGAATGAAAACATCAGAATGAAATTTATTAAGGAGAAATGCAAAGTTCTCATCCTAGGAAAAAGAAACGAAATGCATAGCTACCAGACAGGGGATACTTGGGTCAACAATAGGGTTGCGGTGAACCCTATCAGAACATGTCCCTCCAGGTATTCATGGGATTCCTTTGGCTCTCACACTGGTCTTCCAAAACAAGCTTTGCTGAGTAGAAGTCCATGGATGCTTGCAAACCCCTAGTTGCACAACCAAAAGATGGCTGCAACTGGTGTAGAAGAGGGATGCTGCTTGTGCGGTGGTCATGGGGGGGGGGGTGCTTTCCTGGTAAGCACCTCAAGACCAGCCTTCTTTGTGGTTGGTTGCAGTACTCAAAAGTTGACTGCTGGTGGAGTGTGAGAGGGAAGTAGCTTATGTAGTTCGAAGGCTAAGTTCATGGCAGGCATGGCACAAGCACTAGGCACATTCACCAGGAACTCAGACTCTGAGCCACTGGAAAGTAGGTCAGAACTCAGGGAAATGGGCCCAGGAAATCCACCAGATTCCTATCCCTGGATAAATCTTGGGATTGTTATAGATCACAAACTGATTATGACTCAGCAATGTAATGCAGCTGCAAAAACAGATTCTGTTGTTCTGAAGATTGAGTTTGTGGGGTTTCCCACATTGGAGACATTCAAGATGCATCTGGACACTTCTTAGTTAGGGACGCTTTCACTTGGAGTCCTGCTATCTCAGAGAACTGGATCTGAAGGCCTTCTTGGCCCTTTCTTGCTCTACTGTTCTATCATTCTATAAAACAATTATTCTGTATATGTGATAGAGTCTACTTACCAATGTTTTTGCTATGCTGGTTTATAGAACAGACTCTTGAGGGGATGGAAATAAGCAGAGTTAAATAGCTAGTTTGTGGTTCCATTTAGTGACGGCTGACTTCTATAATTACTAGGCTCCTAACCCAGTCTCCCCATCAATGGCTTTCCAAAGTTATCTTGGTGAAAGGAGAGTACTAACTGCAGGGAGGTCACCTGACTGCAGAAACTTCAGATTCCTCTATTGCTACCAAGCAGAATGGGAAGGGTAGTTTTCATTGTTTGCCAGCTCAGTGTGAGGTGTCATTACGAGGACACTGTGTGGGCTCCAACTGAAGCATATATCTGAGGCAAAGCAGCCTACTTCAGAGATTTTCTCTGCCTCACAGCTGAGCCAATTCTAATCCAAGTTAGAGCAGTTTGGTTCTGAAGCTTCTGTCCTGCCTTGATGTCTGTTTCATATTTAACTTTTGAAAGTCCAATTAGATACATTATTGAATCTTCCATGAGCTATGCAAGCTTTCCACAAAAGGAAAACACCAGAGGGGATGGAGAGGTCAACTGATAGCAAGTTTGAAGAAGACAGAATGACCTAGCAGATATTTCCAGTCACAAAACTTTGGGAAGGGACATAATAGGAACACATCCAAAGCTGCTGTTTGGACTACATCTATTGCTAGCAGCAGCACTCAGAAGCTCCAAAAGCAGCTTCAGTGGTGTCCCAGTAAAGCACAATCAGTTCATCATGTCTTCACAGAGAGTCCAAAATGCAGACAAAAGTTTTGATCCATGCCAACAGACCCTTTATCTTGACTAGGATCAGCTCTTTTGTGAAGTTAGCAGTTTGAAGAAGAGCCCTCCCCAAAATACTTTTCATGACAACAGGGAACCCTATCTTGTTGCTAGGTAATGTCACCCCAGCAATTGAGCAGCTAAGCTCAGAGAGACAAAAGCATCCCACCCAAAAGTACCAGTGCTGCATCCCTATGAGCCTCGTTCTGCATTTTCTGCATTATCAGTGTTTAGCTGACACTCCATGCTTCATGCAAACGTTTTATCCTATCCTTTAATTTATAAGATAAATTAAATTTTAAAGCAGTGTTTTGAGTGTAGGTTTTAATTTTTTTTAAATGTATACACACTGACATTTGGCAACCATAAAGAAAAGTGAAATTCAAAGAAGTTTTTCAGATGGACTGTTCTTATGGAGCTGAACTGATTCTGACATTAAACCTAAGGCAAGGTTGATCATTTATTGTTGGAGATAAATTTTGTATGTGAAGCACAAAGCAGCAATTTGAGGGCAGCAGTAAGATTATCTTTAGTCTGGGGCCCTGAATCACTATGGATTGTTCTAAGAAACCTACCAAATTCTTGATAATAAACATTTTGTTAAAGTTAGTTGGGGCTCACAAGAGGGGAAACCAGGAGAGATAAATCTGTGAGTTGGACCACATCAGTGGGTTGTATCCAAACTTGCCATTCTACTAACAAATTCTACCTCCCTACCTAACAAAGAGGAAGAGATCATTTTCATCTGCCTGTACCACCTCCCCGCATTGTCTCAAAGAGTCTCCCAGTCTTCCAGAGTAGATGTATAGAAGAGGTATTGGGGTACTGGGAAAAGAAAGAACTGGGAAAAATTACGTTCTTATTCTCATGAAAATTTCCCACAAGCAGAGTTCCACTGGTTGGGCAGCATCCAATAGGGTATTTAAATCCTGCTGATCCTGTGTAACAAGCTAGTTTCCTTCTGCAACTGATCCCACTGATTGCAGAATGCAATTTTGACACTTCCATGTTTGTTTCTGCAATGGGGCGGGTGAGCAGAACAAGTTCCACCAATTTGTCTTATCCAGAAGTGAGCATTCCTGCCTATGTCAAGTGCTTTGTTTAGGAAGCATTAAATCTTTGCTATGCAGCATCACAAAACTAGCCGAACCCACTGCATGAGCAACGTAATTAGAATGATACTGCCTGGAGGAATCTAAATCTAACAGGGTAACTTTGTGTTGTAAAATTGCTATTTTGGTTGCTCTGGCTATAACTGTACTGTGTTCTTGCTACTAATGATTTCAGTGAAATCGCATCCTCTTCACAAGACATGGAATGCAAAGATTTAGTTTATAAATTGAGCCAAGGGATGGGAAAATAAGGCTTTATGGTATGCGTTAGCAATAATGACCTCTAAGGTTTCAATCTGTGGGATTGCAATCTTGAAAATGTCGAGTGAAATCTTTCATTTAAGCTATGTATCAGAGCCATTTAATGAATCAAGGAGAGTTGCATGTGTACATGGATCGACTCAGTGCTAATCCACCAGTCATATTTGGTGGGGTGCAGTGGACCATAAAATTGGAAAATAGATACTGTAACTTCATACAGTGCACAGAAACCATAGGAGGAAATTTAATGTTCCTGGGTGAATTCTGAAGGATTTAAAACTCAGCTGCATTGAAAACAACAACAACTCTTAAAGAATGTAATTCCCTTAATATGGAATATTTCAAGAACAAATCCTGAAGCTTTTTGGAAAGTAGCACTCTCTTTTTTCCCTGCAGATTGCAACACACCTGTGAACTGGAGTGGCAGACAATGAAAAAAAGTACTTGGTATTTCTATAGCACTTTTATGCTATTGGTAGCTCTTTTCATCTATCATCCTGAAGAGACCTACACTAGCTCCCCTTCAATTTATAGGAAAATATAGCTGTGAAATTTATGCAAAATGCATTTAGTGTGGTCGGGGAACATATTAATAAGTGCAGTAGCTGAAAGTGTGAGCTTGTGCCACATACACACACAATTGCTGGAAAAGTCAGAGGATTTGAAAGTGAGATGTGTGTAAAGAATGGCCCTTTAAAGTTCATTTTTTGATGTGCTTGTTTTGTTTTGTTGTGTGAGAGAGAGAGTGGGGGGAGGGGGGAGGAGAGGAGAGGGGAGGGGGGTCAATTAGTTATGTGAATGTGTGAAGGAACAAAAAGGAGGAGATATTTTTTTAAAGGGAAAAATTATTGATCCTGCATGCCTTTGCAAAATATCATGGGGAAGGAGAAGACTGGTACTGTTTACCCCATACACCCAAACATTCCCCTCCACCCACAAGTAAACATAATGCAGACTTTCCCATGAGCTATTGAAATCAATGTGATTTAAGGCCATGGGAGATGCATGAGCAGACATGCATTTAGCTAGCTCATGTTTCTTGAGCAAAAGGGTGAAGGAAACAATTGGATAGGCTTGAAAAGACACCACAAGCTTTATTTCTTCAAAGCAGGAGGAGGAGAGGGGTAGCAGGATTGCATTTGGAAGTCACAGTGGGGGCCATGGTGAGGAAAGCCATGGAAGGATCTCTCAGCTGGTGCTGATTTGCCAGAGATTTTGGCAATAGGATTTTTCTTCTTCCCCATCAGTCCATCCCTACTGATGTCACCTCTTCTGGCTCCAGAACAGGGTATAGCACACATTGATTTATGTACAGGGGAAAAACTGCAATGCATAGAAAGCTGTGAAAAAAAAGCTGGTCCAACAAAAATCAGGATATAATGGCAGAAAGGATGGGTGAGCACCATCAGACATGTCAGCACGTCAGGCATTACCTACCGTAGATTGGTCATCGAGAAATTTCAGGTCTAGGGAAATAGGCCAATTCTTTAAAATCATTTGTGTCATCCATATAATCTAAGCAGCTGGAAAAACTAACTAGAACCACATAGTCTGGCCAGTAAGGCTCAGGGGCCAAGGAAAAGCAAGTGGCAACTAACTCTCTCTCACCACCACCATGTCTCAATCCTAATGATCCCTATCCAGACACACGCATCTCTTTATGTGCAGCCTGTGCCTCAAAAGACATGCTAATGGCAATCGCTGCTGCATCATGCACTGCCATTTTTATCTAGACAACCATTTTTGACCATCTAGATCAATGGTCCTCAAACTTCTCAATAGGGGGCCAGTTGAAAGGCTGCTGTGACCTGTGAGGTGGGGGTGCCTGGGGGCGCGGGCTGGTGAGGTGCTGTTGGGCAAGCGAGAAGTGGCGCAGGCTGGATGGATGGCCATGGTGGGCCAGATCCATCCTGCAGGTTGTAGATTGAAGACCCATGATCTAGATAAAGCACTGAGAGGCTGAGGGAAGGAGGCTGTGATGTAGATAGGAACAGGTGTAAGTTCTTAGATCCACATTCCTCTCCTCCCTGTCCTAAAGCATGTCCCCTTTGCTCCTCTTTGTGACTGGAAATCCAGCCACAAGTTCTCAGGATCTCAGAGCTGGGATTCCAAATAATCTGAACCCTCCTTCTCCAGCTACATATAGGGTCACCCCTGTAAGCTTATCTGTATTGTTTACAAAGATCAGTGAAGCAGCAGAGGTCCCCTCTGGTGGCTGTCTGATCTGGGGAAAGAAGTATGCCTTTGCTGAAGCACTCTCCCTCCTTCAAGAAACTAGAGCATCCCCAGATGAATGATGGTAAGGAACCATTCATGTAGCAAGACTGAAGAGAACCTGGACCTCTGGGGGAAATGTCCATGAGTTCTTCCTCACAGGAAGAGGGGAAGTCCACCTCTGTGGTAGAGACTGGATGACAACCTAGCCCCTGAAAATGTTGCTGCCTCAATAGCAAAGGAGTCCTTAAGAGAAAGGCCTTTCTCCTAAGTATGATCTCCCTAAAGCCTTTAATGAGCTGCAACTGAGTGTTGGGTGGGAATCTGGAAAGTTCCCTTATACAAGTTCTCAGTAATTTCTTACAAGCTGCTTTAACAACATTTTGTTTCCAACTTCTTTGATTGTGCTTGATGGTTGAACTTCCATATTACTGACCTTGACTTTCTTGCTTGTTTCTATTTTAATAGTGAAGAAAATTTCAGATTAATTCTCAAAGGCCGAGTTTGGGTTTCCTGTGCTTACATTAAACAGGAGTGTGCCCAGGTGTACTGTTTTTCATAGTGCAATCATCTCTCTGGCAGCCTGTAGCCTCCTCAGCTTTCCACACTTCGAGTAAAGCCCAGGAGATGACCTCATGATGTAATTGCTCCCACAGGGCTTTTCAGTTGAAGAAGAGCAGGCAGCTTGGGACACTACTGGAAGTGGTGAGAAGTTTGTATTTCCTTTCTATTACACAGCAGCCTTTAACTCCTTGCAGCACTTAAGATACCTTAGAGGTAGATTGTTCCTGCATTGTTCCTGCATTGTGGTGCATTCAAAATGGGGCTATGCTGTCAGCCCAGGCATGCTATTACTATCTTTTGTGGAAGCATGTGCAAAATGTAAGTCTTAGGAAAAATACAGGAAGCTGTGCTACAGCCCTGCCAGTTATGAAGTTCTTGTTGCCCTGAAATCTCTGCTGAAATTGTCTCCACAGGTTCTTTTCCCACAAAAAGGAGAAATTTTTATGTAAGTGCTCTATAATGCATTAGAAAAATAGTTTAATGTAGTACAGAGAAGAATCCATAATTCTCTTCTTTTTTTTATACTGCATTCTGAAATGTTTCTAATCCGAAGTTCTAAGTCCCACTGAGTTCAAAAAGATACATATAGGATTGCAACCTTACGCATTCATTTTTCTCCAGTGCCTTAGGAATAGACTGATTCTGTTTGGTTTACCATCGATCATGTTAATTCAGTAGTCTGTGCATATGAAACTTTCAAGATACAGCAAACAGTAGGAAAAGTATTCTAAAGTTCTGCTCAATGCCCTCTGTCCTGAGAAACCTGGGAACTTGTACATGGAAAGAATGCAGGCCCTTCTCAGGTGTTCTACCACCAGCATTTCAATAAATAGAAAGACCAGTTTATAGAAAGACCAGTTTCCTTGAGCCCTGAATGACATGCATATGGATAAAGGAGTCATTTCTGCAGAGAAATCGTGGTTACATAGACAACTGCTATTACCTCTAATTGGGTTTTGAAGATGTCTGATATAATGGTGACCTTCAGGCTGAAGAGAAATCATCAATAACAGGCGGATGGGTAAAATGCATGGCTGTGGCTCTTTATTGAAAATCCAAAGCTACCAAATGACGGAGTGATTAAAAAAAGTGAACAAATACAGGAAGGATATACGTTCAGTGAAGTATGTAAAAAGCTCCACTTTAAATTATATTTGGACATTTTCCATTAGCATTTTTCCCTCAGCATAATTGTTAGGCTGCACCCATCTGGAACTAATTTGAAAATCGGAGGTTAATGGTCACAAAAGATGACTTGTTCCAATTACACAGAATATTTTATAAGTTCACTCCCTGTGCAGGTTTCCATTTTAAAGTCTGTTTCTACCTGTCTGTCAGTGACAAAAATAATTAAGTTTTTAACTGTTAGGTTGTTAACATATAATTACCATGACATTAATCCATTTATACAGATTGGAAATTTTTCCAGATTTTCTTTGTATAGATGGGGAGTTCGAGAAATACAGCAACATATCTTTAATAAATATTGCTTTAAATAATTATTTTAAGCAAGTGGTGCCATTGAAATGGAATTATGATAGCTGCAACTTTTTGTGTTTCTTTCATGTACTAAGAAGGTCAATCTTGCTGTTAAGGATCAGGAGTTGTTGTTTTTTCATAAGAATGTATTAAAAATCCATTTCAGTACATTTGATCAGGATTTTTCCAGTTTGCACCTTTCAGCTGAAACATGGATTTAGACAGTCTGAGTCCAACCTTTTACATTTCCAAGCTTGCAATGTGATTCAAATTCCTCATGTACATGCATTTGATAGTAGTCATACATGTGAAAACTCAGCTTGAAAAATGTGTTTTTTGAGCAATACACATGTATACATTTGACTGAAGGGCAATCAAAGGACAAGCAGAGAGGGCCATCATTGGAGAGGAGGAGGAAGAGGCAGAAGTTTCTTTCATTCTTTGCACACTGCATTGTTCTTGCCAATGAATTTAGATGCATGGAAAGGGCAACAGTCAATTCCAAAGGACTGCTCAATTGGCTTCTTTTTCCCTACCCATGTGGATATAAGTAAATCTACTCCATCCTACTGAATCATTATAATTATGCTCCACTTTTTTCTGTTAGGAGCCCAAAGTAGCTTACATGATTCTCTTTTCTCTCCCTATTTTATCCTCAAAACAACCCTGTGAGGCTGAATCAAAGTGACCCAAGGAGCTTGCTGAAGGAGTGGGGACTGAAATAAAGATCTTCCAAGTCCCTGGCCAACATTCTCATCTCTAGACCACACTGGCTGCCTATCTACTGACTGGGGATAATATTTCATGCATCCTTACAAGGCTGGTATGAAGATAGTTTTTTTTTCCTGGGGATGGAATTTCTTAGTAGAGGAGACTGGCAATTCCTATGTGAGTGAGCTTTCTCATTGTTTTGCATTTATATCTCACTTTTTCTCTGCTGTGAGGACCTCAAAGCAATGTACTGCTCCACTTCATTTTAGCCTCACACCAATCACCCTGTCTGGCTGGTTAGGCCAAGAATGGTCAGGCAGTGACCTTCATGGCTGAATGAGCATTAAAACCTGGATCTCTATGGCCCCAGACCTAGTTCATGCAGAATTCAGCACCATGGATAGCTCCTAGAAAACTGCAAAGGGCAATGACCCTCACTGAAAATGGAGTCACTAATCTCCCCTGGAATTTGGACAATATGCTACTGTTATAACTTGAGCATGTGTTGGTCTCTTAATCTTCTCCCTGTCAGTATTGTTGGCTAACAGCTAGGGGGCAAATGGGCAACAGTATCTGCTACTCCTTATTGTTTTTGTGTTATTACCACTCACTTAGTCATGCCATCTGGATCAGCTGAAATAGGAAGAATCAAGAAGAAGAACCCATGGTATTACGGCCCCCTGCTTGGTGTTCTTCAGCAAGTGCCTTACCATGACAGTCTGGATCAGACAAAGCAGGGTCAGGGTCACAAATCCTGTCTGACAATAAATTGTTTGGTTACAATATTATCTACATACCCTTGGAACTAAGATACATCAAAGTATAATTCTCATTAATCATGCGTTGTGCAGATTTGTTACATAGGTCACTAGTTCAGTCTTTGAGGTGCCTAAAGGCCCATTGTTGTTTTTGCTGCAGAAAAATAACGTGGTTATTCCCCTGGACTTTTCCAGTGATCAGAGCTTATCTAAGGACAACTTAAATTTCACATAGAGCCTTTGGGCTATTGGATGGTACAAACATATGACACAAAGAAATAAATGCCCCTTGTATCTGCAGAAATGGAATGGAAATCTACAAACACGATGGCACACTTTTTCACAGTTCATTAATCTCAAAAGGAATGCTTTCTTTCCCACGCACATTGCTTATAGTCTAATATCAAAGGGTTCTAGTAATAATTGTGTGGTCCCTTTACTAATATTTCCTTTTCCATTTGTCAGGTGTTGTAGACAAAAGTAGCACTACTTCCTGTGCATCCTGGCTAATGTGAGAAGATTCTGCCACATGGGGAATCTGTCCTGGTCTTTTACCCCCGCCCTACCCCCACAAGTCATCACAGACAAAGGTTTTCCAACTAAAAGGATTTATTATGTTAAAACTAGCTGGCTATGCTTGCTTCCTAGCACAGAAAAAGAGAATCTGAGAAGTCAGTGGCAAAAACTAACAAGCAATGCTAGAAATCTAGAAATGAGGAATGTATCTTAATGGTAAAAAGCTGATTCCAAACTGAACCTCCTTCCTCCCTTTTGAACTGACAAGTGCAAACTGCACCTTCAAGGTAGATACTCCTGTTTTGTGGACAATTGCTAGGAGCATTGGTTGCTTCTCAAATGGTCTGCCCTGGTACTTTAACCTCAGATTAATGATGTTAGGTTTGCCTCCTGTTTCAGTTTGCTCAATACATTTTCCACAGAGCTTGAAACTATCAGATTCTCAGCAGCTGCCTGGCTTAGCTTTGCATCCCTTGGCCTTTGGCATCTTAGATGCAGATTCTAACCCCTTCTCTGCTTCTGGATCAGATTCTTATTCAACAACATTTCAAGGCTGTTTTATAGGAGGAGTCAGCCCTACAAAATTGCATAGTCTCATCCCAGAAAGAGCTTGGGGCCAATCTGCATATCACTCAAAATGAGTTTGCAGAATTCTGGACAGTACTATTGCAGACTTCAGAAGTGTATGGGAGGGGACTAACAGATATAAAAATTCACTGTGTTTAAAAGAAAACTAACATTTCAGTATAGGCCTTTATACACAGAGGAATGTTATAAAAGATGACCCTGTTAACTACAATTCGATGTGGTACTTTGCATATTCTACCTCCTCTTCACTTTCAAGGAGAAGATAATGAAAGTTCAAGCATTTGAGATCAGAAGCCCTAATTAGTTGTACAACAGATTTCCATTGTGCTTTTTATGTATAGAACTGTGCGTGTGTGTATGGCAGGGAGATTGCAAGACTGTATAATATACTTCAGTCAATAATGCATGTTGGTTTTGATTGCTGTCTGGAATGGATTCTATCATTGGACCACAATTTATATTCCCAAGGATGCATTATCCAATGGTCTGGCACCAGCAATCTTCTCCAGTAGATTTTCTTTCCTTGTTAATCCATTTTAATTGAATTGTAATGCTTTCTGTTCTGTCACAAAATGCATTTAAATATGCTGCTTTCCTCACAGCTAATATGAAAGAAACCTTTAAAACACTTTCACATTTACACTTTAAAAAAAACCCTACAAACTTTCAGAAGACTTTAAAGTCTGACATCTGTCCTGGATATCTATCATATCATATTATATTATACTATTATATTAATCATCATCCTTGTAAGAATTGTACATAAGCAAATCCTTAAGTGTTCAGGGGTCTTTAAAGTACTGATATTTGGCCTAACTATTATTGTTGTTGTTGGTATTACTACTACTACTAATACTAATAGCTCTACCCTGATTTAGCAGTACTAAAAATGACTCATGGGATCTTCCTATTGTATATGCCTGTGTATATACATATATATGCATACACACATAATTTTGAATTATTACAATATATGCTCTCTCACATTTGGGATAAATGATGCATCTTGCTTCATTTTTCAGAATGGTGCTTTGCAGCAGAGAACTTCATACCAGCAGTTCTGAATTCATTCTACTGCAAATGTACATCCCTTTTCAGTAAGACGTACTCTGCTTGCAGGAAGTAGCTGCTTTTAGCTTAACACCATCATCTTGAGGGCTCAGGAGAATTGCTGAGACTGATCTTTGTTTGCTTTATACCAGTCTGAGCTTTTTGGTCCTAGATTCCCTAGACAGCATTGCAATAATGTCAATACTGTCAGAAGCATCTCCAATTATTTTTCCTGTTTCTACTGGTTGTGCCAAACAGTAGAATTGGATAATCATGATATAAATGTCAATGAATAAATGTGTGAGTAAGAAGTAAGAGCTGGGTTTGGATCTTTACTCTGCTTCTAACTAAGTGGCCCTGAGTAGGCTACATATTTCACTGCGTATAAAATTCCCATCCTAAAAATAACTGTATCTTCAGTGCGTAACTTACTAGCTATATGTCCAACATATTGGATGGACCTTTGAGCCTTCCTCCCACTCAACATAACATAGGCACATCACAGTGCCACACCTTATTTGCTCACTCCAACCTTTCTGCTTCACATTCAGTGAATTGGAAAGGGTCAACCTGGGAGATAATCTAAAGAAACCACAGGATGACTTATTAAACTTTCCTGGGTCTGAGACAGTTTGGAAGTGAGAGTTGGAGATCCACTCCAGAGCCCTCTCTGAAATAGTTGGTCCTGAAAAACCACGTTAGAAAAAGAACCTCAAAACCTCAGGAAAGTGGGGGTCCTGGTGGGCAGGGAAAGGAGGAGAATGGATAGGCCAGGACACTAGCATAAGTACAGCACAGGGAGATGAAGAACACCACTGCTATTTCTCATGCCTTGTCAGGTCTGGCAGGGCATAGGAAACTGGATAGCCTTCAGATTCCAACCAGGGAAGGTGCAATCAGTTGGCTTGTGCCCTTAGTGAACAAATACTGTTGCTGTCTTTCCATTAGCTCTTCCTTGGAATGGCACTTAGGCAGCAGATCTCGTATGCATGGCCTCTCCTGGCAAGAGACAGGGGGAACCGTCACCAGGGGTTGCTTTGCAGGATTCCTGTGAAGGCAACCATAATGAAGGTTGTAAATGAATTAATTTTTATATCATGTATATTATATAAATTCCCTCTCTCTCTTTTTCTCTGTGGGAAGGACACATGTGATAGTCTGCAATCTTCAGTGGTTTTGTCTTCAAAAGCATTTCTTGAGGCTGCTCATTATTTTCCCATTTCACAGATGTGGTATCAAGGCTAATAGAAAATAAATCATTATTTCCTAAGCATGAATTGTTAGCATTTGGAATAGGTCCAGCTCTGCAAACACTTGAAGGTCTAGTAAGCCCTTTTAGGTGTCCAATTGGCAAAACGAAAGGAAACTTTAAAGTATCATTTGCTTCTCTAAAAATGTTTGTGAGATGCTCTATGGTATTTCCTCAGGATTTAGAAAAATCTGAAGTGAGGAAGGCCACACAGTGATATTGCTGTGGTTATGCTAAACCTCACTTAACCAACATGTTTTGATTCTGCTTTCTCTGTCAGAAAATCCCCAAATAATGTCTGTCAGTGCCCAGGAATCCAGTGTTCCTATCTGTTCACCATGTTTCCCTCTGCCTCCTGTGTTTTGTTTTGTTTCAAGAGCAGTAGTGATGATGCCTCAATTATTGCACACATCTTCTGACAATTCTAAAAGCACATGTGTCATTTGGAAATGCACACTCTATAACCAGAGAGAAACCATAAGCACACTTGCAACCATTAGAATAATTTTAAATTAGCATCTTTTCAGTGAGAGATGCTGTGCTCAATCCAAACAAGTCATGTGTGTTGTAGTGAGCATGCTCTCTGTCTCTCTCGCTCTCGCTCTGTTTTGTATGCCAAAATAAGAGTCCAGTCCAGGCAAACGCAGATAGAAAAATGTAGACAGGCGAACGTAGACAGCATGCTGGAAGTTGTCAGCCTTTTTCCTGTCCATATTTGTGTAGGACTGTGCCCTTTTTGTGGGCATTATTTTGGAATCAAATTAAAATACTTCAGTCTCAGTCATTGACGTTGCTATTGTGAATTTGGTGGGTTAGGTTCATTCATCTTGGAGAGATCCTTTGCACCCTTTATTTGTTTCATTTTGCAAAAGGAAGACTGAAGCTGGATCATATTCTTACAAATCAGCCTGACTTTGAGTACACCAACAATGTTTGGAATGAAAAAAGGGCATTAGCAGTAGACAAGTAGATTATATACATTATGGGTTTTTCCCTCCAAAAAATAAAATTCTGAGAAGTATGCATTTCAAAGTATCCTTGTTTTTGAACAAAAGTGTTCAATCAGATAGCAACTGAATTTCTCTACCATTCCTATAGTCAAACATAACTTTCAGAAGTAATATATTATATGAGGGTTCCTGCTTTTAAAATAAGGAGAAATCAAGCAGAAAAATTTAAATATTAAGATTATATTTTTCAACTATGTGTCAATGCAACATTTTCAACACTCCACCATCCTGCATTGCATCACATGATTTTTTCCCCTTGACCTTTCAGTGGGGAAAAGAAAAAAAGTTCTATCATTAGTCTCCCCATATTATATGGAAGTATTATAAGGTATGATGCTCAGGTAAATGCACATAAGAATGCAGCTAAGGTATCATTTCACTCGTATAATCACTTTAGAGTATGAATTAGCACAAAGTTCAAGAATCAGTCATTGTTCTATATTGTGTCAGTTTTTCTCTCCAGTTTGTTCAGGACGTTCCAAACATGGTTGCTGAATGAAAAAGGCTTTCTCTTTTTTAATGCTTTTTAACCTTTAATAGTTAGAAGAAGGAAATAATGATTGAAGTGAACTACAAAATGAATCGGACTCAACAAAACAGAACCTGAAAAACTGAATAGCCATTATTCCAGGCAGAAGTTCTCAGGGGTTACATCACAGCCCATAATTAATTTCCCTTGTGATGGACAAGTGTAAAAGGACTATTGAGTCAACTCTTCCTGAAAATATAGGCAGAAATTTCCATCACCAATGGATAGGCCATTGCTAAGTGTAGAGCAGCCAGGATGTTCTGGGAAATATAGCTTACAGTCTGTTTTAGCTTAAGCCAAAATAATGCAAGAGAAAGTTTCTGAAATCTTGAAGACAGGCTTGTGAGGAAGAATAAAATCCTATGATCTGTGTTTTCATGTTTTTAAGCAGGGCATTTTGAGTCTGAGTAAATTTGTAATTCACTGAACCAAAATTGTCTATAATCAATTTAGAATTTTCTCATTAGGGTAGACTGATCTACATTTAATAAATAATTTCTGGGTACAAATGTGCATCTCTTCAATATTAATTGCCCCACCACTTGCCCATTAAGGTACCAAAGTTGAATGAAGTAGCAGATATGTGACATCAGGGCAATTGAATACTCCTTGATGAAATCTGGTTATTTTGTAAGATTTGATCCCTAATAAAAGTCCTCATTTTTTTTAAGCAGTTGGTTTGAAGCCAGTTTCTGCAGTCAAAGGACCATAGCCACAAACAAGGTGTTAGTTTGAAGACTCTGCTAGTATGCTAAAATTAGCACAGAGGTCCTGATCTGGGTCAGGATCCTAATCTGTAGTTTAGATGAAATTTAACTCTTTGCCTTCCTTTGTGATTCCAATCCCCCTGGTGGAAGTGGGGGGAGTATACCCTTAATTTTCATTATCCAGAAGTTTTATTTTTATATCAACACATCATTTTTCCCAATGAAAACTATAGCAAAAGCCTGGTCTGTATTGGGCTACAGTGACAGAAAAGAACTAAAGCTTGCCTGCCCTGTATGTGTTGGGCTTATGTGGACTTACAGTAAGCGAAAAAGAAAGACACCTTCAAAATAATGCATAGTTTAAGTAGCAGAGCTAGGACAGAACTTTGGGATTCCACTGGCAATCGAACTGGACAGAACTTGGCTAGACACACTAGTTGGCTGATTCAGCTTGTCTCACTGTGGATGCACAGTTTGGTAGGGAAAAAGCTATTTCACCTTTGGGAAAAGCATTTGAATGTATTAGTAGTAATCTAAAAGGCATACCACTTAGTATGCCAACTAAATGCAAGAAGGATAATCTGTCTTGCATTCTAATTATTTGTCATTAATTTTATCAGAACTATGAGAGTTTTGTATAGGGGGCATTCTGGATGGTATTGTCACTGAATATTGTGGACTCACTCTGTTAAAATGGTTAATGCATTTAAATTATCAGTGGTGGTGACATTCACATATAGTTTGATTAGCTGGAGGATTCTCTATTCTAAAATGTTTATGGCCATTTATTTCAGCCTCCACTTTCCAAATTGATGTGTGAGTGTGTGGTGGGGGTGTTCAGGCAGAACCTTTTTTCTTGATTAGATGGCACAAAAATCTTTGACACACAGAAATCTAAAGGTTTGGGTGACACTTCAGTTACAGATGTTTGCTGCCTGAATATTTAATATCATGCTTGTAGAAGTAGGCTAATGTGGTTTCCCCTTCATGGATCACTTCCTTGTCATGGCGAAGGGGCTTGTATAGCTCAATGAAGCTATGAGCTATGCCATACAGGGCCACCCAAGATGGACAGGTCATAACAGAGAGCTCTGACAAAACATGAGCCACAGGAGAAGAAAATGGCAACCCACTCCAGTATCTTTGCCATGAAAACCCCATGGACAGTACCAAAAGGCAAAAAGATATGATGCCGGAAGATGAGTCCCTCAGGTCAGAAGGTGTCCAAAATGCTACTGGGGAAGAGCAGAGCAAAGAATGAAGTGACTGGGTCAAAGCCGAAAGGACACTCAGTTGCACTTGCACTCAGTTGTATCTCATGGTGAAAGGAGAGTCCGATGCTGCAAAGATCTATACTCCATAGGAACCTGGAATGTAAGATCCATGAATCAAGCCAAGCTTGATGTGGCCAAACAAGAGATGACAAGACTGAACATCGACATCTTAGGAATCAGTGAACTAAAATTGACAGGAATAGATGAATTTAATTCAGATGACCATCAGGTATCCTACTGCAGGCAATAATCCCTCAGAAGAAATGGAGTAGCCTTCATAGTTGATAAAAGAGTAGGAAAAGTAGTATTGAGATACAATCTCCAAAATGACAGAATGATCTCTGTTTGAATCCAAGGCAAACCATTCAACATCGCAATAGTTCAAGTCTGTGTCCCAACCACTGGTGCTGAAAAGGCTGAAGTTGACCTGTTCTATGAAGGCCTACAACACCTTCTAGAATTAACGCCAAAAAATGATGTCCTTATCATCATTGGGGAGCCAAAAGATAACCGGAATAACAGGCAAGATTGGTCTTGAAGTACAAAATGAAGCAGGGTACAGGCTGGTAGAATTTTGTCAAGAGAATACGATGGTCATAGCAAACACTCTTTTCCAACAACCCAAGAGACAACTCTACACATGGACATCACCAGACGGTCAACACAGAAATCAGATTGACTATGTGCTCTGCAGCCAAAGATGGAGAACCTCTATACAGTCAGTAAAAACTAGACCAGGAGCTGACTGTGGCTCAGATCATTAGCTTCTCATTGCAAAATTTAGGCTTAAATTGAAGAAAGTAGGGAAAAGCACTAGGCCACTCAGGTATGACCTAAATCATATCCCTGATGAATATACATTAGAGGTGACAAATAGATTTAAGGAATTAGATCTGATAGGCAGAGTGCCTGAAGAACTATGGATGGAGGTTTGCAACATTGTACAAGAGGTAGCAACTAAAACCATCCCAAAGAAAAAGAAATGCAAGAAAGCAAAATGGCTGACTGAGGAAGCTTTACAAATAACTGAGGAAAGAAGGGAAGCAAAAGGCAAGGGAGAAAGAGAAAGATACATCCAATTGAATGCAGAATTCCAGAGAATAGCTAGAAGAGATAAGAATGCCTTCTTAAATGAACAGTGCAAAGAAACAGAAGAAAACAATAGAATAGGGAGGACCAGAGATCTCTTCAAGAAAATTGGAGATATGAAGGGAACGTTTCATGGAAAGATGGGCATGATAAAGGACCAAAATGGCAGGGACCTAACAGAGGCAGAAGAGATTAAGAAGAGGTGGCACGATTACGCAGAACTATAAAAGAAAGAGCTTAACATCCCTGATAACCACGATGGGGTGGTCACTGACCTTGAGCCAGATATCCTGGAATGTGAAGTCAAATGGGCCTTAGGAAGACTGAGCAACAACAAAGCTAGAGAAGGTGAGTCCCAGTCCCATGCTCTTAACCACTACACCACACTGGCTCAAGCCAAAAGTTGGCTTGAAACTCAACATTAAGAAAACTAAGATCATGGCATCCAGTCCTATCACATCCTGGCAAATAGATGGGGAAGAAATGGAGGTAGTGACAGATTTTATTTTCCTGGGCTCCAAGATCACTACAGACGGGGACTGCAGCCAAGAAATTAAAAGACGCTTGCTCCTTGGGAGGAAAGCTATGGCAAATCTAGACAGCATATTCAAAATCAGAGGCATCACCCTGCTGAAAAAAGTGTGTATAGTCAAGGCTATGGTTTTTCCAGTTGCAATGTATGGCTGTGAAAGTTGGACCATAAGGAAGGCTGAGTGATGAAGAATTGAGGTCTTTGAATTGTGGTTCTGGAGATGACTCCTGCGAGTACCTGGACTGCAAGGCAATCAAACTAGTCAGTCCTAGAGAAGATCAACCCTGACGGCTCTTAAGAAGGCCAGATAGTGAAGATGAAACTCAGATACTTTGGCCACCTAAGGAGAAGGAAGGATTCACTGGAGAAGACTCTAATGGTGGGAACAATTGACAGCAAAAGAAGAAGGGGAAGGCAGAGAATGGCTAGATGGAGTCACTGAAGCAGATGGCGTGAGCTTAAGTGGACTCTGGGGGATGGTGGAGGATAGGAAGGCCTGGAGGAATGTTGTCCATGGGGTCGTGATGAGTCGGACACGACTTCACGACTAACAACAACAAAAATTTGGTTTAGATTTTCAGGTGAAAAAAGTCCCCTAAATATTAGCCAGATCACTGAATTTGGTGATGATGCACATAGAACTAAGTGCATATAACATTTAATATGACTTAAATTCATCTAGGTCAAATCCAGCTTTCACAAACAGATTTTGGTTTGATGCCACTGGAGAAGTACTTTCAAAGATTCTAAACATAGCTCAACAAGAAAGCAGGTATAGGAAAGCTTCACTATGTGTCCCTTTAGGCAGGTTGCCTTTTTCTCAGTTATACTTATGACCAGCTTGTGTTCCCAATTGGGGTGGGGGCGCAAGGATAATGCTGACTTTTCCCTTGTGATTGGTTATTGCTAACTTAAGTTGGTGAGACAGCTACAACCCTATTGGTAGAAGTAAACTTTGGGTTGAGAGACACACAGGACCTCTTTCAGCATCTATGTATTGATGATTTCTGACATTATATCCTGGATTTCTCCAGACCAGTTATATCATGAAGTATTTATATTTTGCATTTTCCCCAAGATACATATGCCAGTTTGCTCTGAACTGTTCCAGGGGATGGAGCAGGGCCCTCAGTGCACTGCTTGGTTTGAGGGAGTACATTGTAAGAAGTATCCTCTTGAGCTTCAACAAAACTGCAGCAGCTCTGAGAAGGAGATAAGCCCGATCAGCCTTGCAGTTTGCTTTCTTGGCAGCCTTGCTCCCCACAACATCTTTCTCTGTAATGTAAAGAGTAACCTGGAGAAAAATAAATGTGTTGCTGCGTCACCCTCACCTCTTTGGTAAGGAATAGCTATGCTGAAAATATAACTACAGATGTGTGTACTTATAAAGAAATCATGGCGACTTCAAGGGTTCTTACTTTTGGGAAAGTCAGCACAAGAGAAGGACTGTGTTTGTTTTTGGGAATTGTTTTTGGGTGGGAGGGAATAGGAGTACTGGACCCACTGGTTTGTCCCCAGGGAAGATGGCAGAAGAGCAAAAAGGAGCACCATGACTTCCTCCCCTCCCCTCCCCTCGCCTCCCCCCTCGTCCTCCTCCTCATTATCATTATTTTTATTTTTGTGAAGAGGCAGGAGGAGCTGCCAATGTTTAGTCTTTAAAAACAAAACCTGCTTATTTGTTCCTTTGCATTTGTGTGTAGCTCAATGGATGGGGTAACCCTTCCTCTTATTAAGGGCCATTTGCCTGCCCACATCTCCTTTCTAACTCCTCCTCCTCTTTTCATGATTGCATTTGTGTGTGACAAAATTTCACTTTTTCAACACAGTGGAAATAGTGCTGTATGTCCTAGTCTGTGTGTCAACACTGGTAATAGATTATACATAAATACCATGACAGCACTCCCTGATAAATAAATGGGCTCTAACAGCAACCCAAAATTCTCATGTTAGCAGAGATTTCCACAGTTGCAAACATTTCCTCCACATATTAAAACATGGATGATCTAACTAAGTGCACATTTTTGTAAAATCAAATGGGAAAATTCATGCAAAATGAACATGAGCATAGATTTGACCTTTCTCAAACATTTTCAGCAGATGTTCTTGCACTTGCTTGTTCTGTGAGCAGAAACTAAATGTTTGCACATCCCTAGACTCAATGCCTCCAGGTTTATCCATCAATCTGGAATGCCATGGAACATTGTAAACTACTAGTTGTTGTTGTTACATGACCAGCAGGTCATCTTCAACCTATGGTTCCTCTATGAATGAATCCACCCCGCTGCCCCATCAGCCAAGTATCCTGTCTTTGTCAATCTTCCTCAGTTCTTGTAAATTCAAGGCTGCATCTTCCTTTATAAGATCAAGCCATCTCATATCTGGTCTTCTTTTTCACCATCAACTTTTCCTATATTAATTGCCTTTTCCAATGAGTCTTGGCTTTTCATGATACACCTGAAGTACGATTGCCTAGCTTTCTAGTACTGCTCTGCTCTTTGCTAAGGTTTCTTCTTTCAGTTGCTTATATTATAAAATCAGGTCTTTCTTGTCGTATCTCATATAAAGAAAACATCAATTTCAGTTCATGCTGATCTACCCCCCATCTGTTTCCCTTTCCTCTCCCAACACACAGGACCATCAAAACAAATCAGTGATGCACTGATCTTGTTCCAAGTGTGACCTTTTTATTTTGGTAACTCCATCAGCCTTTGTGCTTGTAAAAATTCAGATTTCCTTTTGGTTCAGTGGTGCAAACATTATTTTTTATTTTACAGTTTGCTCTTTGTGGTATACCCAGTGGGAACTTTGCTTTTGTTGGAATGGAATATCCCACCAGGCGAAAAATCAGAAGCTTGTAAGCTTTGAGGGGTTGGTTTGTTTTGGCTCCTACAGAGCGCATAGCTCATAGACAGCATCATAATAATACACATTCAGGACAACAACATTTTAAGCATCTTGAGATGAAAAAGAAAATAGAGAAGAACTGAAGATGAGAAGTTCAGGGTCTCCAGTGTTACGTGTTCCTTTTTGTTTTGAGGTTTGGTGCATTTAATAGAAATCAGAGTACAAGTGACTTCTCAAAGCAACATGGTTTAGACACAAGGTTTTGCTTCGGTGTCTTCCATTCAGTATTAATATGAAAAGAATATATAAGAATGCAACCAAGGATTTTCTTCTGAGTATTTTAAATTACCTGGAATAAAATACTGAAAAAAATATATAAGTGGTTTATCTCTTCCTTCATTAGCTTTGGTTTTCTCCTTCCTTGTTTTCCTTTAGGTTCAAGGCAATGGTAGCTCTTTTTTGAAGGGATTCTTGGTTTCTTGATTATTTTTCCCTATTTTTCATCTTAAGGCAGTGATAAGATGCAGACAGCATGGCTACAAAATCAGGGAAAAGTTGCAAGGGTAGTTTCATCCCAGAAATGCCATTCAAGTGTGTCCCTGAAAAGGATTTATTTCTAAATATGCTATGCCTTAATAGACATCTTCATGTGAAGTGAGAAGTTGCCTCTCTTTTTAACTCTGTGATTAGTGTGTTCCAGTTTCTATTTTCCTTCAACAAGCCAGCATTTTTCTCTCTGTTCTTCCACTTTTCAGAACATCTAGCCTGCTGCAGAGTTCTGGAGAACTCAAAAGCTATTTTGAAATAGTTTAGTTGATCCTTATGGTGGATATACCCTTTCCTGATTGCTGAAACCTATCCCACTTTTCCCACTAAACAATTTATCTGCTACATAGTGTGTTTGTTTGTTGGTTTATTAGAGATAAGATGTGTCCCTTCTTTCCATTTTAATTCAGCCTGAATCCTTCAAGGCAAGTAATATTAAAATACGTACAGGATAATAACACAAACAAACTCATAAACATGAAAACATAACTGTTTGGACCTTAAGATAAGTTAACTTAAGGAAATTAATGGAAGAACTCTGCTATTCTTTTGATTGACTAAAGAAGGAAAAGGAGAAGAAAAGAAAGGAGACAGGAGGCCAGAACAGAAGTTGGAGCTCAGATGGAAAATTGGGTGAGGATGTAGGTGTGCAGTAGAACAGAGGGCTTACTTACTTATCACTAAAAATAGGAAAGACAATAATGAAAAAGAGATCAGTTTGCATCTGTAGATGAATATCTACAGATGCACTTTGAGAAGTAACTAGAAGTATAATACACTTCACTGTAGTGGAGAAGGCTAAGTAGGTTACCTTATTGCCTGCTGAGTCAGTTGTCCAGAACTGTTGATTGGCAGCTCAGGTCTGCTGTTCTGCCTTCTTTAAATCAATCATAGATCAGACAGCTCTTCCAATAGAAGCCACCATCTACCAAGACTGTTCTCTTCCAAGTTGCCAAAATAGATAGGACTATCCTTTCCAGAGTGGAATACCTCGATATTCTACTGTGGATCAATCTGTGAGTTGATGGACTGAGAAATGACTTAATGGTTTAAGGAAACTATTTAGAATAGGCTTAACTGGATGAATTTAGCCTTTAGAAAAAGATCATATTTGACCGTTTCTCCAATTTGGTATTCACATTTCTTTCTAAAAGCATTTTCTCAAAAACCATTTAACTCATTGCTTCTCTCATCTGATGCCTCCAATTCCCAGGCCTCTTCCACCTCCTCTGATGAGTCAATATCAGTGCTGGTCCTATCATTTCCAACACATATCAGACTACCCAAAAGAGATTTGCCTGAACCAGAAATTAAGTTGTTTTCATTCCACTTCTATGCTGCCCCATAACCTGAAGGTTCTCTGCATGGCTTACAAATGTTGCAAAAGCTGGACAGCTTACAAAATTTCTTGGAACTGAAGGGCTATTAAGTGAGGGCAGACAAGAAGCAAAGGTCTGGAATTGGTGGCAGCAGTGAGGACATTAGGTACAACTGTATGATGGAACCAATCAGTTCCATCATTTGACACCAACTCAAGATAGCCTGTTAATTCAGTCATATCTGGTGTTTCAACCATGACCAGCTTGAATCTCCTCAAGGGTGAGCTAATTCCATTTGGTTGGGAAGGGATGGGAGGGATTCAGTGTGGAATCAACTTCTTGGGATGAATGGTATCTCCCTAAGTGGGCTTACTCACTGATGGATGTCTCTTGCTAATGATGTCTGCAATGCTCTTGTCGTATCACAACTGCTTTAACATTGTAAAGACTGTAATTACAGAAGCCTATTGCCTCGATTTGCTTGGAAGGAGAAAGGAGAGAGAAGACTGGTAGACTGGCTTGCAACAGCTTTTACATTAACATGAAATGTAGCCAAGTGGCTAATAAAGCAACCACCCCATAAGAAGCATACCTGAGACCCTACTATATAATAGTTAAATGGTTCTTCTAGCACTGCAATACCTGATGACAGATGAAATGAATTTCCTAATTATGCATAAAAATTGAGAAAGTGTTCCATCAAGTGAAATTGGGCAAAGCATTTTCTGCTACTTCTTTCTCTAGCAAATATTAGCACAAGTTTTAAACTGCCAGCATAGTTGTTTGGGCAGATAATGAAGATAATGCACTAGTGAACTCTGAATGTGGCTGAGGTTTGATGTTAAATTTAAAAAAACCCACTGGCCAGACAGCACATTTTATTGGCATGACTTTCAAAGTTAGAGACTGATGAACTGAAAATCCAACTACCTGCTACTGCTTCCTTCTCTGTTACTTAATTTAGTGCCTAGAAATTTCCAAATCACGATACAACTACATATCCCTGAAGCACATGGGTTGATAACCTTTATCTTGGCTTATTGAATAAACTTTATACAGAGCATTATCATTTTATTATTCTGGTAATTATAGCAGAAAACATCAGTAACCTTTCATTTGAATGGTTTCCTCTGAATTTTACATGCTGTGCATTTGATTCTACTCCAGCAAGGATAAAGACCAATCACATTGCAAAGTATCCATCCACTACAAAATTTCAAGTTCATTTTTTAATACATATTTGACACAACCCTATATTTGTCATACAAGGTACAGGGCAGTTATGTTCCCCAGATTAGGTCAAGAATTACAGTGTCAGATTTTCATGCTAGGAGACTCAAGTAATTAAGTGGCAGATTATGAAGGACCAGAACTGCCCTCCATTTCTGGCATTTAATATGATTATATAATGTTCTGTTTGTGTGCTAATCAGTTTTAGCCAAAAGTTTCATAGTTCAAAGCAGAGGTGGGCGAGGAGAGGCCCATGGGCTACATGCCCACCCCCTCCCCCCCCAGTATCTGAAAAATGTCCCGTTTAAGCCTGTGTAGTGGTTTGCTGCTAAAGCTTCGTGGTATCTAGAGATTTGTAGATGTTGGGAAGTCTGGCTTATTTGAGCTTGATAGGCTTTCTGTCTATTTCTGCTCAGGTGATCAGAAATGGTCTGAGTAGATTTTCCTACAGACTTCCATATCTACATTGGGCCAGAATACATGCATAAAACATGCAAAGGAAATTTGCACAGCTCGACAGTTTTTGAATTCTGTGCAAATAAGCACCCAAAAAAGCATGTGATTCTCAAGTGGTCCATACCTATCAGATGAGAATCACAGCTTTTCAGGTGCTAATCTGCAAATTTAGCTATTTTATGTGTCCAGATCATGATTTTAAAACCAGAAGCTTGTTCAGCTCACACAACAGGATGTTGGTGCCAGCAAGGGGCTGATGAATCAGAATCTAGGTGGCAGAGTCATGTCAGTCTTGCCTTTCAGATGTGCTGCTCCTATTAGATTCCTCACATGTTCTGAACATGGCTGAAGATTAGGGATTTAAGAGCTAATCAAAACCCTGAGCTCAGATTACTGCTTTGGTTTCTGCCACAGTCAAGTAAAAAAGCCTCAGATTCTTTTTTCCAAATATGGAGAACTATGCAGTTTTTTGTAAAGTTTTATTAATACTGAACTGAAATGAAAATTTCATCTATTGGGTAGTGGACTGAGGGGTGGATAATAATATTGAAAGTTGAACTGAAATATGGAGCTCAGGATGTTTTTCTCAGATTATCATAGTGGATAAAAGTTTTAACTCAGGAAATAAACATAGCTGACAGAAACAAAATAATTACCCTGGTGATAGCTTGGAGTTTGGGTGATGAAGAAGGACAAAGATAGAAAGTGACAGAGAGAGAGAAAGAAAAGGATGAGGGGAATGAAATAAGGCCAGAGTCCTAGAATAAAGAAAGAGTCATAAGATCATCAAAAAATCCCTGCTGGATCAGCCCAAAGGTCCCTCTGGTCCAGCACTTTGTACACATATCCTGAGCTCTAATTTGGAGGGTCACTGATGGAATTTTGTCCTGAAACATCACCACAAAAAGTACAAACTAATAATGTTGTCAAAAAGATTAATTTGTGATGCAATTTTAATAACAATAACATTGTTAGCCATTGTGAATCACCTGCAGTCTATCCTTTCATTTCCTTTTAACGTCCCAACAGAGTATTGGCATAAGGGATACTAACACCATGTTTCATTTTAAAAATTTGCATCATTTCAGAGAAAGCATCACTTCGCAGCAGGGCAGATCATATTATGCTATCTGCATCAGTAACCTTTTTGGGCTTCAAGTTTACTGGAGAAAAGCCTTAACTAATTACACATTAAAGATTGGAACTTCTCACTACAAATGATTAAAATAGTCTCCTATTGAACTACCATTTAAAAACCCAACAGAGATAACAAAGTCAGTTTTCTCCAGAACTGTGATGACTCGTCTTTTGAAATAATTTCCCATGAGTTCACCCACAGAGAGAAATACTTTCAAATAAGCTACATTGCCAACATGATAAATGCACAATCCATTTCAATACCTTTGCTGATTTGCAGAATAGTGAAATCCCAATTTATTTTCAGTAGGAAACCTAGCATTTGCACTTTTAAAAAAGCTCATCTATTCAAAGCACAATGATGGCAATCCTTCCCATGATATGAGGACACAGAACTATCAGTATTGTTATTGTCAGTAGCATGAGTACATTGAACAAGAAGAAATCTCTAAATGTGTTGGAATATTTAAAGCTGACACTAAAGGGACAAATGGATCGCAAGTTTATCCAATGATCATTGAAAAATAAGACCTTGCACTGTTTGGGAACCCGTTCTACAGACAACATTGTGTCTGGCCATTACGTATCAGAAAAAGCAAAGAAGCCTTATGTGTATTTAAGCAGAACATTTAATCTTCAAGTAGAGGGGAAGAAACTTATGTAAGGAAAAAAATATAACCCTAAAGTAGGATCAGAAATGTTCCTTTATAGCATGAGTGACATTTTTTCTTTTTTTTGATCATTCATTCCATTTATAATATACTGTGATGCAGTGTTTACCTATAATATCACCCAACCATTTATTTTGGACTTACCTTTATCATATCTTTTAAGGAAGTAGTTTGATCATTCCTGTTTCACTGAATAGTTTCTTTTTTCCTTCCCCAATCTGCTTTTGAAATAGCATGAGGAACTTAGACTGAATCTATTAGAATAAATGTATGTAGGTTGAGGAGGACCCATACAGGTTATCTCACTTCTCATAGGAAACTTTAGAAAGTGACTAGTCCCTAGATGTTAAGGTATGCAAGACTATGAGGATGGTCCATGGCCAATAATACATTTGGGAGGAATATTTCCTCACTAGTAATTTTACCTGAACTAAGTTTCATGTCATCTGTTTATACCCTCTTTCCACATTCTGTTACTACCAGAAAATACCTGAGAGGGATGGTTTAATTTGGAGTCCTACACTGAACAGCAGGTTGTACCTGCTCATTCTTGGCTCCTTCCCAGCTCTACCATTCTATGATTCTGTGACAAAATTGGGGGGGGGGTGAGGCAAATAAAACTGATTATCTTACTCCCTTTATATAAATGTATGGTGTGAGAGCACTTAGAAACCCATGTACATTTCTGACTATGGACAAGGATATTGTAGAATTGGAAAAAGTGCAGAAATGGGCAATTACAATGATTAAGTGGCTGGAACAATGTCCTTATGAAGAATAGTTATAACACCTGTTATTTTAAGACCTCAGGAAAACAGGCAAGTAAGGGGACAACTGAGAGCAGGGTACAGCATTATGCATGATGTGGACATAGTGGATACAGAAGCCTTTTTCTGTTCTCTTTCATAATACTAGAACCCAGGATAATTCCAAGAAGCTGATTGGTAGGAGATTCAGGACATGTATAAGGAAGCCATGATTAACTATGAAATGTACTTCCATAAATTGTAGTGCTAGCCACCAATCTGGATGGTTCAAAAGCAAATGGACAAGTTCATGTTGGAGGAAGTTTTCCATAGCTACTAGTCATGGCTAAAGGTGACCTGCCGATTGGAAGCACCATGCCTCTTGCTGGGAAACTTTGGTGGGGGAAGTGGTGCACTCATGTCCCATTTGTGGGATCCCATGTGCAGCTGCTTCTGTGTGGGCCCTGGGTGGGCCCTCTTCTGATACAGCATGGCCCTTTTCTATTCATGTTTTTGCAAGCTAGCTTCTACAAAGCAAGGGCCAAAACAAATTTCTCTCATCCTCTAATGTAAAAACTTGCACACAGTCAGGTATTTGGCAGCTTTGGTGCTGATATCCATCCATTGAAGCATACGAAACTGATGTCCTGATAAGATAAAAAAGTGATAAGAAAGTATGATCCTGAATCCAGTCATAGGGCATGCGCTGAGCTCCACCCTTTGAAACATAATTTACTGCAGGCTCTGCCCACACATTTGACTTTTTAAGTACTCTCATTTAAACTGAAGCAGTTATAATTTTCTTCTGGAACTCACTGAAGCCATATCATTATATTAAGCCTTGGAAATGTAATGCTCCTGAGGGAACACAGATAGATAGCTCTAATAGAAATCTGAGCTCCCATTAAAACATGCTGACGATAAACATACACTTCTTACATATCTGGCAGAAGGGAACATCTAATGTACACCCCTGCACACACATGTAAACAAGTCACTTCAAAACAAATCATAATGCTAAAAACTGGCTTTTCACTCTTTAAAACCTTACTGTAATAGTGGCTGCCAGTAAAACAAATAAACAAAAATAAAAATAAACATGTTGAAGACTATACACCCATCACTTTTGGTGGTCAGCCTCGAACTACATAAAGAAGGAAATTTTATCACTGGTCAAGTATTGAGGGAGTTCTAAGGAGTTAGTAAAGATCAGTGCTTCTTGGGGCAAACATTCTGCCTATGAATTCTGGAAGCAACATTGACTTTCATTGTTTCTGGTAGAAAAGCCTCCTGACTGGTCACATTCCCTTGCTTCAGATCCTTCAAGGAACATGATGCATGGCAGCTCAGAGCTGGAGGTGGGATGTCCATATGGCAGCATAAAGTTACAGCCTTCTGAGCCCTGGTCATAAGGAGGACTCTTTTTTAAAAAATAAATTTTATTATTTTTTTCTACAATCTAATATTAAAACCAGTTACTTAAGACATTGGATATACTGGGTTGACATCTTCCTCATTTTAACAGTCAGTAGCCATATTCAAATCTATGCATAGTCCCATTTCTCTAACTGATAATAAAAAGAATTCCAAGTTTGATAGAGATATGCATCCAGGAGGACTCTTCATATGTGCTGCATATCAAGGTCCTAGTGAAAGGCCAGAAATAGGTGCGGTAGCAATGCCCACTGTAAATATCTGCCTAACTTTGCTGAAGCAGCACCTTTCTCTGATCACTTCTGGTGGACAGCTCCCCTTCTAACCTGAATTTCCATATCTAGACAGCTCCTGCTAAAACAGGTTGTTGAACTAGCAGGCAGAAATGGGAGGAACAAGAAAGTGTACTCAAGAAGTGAAGTGCATGAACTGTGCCCTAAAATGTAGGAAATGTAAACTGGACCATATCTGTGGATGCACCTAGGTGGAGATCATCAACATTTGTGCCAATACAAATATGCTGATCTCAAAGAGATTTACATGATTCTATCTGCAATGCAAATTGTTTCCAGGAACTGTCTCCTGTCTACACTGTCTCTTTCCATTGAATGTTGCATCTTCCATCTGATTATTGTGATGGGCATGTTCTTCAGGAAAGATTTCTGTTCATGAACTGGCTTCTTGTGTGCTTCTGTTGGCTGGCTAACAAGGTATTGTAAATTGATGCATAAGTGTAATGATGATGGATGGATGGTTGAAAAGCTTTCATACAGAGGAAGATGATAGATGGATAGAGAGACAGACAGAGATATAAAACCAAAATAGAAGTGGTACAATGGCCATTGCAAATCGAGTGAGATGTAGGGCAGATGGTGCCTTCCCATCCTTTTTCCAGGTTGTGTGAAAAACAGCATCTGTGCATACAACCTGATGTTTCAACTCCTGTTGTCATGACAGTCCTTCAGTGCAAAACAAAACAAAACAAATGTTTTCATTTTCATAAGCTGTTTATTCCAGGAAAGGCAACTGAAGCCTTTTTCAGGAGAAAGCAGAGTGGCAGCAAAATCTCTCTCCCACCACACACGCACACACACGTTAAAATGTATAATCATATTTAATAAATAGAATGCTATGGTGTGTTTCTCAAAACGTTGACTCAAGGGACACTTTCTAATACAAAAGGACATTGAGCCTTTTACAATAAGCAGCATGAATTCTTGGGAAGGACCTACTGCCTACCACCTCAAGTGTTAATACATTCCCTTCCAGGATTCCCTCAATTCCAAAATTCCTCATTCACAAAAAAATACTTTCAATCATTACACATCTGAATTTGAAATAATAGTACTTTCCTCTCCCTCTTCCTCAAAATTAGGGCTCATTCATATGAGCCTTTGTCTGTGCCCAGATATTAATTTCATGGGTTTAATTAGTTTTCTCAGACTGGTTGAGCGGTAGGTGAGGTCAAGTCAGAAATAGGGATCATGCTTCATATTTATTCTTGCAACCAAGGGAGATTAGCTGTAACTCAAAAATAAGTAATAAAAAAGCAAGGTTATTATCTAGGTGGCAGGCTGTGGGGAAAAAGAAAGGAATGAGTGTCATGGTGTTTCCTGTTTGTGTACATATATTTACAGCCATGCACAAAAGGACATGTGCCCTGAGAATGTTTAATCCAGCACTTACCTGAAGGCTGAACAGCAATGCCTTCCTGCTCCATCCCTCCATCACTCCTTCAGACACACACACAAATCAAGAATGCAAATGAAGTCTTTAGGTGCAGAAATGTTTTGTGGTGAAATAATGGAAGTGGACATAACCTTCTTTGGTAGTCATCACTCTGCTATTACCCAGAATGGCCTTGGACACAATGTTCCTGAGCAGAGGAAATTGTGTGTGTATTGGGAGACTATTCCATTGGATGTTTCCAGGAGCAGTACAAATTCATCAAATTGCTTCGAAGAACGGTTTACCTTTAGCATTGCAAGCAGTAGGAGGCTTGCAAGCAATTTCTTCTCCTGCCCTTAAATTTTGGTGCCGCTGTCACTTTCTGTGCTGGTAACAGCCAGAACCATCTTGGCAGTCCAGCTACAATGTTGTGCTCATCACAATTCCTGAACCTAGACCCATTTCTGGGTATTTTTGGACACTTATAGTCTCACTCATATGACTATCCAGTTTCCTTTTGAATGTCTTTAGTGTGGGAGAGCCCACCACCTCTCTAGGCAACTGGTTCCATTGTCATATTGCTCTGACAGTAAGGAAAAATTTCCCAATATCTAGCCTGAATCTGGGCTGTTGCATTTTGACTTCATTATTTTGTGTACTACATCTGGGTATCAGTAAGAAGACATCTTGACCTTCTTTGTGACAATCTTTGAGGTACTAATAGAAGGTTACCATGCCCCCCTCCCCGCACTCAGTCTTTTCTTCTCAAGGCTGAACATGCCCAGTTCTCTCAGTCTCTCCTCAAAGGGCAGTGTTTCCAAACCATGGATCATTTTTGTTGCTCTTCTCTGTACCCTAATTTTTCTATATCTTTCTTAAATCTTGCTGCCCAGAACTGGACGCTGTATTACAGATGAGGTCTGACTAGTGAGGAGTACAGGGGAACTACTACCTCTTGTGATTTGGAAGTAATACTTCTATTAATGTATCCCAAAATAGCATTTGGCCTTTTTGCAGCTGCATTGCATTATTGGCTCATATTTAACCTGTTGGCCACAATAACTCAAAGGGCTTTTTTTCTTTCTCACTTGAACCTCACATTCCCCATCTTGTATGGATGCATTTTGTTTTTGTTTCCTAGGTCTCTGACATATGGCAGCCCTACTGATGTCCTATCCATGACATCCCTGCTTAGCTCTTCTAAATTCAAGGCTGTGGCTTCCTTTACTGAGACACTCCATCTCATATTTGGTCTTCCTTTTTTAATCCTTCTTTCAACTTTCCATAGCATGATTCTTTTCTTGAGGGAACCTACCTTTCTTATGATGTGTCCAAAGTATGGCATCCTAAATTTTGTCATGTTTTACTCTTGAGAAAAGTTTGAACTTGATTTGATCTAGGACCCACTTGTTTATCTGTTGTCCAGTGTATTGCAAAGCTCTCTTCCAGCAGCATATTTTGAATGCATCAATTACCCCCCTGTCAGCTTCCTTCACTTTCTAGCTTTCACACTCATATATAGTGACCAGGAATAAAATGGTGTGGGTGACTTGGCCCTTCATCTTCAGTGAAACTTCCTTACATTTGGTTATCTTCTCCAGTTCCTTCATTGCTGGCCTTTCCAGTCTTAGTCTCCTTCAAATTTCCTGGCTGCAGTCTCTGCTTGAGCTGATGACTTAGCCAAGGTATGCAAAAACTCTCGCAATTTCAATTTCTTCACTATTGACAGGAAAGTCCTGCAATTTTTCAGTAGTCACAAGTTCTGTTTTCTAAATGTTCAGCTGGAGTTCTGCTTTTGCACTTCTTTCATGTTCATCAGGAGTTGTTTCAAGTCATTGCTGCTTTCCAAAAGTAAGATTTTGAAAAGCGGCCTTCATCCTTTAAGAAATTTTGGCTCAGCACCTCTCAAAACACAGATTGAAAACCATGGTTTTATACTCACCAATCTTTAACCAGTCATTTAAAAGTTCATATAATCTTCAAGGCTTTGGCTTCTCCCTCATCAGAATGATATGCTATTATTCCTCAGTTAATATTTCTTTATTATTGATGTACTGAGGAAAACTATGCATATGGAACTGGGACAAAACGGATTCAGACTGGGCACTTTATTTATTTATTTATTTATTTATTTATTTATTTATGTGTATATTTGACTGTGTAATTTCTTTTCTTTGCATAATAGGGCCCTTGAGATGTGAGTTGAGACTACTTAATTCACAGGTTCTGGCACTCAGAAAGATTCCCTTAAATCCTTTCTTTTACATGTTTATGGTTGGTAGCTTTATTAAGTATATTTTTATTTGGCACAAATGACACATCCAAGGTACTGAACATACTAGAAAAATAGCTCATTTCAGACTTGGCAATAATTAAATTATTGGCAGTAATTCAGCAGCAAGTTAGAAATACACTTGCTTTTTATTTATTTTAGAACAAGACTGAAAATGCAGTTATTCAAACATTTGGTATTATTCTTGAGGGTGCCTTTAAGATCCTAAACTTGGTTAGGGAGAGGACACAATTCTTTGAGCAGCTTAAGGGGAAGCTGGGATTGGGACAAAGGGTCATATTTTTGGTCTTTGGTTTTGACATTGTGCTGCACTTCATGACTCTGTTAGGGACAGCAACCTTCTTTGCTTCAGATGACTGCCTGACAGAATTTTTTCCCTCACATACAGGATGCCTCCAGAATAATGTTACTTCATGATGCAGCAATATATCAGGATCAATCTCTGTGTGTGGAAGGTCATCCGATGCTACTGAAAGTCTTCACTGTTGTCACTGCTACCAGAATCACTATTAGGGTGGCCAGAGGCCCTTTTTTCCTGAGCATATTCCTCTAGTTTTGAGAGCTGAGAAAAGACAGGCATCTATTTGAAGGTGAACACAATTTATTGGGCTGTTGGAGAACCATCAGGAAGGAGAATCTAAGGACCCTGAAATTGTTGTGTCTGGACAGAAGATTGAATAGGCATCCAGGTCAGGAAGTCACTCTTCTCTACCATGGTAAGATGTCTTCCTTGTTGTTGTTGTTAGTCGCGAAGTCGAGTCCGACCCATCGCGACCCCATGGACAACATTCCTCCAGGCTCTCCTGTCCTCCACCATCCCCAGGAGTCCACTCAAGCTCACACCAACTGCTTCAGTGACTCCATCCAGCCACCTCATCCTCTGCCGTCCCCTTCTTCTTTTGCCATCTATTGTTCCCAGCATTAGACTCTTCTCTAGGGAGTCCTTCCTTCTCATTAGGTGGCCAAAGTATTTGAGTTTCATCTTCACTATCTGGCCTTCTAAAGAGCAGTCAGGGTTGATCTCCTCTAGGACTGACCGGTTTGATCGCCTTGCGGTCCAAGGGACTCGCAGGAGTTTCCTCCAGCACCACAACT
>JAIXND010000757.1:11750517-11783109 GCA_023646645.1 Varanus salvator macromaculatus | reverse complement strand
GTTTTGCCTTTTGGTTTTCATGTCCATGGGGTTTTCATGGCAAAGATACTGGAGTGGGTTGCCATTTCCTTCTCCAGTGGATCACGTTTTGTCAGAGCTCTCTGCTATGACCTGTCCGTCTTGGGTGACCCTGCACGGCATAGCTCATAGCTTCATTGAGCTACGCAAGCCCCTTCGCCACGACAAGGCAGTGATCCATGAAGGAGATGTCTTCCTTAGTCACTGACTAAGTACTTCCTTAGCCACTGTCTAGATGATCATGGGATTATTATTATTTTTTTAACTTAGCTATACAAGGTTGGAAAATAGCTCCAACCTTGTAGCTGGATCTCAGAGGACAGGTTGTCCATTCTCCTCCATCTCTCACAACCAGCTGTTGTTGTGAATTTACTTCTGAATGCATCTGTGCAAGACTATGTCCATAATTTTTGTTAACTTTCAAACTATCTTTCACATGACAGCTTGTGAAGAGAATCAAGGTAGTCTTGCCTTCTAGTTGGCAGTGCATTCATTCAGCATTTGTTGGAGTCTGTGTACAGGCAATCAGCAAAGAGTGCTTCAATGTGTTTCCTGCTGGAGAATGAATTGGTTCCTTCCTGACAGCTGGAATCCAGAAAACTCTGGCAAGCTTGAGTTTTCCTAGTTGCTATATCTCCCAAGGAATAAGGAATAAGAACTGTATGTCAATAATAATCAAAATCTGTAGAAAAGTTACTTTGATATTTAGTGTGGTTAAAGTAGTCTTTCTAAAAATTAATGAAAAATCCTTCTTCCAGATCATTTCCAAGAAATATAGAATAGACTATGAAGGTGACTTAAAGTAGCATTTGTCCTGTGATTGAAGAGGTAAATGTTTTGCCCTCTGGTTCATGGTTCATGTGTATTTGTTTTTGTGGCCTACTAGTTGATTGAAATGAAATGGCCATGGGAAATTGATGTGATGAAATTACATTTAAAATGCAATTTTAAGATGAGATGGGCACTCAGTGAAATAACCATACAGTGTTCCTTTGTGGCTATGTTTCACATATTTGTTAGGTAAGAAAAATAGCATGTGCAGGTAGATAGTAACAGTCAAGGCATAGAATCATAGAATGGTAGAGCTGGAAGGGGCCAAGAAGGCCATTGGGTCCAACCCCCAGCTCTTGCAGGACACCACATTACACCGCCCCACTCAGATGGCTGTCCAGTTTCTTTTTGACTGTCTCTAGTGTGGGAGAGCCCACTGCCTCTCTAGGCAAGTGGCTCCACTGTCATATTACTCTGACAGTGAGGAAATCTTTCCTGATATTTAGCCTGATATCAAACTATGCATTTTTTTAAAAAAAGAAACTTGAAATGTTTTTTACAGGGTGAGAACAGTATTTTCATATCTAGAAAATACTTAAAATGACCAAATGAGAAATTAGACATGAGTACTAATTAGGGTTGTAACAAAACCCACATAATTTCTTTAGCCATATCATGGCCATCTGGAGAAATGAAATAAAGTCATGAAGGAAGTGAAGGTACAGAGTACTGGTGTTGTTTGAAAAAGAGTGAAATTCTTTGATTTTTTTCCTCCTTAGTTTAGCTGCTTTCTTTTTAAAATTATTGATGACATGTTCCTGTAAGAGTGGAAGAGAACAGATTCAGAATTCATGTTCAAAATAATAATCAAATACAATCACTTTATCTTAGTGTCTGAAATAAAACCTATTATATTACAGTGCCAGAAAAATTACATTTCTTTTGTAACCCGAGCTATCTGCAGCAGAAGAGAACTGGAATAGCTGCCTTGTGGCACTGATATGTTATGCAATAGAAGGCCCAAAGGCAATGTTCTATTTTTAGCATCCCAAACCAATAAAAATGGGAAGTCTAAGAGCTACCAAAAGTGTAGCAATATGCCTAACAACAATTCTATTGGGTAATAGTTTGATTTATATTTCAGTATAGAAAGAATGAATCAGTCTATTTCCTACTTGTATTACTTCCAAGTGTGTCCACTCAGAGGTCCATTCCATCCTGTTTCCATCTGCATTTAAAAGACAATCTGCACAAAATATCTGCATTAAAATAGGTTTTGACCTCAAAAATGCTTTCAGAATATGTGTTAAGTAGGAAAGCCAGTAGTCAGCTATGTTCTGATCACCACGAGTCCAGGAGGTACAGCTCAGGTAGGTTGAAATTAGAAAATGTTAAGACTGAGTTCTTCAAATATCCCAATTTTTAATAAAGCAGCAAAAGTATAATGGGATGGCTCTATTGTGATGTTGTGCTATTTTAGACTTCAGGTGGTAAATTAAATGTGCGGCATGTCCTTTCCCTATGCAAACCAAACTATTTGTGATATGTGTTGAGCACATTTGTATGACACTGTCAATGCACTGTCTGGGTAGAGTAACTCAAACTGAACCTCAGCTACCATGGAACCAAGTGCAGTTAATTAGAACCCCATTTTTCTGCCCCAGAGACACGGCAGAATCAGGATCTAGCCTTCAGAAATTAGTGAGAGAACAGACATGAGAAAATGTCTCCAGTACTGAAATTCCAACAACACAAACATGTGGAGTTTAGATTAGGCAGAGAGATTAGTCCTGCCAGGGCATTTTCCTGAACCTAGGATGGATTAAATTCGATAGAAAAGTCTGTGTACGCTTCAGCTGTACACTAAGGCACAGAATTCTATTCATCTCCACATGAATGCAGGTACAATGCCATTTTGGACCACATGCAGTTCAACCTGGGAGTTCAACACAACAGAGACAGGCCTTGTATGAACTGTGGTGTTGTCAACAAGGCCTGCAAACCAACTACAACCCTAAGGGATTCTGGTATGCTTTCATTTCACATCCTACTTTTGTGTGTATATAGTCACTATTTTGTATGGCGGACACAATATTCTTCCTGAAATTTGAAACAGTAGAAGATATAGGTAAAATCATTTATTTTAAATTTAAGAGAGAACTTTTCTTTGTGCTAGTAGCAAGCTATTAGAACTGAATGGATAAAGAGATTTTCTATGACTTGAATGTAGGAAGAGCAGTTCCTAAATTTTGCAAAACGTCAAGACAATATACAATTTCTTAAGCTTGCTTCATGTCCGACCCTAAATAATTCAAATGAAGTTATAAAACTCTGATGACATGAGTTTTCTCATATGGATACCAATGGGGAAAATTATGTGGATTGGGCATTTGGACATAAGAACTTTGTAAATCTTTACATAACTGGCTGTATCTCCATTTGTAGTTCTAAATCTGCAGAACCAACTGCCTTTGAAAAAAATTCACATTATCTGGTATTGATTAAATGAAATTAGAAAAGGATATCTGAGATCAAGTTAAGGGCCTTAACAAATGTTCATTGGTTGCAAATTTCTCATAATGTGTCTTGATAACCCTTACTAATTGGTAGTTCACATATGTATATAGATCTCTTAATTAGTCATGAGTTACAGATGAACTGACTCCACTGAAAGTAATGCTGTAGGCATAACCATTTACATCTTTAGTTGATTGATTGATGGCAACATTTTAATTGGTGCCTCGGAGATGTAAGGACACATTGATCCATTGTTGAATGTATTTTGATTTTGAATTATGTATTGCCACAGTTATAGGCCTTTTTCTGTGGTGGCTTTTGCTTATCAAATTATAAATTATTATTCACCCCCTTCACTGCCTGAAGCATGTAGATATATCTAAATTCTGAAGATATACACAATGTATTAAAATATAGCCCATAAATAAAAGATAAATGATCAATGAATGAACATGTTTTAATAAGCCAAAAAAAAAAAAAAAGCTTCTGAAAAACTTGGCTTGTCAGGTGATGTATGGCTGTATAGAATGTTCTGCCTGTATAGTTTTATTTATACTGGTTTGTGATCCATACAAGCAGATCAGTGCTGCACATTCATTTAGTAATTCATCCTAAAAGGACATGGATTGTATGTCTACCTTGATTATTAAGGATTTTTTTGTCCTTGTCTAGCCATCCATCCATTCATTCATCCATTTATCCATCCACCCAAAAAACAATGTATATTGCCCTTGACAAAGTGCAAGGCAGTTTCCAGTTTTATATATATATATATATGTGTGTGTGTGTGTGTGGGTGGGTGGAGGGGGGGGAGAAGAGAAGGAATATAAACTCCAGCAACAATGAATTCATTGCAATAGAAAGACACCTGTTAGAAGAAACCACATAACAGCTGAAGTGGAAACAGTAAAACAAAGCTACAACAGCCTTTCAGAGTACCATTTTCATCTCTGCACCAAAATGTTGATTGGGAATGCAGATCTCTTCAGGATGTTATTCCCCAGCTTTTGGTTGATCACATAAAAGTTCTATCCTCACAACAATGATGTCCTTTATGAAACAATGATACCCACAGCAAGGTCCAACCTGCAGAATGCCAATGATGGGAGAAGTTAGAGAGAGGCAATCTGTATGTGTGCTGTGTGGGGTTATCAAGGGAAGAATAAAAATGTGCTGGAGAGCAGCTGCTGGAGAATTGGTTAAGTATGACTTGCTAACTTTCATACACATGCATGCATGTTTCAAATCCATGCTGCTTGGTGAATTCTGGTGGCACACTGTTTCACTCCACACCACTGAACTTACAAACTTACATTTGTTTCTTCTAATGATACTTTTGTGGCTTTAGAAGAGTTATGCCTGATCACCAGGTGTACCTCTATCCTGGTCAACACATGGTGAAGATCTCTTTCTTGACTCATCTCATCTGTTCATTACATACTTCAACTTCATTCAAATTCACCGCATTACCTGAGTCTTCTGTTTTCCCTAGATTTCGTCAGTTATATCTTAGTATTCCTCACCTGTCCACTTGTAACTTATATGACCAAATGAAGAAGTAATTCATTCTATCTGTCCTGAGGTTCCCACCAACAGATTCCCGGGAGGGCCCTGGATTCTAATGTATTACTTTCTCCAGTACATGTATAATTCTGTACAATTCTGTCACTTCTCTCTTAACTTTCTTCTGAGGCAAGCAATCCAAGCTGTTGTAAGCTTTCCTCATGGCAGAGTTGGTCCAATCCTCGATTACATTGATTGTTTTGTTCTGTTGTTAGTTTAACAAATTCCACATTGTTGTAACTGTTTGTATGTAAATTACTGGATTCTGTCTGGCCAAAGTTGCAGTATTGCCAGTGCCAAGATGGTTGTACAAATATTCATTCCAAGTACATACGCAAGATTTTACACATAGCTAGAGAATCACATTGCTAAAGGAGGTAAGACAATGAGATGAGCTGATTTGTTGTCCTCTGCTGCTCCATGTTCTAAAAGTAATTGTGTTTTTAACTAGCTGCCATTTTTCTAACTTTTTATCTGCTCATTTGATTTTTATATGATTTTTATTGTGGGGTTGATTGCTATTTTATGTGGACTGTTATTTTATGCTGTTGACTTTATTGCCAGTGACCTTGGACATTTTTAATAGAAACACTATATGGCTATAATTAACAAACAAATATATAAATATTTAAATGAGCTTTTGGGGTGTAAACTTTTAAAAATAAATCAGAGATTAATGCGAAAACAGACAGAAGGGACTTATGAGTGAACACATATAGATATAACACTGACAGGAAATAAACTGATACAACCATCAGAACCTTCCACTTGTATCATTTATGTACCAGGTATATTTTGACATCTGTTCACTGGTTCTTCTGCCGATAGTCCTCCAAACAGCAAATTTGGGGATCTAGTATATATGTGTAAAGTGACAATGAATCTAACAGAAAATTACCTGTCATGCATACCACTACAATGAGGGTGCAACTCACATCCCTTTAACATCAGTTGCAAAACATCCATTATTTTAAATAAATTTATACTTCATATGAAATTATAATGGCATATGGAAGATGCAGTGGAGAGAGGCAGCATGGCTTGGGTTGTAAGGTAAATTTTCTTGAGGAAGTTATGAGAAAAACCATTTCGCATTCCTGCACTCCTTCAAATCTCTCTCAACTGCCAGGGCTATCCAGAAAATATGAAAAAAGACTCCAGGCTGCTGATGGCCAAGGGAGAAGAGAATGAAGCAAATTTCACTCCATTCACATCCTTGGGCTGAATATATTCAGATTCAAATCTGATAGAGTTTTTCCCTCTTCATTTGCAATGTCATCTTTGTTCAGGAAGAGATAGCCATCTGGGGGTACAGGTGGCTGTGAGGGGAGTAGCAAACATTCTTCCTGTGGAAGCCCTTCTAGGAATGTCCTTAAGTTAACTGTTATGCCAAAGCAATAGATAGAATAAAGCTGTATGGAGCAAAGTGAAGCTACTAGCTATGCTCTGTCAGTGGAGGTGTGTAGTACCACAGCCCAGACAACACCCACATAATATCAGAGAAGTCGAAACAGGAAACCACAACCACTGTTGTAGTGCTGCAGTGAGCCTCACTCCCCAAAAGGTGCCATCTGATTGGCTGACCTGGCTGCTACTCTCGTTCTGGGAAAAATTATTCCATTTAGAAAGGTGCACTGCTGCAGCATTTCTGTGCATTCTAGTACATTCCAGGAACATGGCAAAAGCCTTATCTGCTCTGTCTACCTGCCAGACAGGACAAGGCAGAGGATGAGAGAAAAGCCACTCATCAAGATAGAAAACAAAATAAATGTAGAAAGGGGCAGCAGAGAGTGACCAAGAAGAGCATCCCTGACATTCACCTTGCCTGAGGTGCCCTCACATATGGTCCTGCATTGGAGGGTGAAGCATAGGTTTTGCGTGCGTAACCTCATATGTTCAGTCCCTGGCATCTCATGAAACAGGGAACATGGCTCTTTCTGAACCCTTAGAAAAATGCTTCTGGCAGGAGTAGGCAACATATGGACAGACAGGACAATGGTCTGCTTCAATGTACAGCATGTCCATAATTTTATACTGGAGCTCTTTGGGCCATTGGGATCCCATGCTACTTATTCCTACAAGCACCTACAGAGATACCTGCCAAAGATCAGGGAGTGCTTTAATGATTTGCTTCTTAGTCAATGAAGAGGTGCTTTTTTTGGATGATAAAATCCCTCCTGCTCATCACCCTCTTCAGTTTCTGCATCTGCTCTTTTTATGACAAATGGTTGTGGTATTTTAATGTATAATTTATTGCTACTGCTTCCTGGATAGACATTTCAAGGATATACACACTAAGTGACAACTCTGGGATGATAAGTTGACAGTAAAGCTGAGCAGCAGACTTTTGTGTACAGATACTTCTGCTCCTTAGAGGGTAAGATATCAAACAGATGTCACGAGTGCATTTAGCCATTTGCTAATAACTGCTGTGCTACTTTACTGAACACTGGCTGCCATCTGATGGGAAGAACAGTATCCATCTATCTGCATATCTGTCAGCAGCATGCTCCTCTTAAAGAGCTCATGACTCCCAGTTCTGAACATGAATTAAGAGGAGTACTTCTCATAATGAGGCAACTATGATTGGCATGAGCAGAGGGAGGTGATTTACCTACCTAAACAATAAGATCTTTATCTGAGACACACTCCAGATACCCCCAATAAATGCAGTGAAGCAAACGGCTCCAGGAGTGAGGGCCTCCTCAGAGAAGGTTCTATATGGAATGCTCACTGTCATGATATTCACCTAGCACCCATATGACATTCTTTGCAATATTGGGCAAAGCATCTTTGATGATGATGATGATAATGATTTTCTTCCCAGGTATTTTTGAACTGGGTTTCAGTATTCTATTCTGTTGGTGGTTTTATGTGCTGACATGGTTGTAGTCTTTGCTGTTGGTTTTATTCTGGATTTTCTTAGTTTTTGTTTTAAAGTGTGGCTTTTTTCAGTGTATTATACACTTCCCAGTGTATTATACACTTCCACAAAGTACAGTAAATGAATAAGTACATAAAATGAGACAAGTGAGATTTTGATTTGAGATTTTCTCATTCATAATTGAATCCTGTGCTTAGCTTGCTAATGTGGACTCTCAACAGTTCCTATTTCAGTGGGACTAGCATCCTTTTGGGTCCCACAAGAAACTCAACAGGTGGTACTGTCCAGAAAGGTATTGCTTCTAAATTGAGCTTTTGGAATGGTTTGTTCAGTAAAGCTATGCCATAAGTCATTTGCCTGTCCTAGTACTGCAATTGTGCTTTCCCCAAGAAACATCCCATTGCATTTTTATATTACAAATGAAGAAGGGGTCTCATAGTGGCTATGGTAGTGGGTCTCTTCAGGCCATTGGCTAAGCATAGATCCTGGACAGAGCAGAAGGGAATGCGCAAGTAGTCTATTTTTGATGAGGCAATTGGATCAGGACATTAAGGAAGTGTGGAATATGCTGGATATTGCAAGAGGTGAGAATCAGGTCAATTCAGACTGCAATTTTCCTGAAATGTAATTGAACTTGTAAAAAGAGCTGGTTGAAAAAACTTGGGGTAGGGGAACTAGGAAAGTCTAAAGATAGCAATTCTTTGAAGGAAAGAGGAAATGCCGCTTGGGATGTGGAAGAGCATCTGTCCCAGGAGAATGAGGGGGAAAGGAAGAGGCAGATTGAAGTGTCCAAGAGCAGAAGAAAGACTGAGAAGGAAGAGAGAGAGAATGTATAAATCTCTAGGGCTTGCAGAGGTGAGGATTCATGTAGTAATTATCAATCCATCTTTCTGCTTGTGGTAATCTTCTTTTGCATCATTTGACAGGCTTAGTTTCAGCCTGATCTGTTCCACCAGGACTTCAAGGAAGTTTCTTTCCATGTCCTCTTCAGGTCTTTTTAATTATGATTTAGTTATTTCAGATTTGGCCTTGGCATATATTTGATGACAACTCTATTACAAGATCAGTCTTCTTTTTCATATTGTTGAAATCCATTTATTCATTTTTAATGGAGAGCTGATGGATAAATATTGAACATCCTTATTTAGGATAATGTCATTATTTTCCAAAAGCTGATTCTTCATTGTTCATTTTCATTCTCTGGATATACATAAGAGAAAGAAATTATGAGTTCTTCCTGCAGTCAGTCAATTCAGAGAAAAAGAAAGAAAGAAATCCCATCACATATTCCTCTGCATGGTATTCTTTAAAATCTATGAGCCTAGCAGGCTTGGTCCTATACACGTCTAACATTTTTTTCAGTCTGAAACTATTTTTACCTTGCACCCTTTCCCGTCTTCCAATCTGGTAAGATGTCAGGGGTATATTTAACATTTTGCATTCATTGCATTCCCAGGAGCCTAATTGGATTCTGTAGCCAATGCACAGGATATTCTCAGACTTTCAGTCTGATTTGGGAAATAAGTTTCTAGAGCTATATAAAGCTGAAATTGTTTTTGTATTGCTGTACCTCAGAGACATACTCTTGGAATAGGAATCAGTATCTATGGGGCTGGAATTTTTCCAACCTTCCCAGTTGCAGAAGAGGCAAAAATGGTTCTAGCTAAACTCTAGAAAGACTGAATGTACCAAAGTTTCATAAAGTAAACTGGAAAAAGCCCCAAGAATTCTTTTGCTTGTAGAACATGATATTAGTTCATTCAATCATGGGAAGGAATTTGCCTATAATAAAGCTCAGAGTTATCCATAGAGAATATGATTTTTAAAAATTCTTCTGCATTTAGTACATTTCATTAGAGTTTATAGTGAGGGCCCAGATTTGCTGTTACAGATTGTATTATATGCAGAAAAAGAAGCATCCCAGTAAATATGCACTGAAATCTGCAATCAGGAAATTCTTGGAAGTTGTATTGAGTTGGAATCTTCAGGATTTATGTGCTTCATTTACTGCATTGCCCATATGAAGCCATTTAGCGCAACCATTCAAGCTGCTGGTTTGAAATTTCCTATGCGTTAAGGAGCAAGTGAGTTCATCATATGCCAGATGGTCTGCAGTAGTGAGGGGGGAGAGAGGATGACAGAAACATCTCCAGTTTTGTGTCCTGCAGCTAACTGTGCTGTCTTGTGCTGTTTGCCAATGCAGGTTTTTCAACATTTTAGGCCTTCTTAAACCTTTTGTGACTGCAGATTTTCTGTACACTAACATAAGCTCTCCCCCCCACCACCAAATGGAAAGACCTCCTCCTGCCTATGCTCTTCAGCAACTGGTGTATGCATCTCCATTTGAATAAATTTTATATTTTTTCACATTTTATATACTCTTTCACTACACGCACACATGTTGATTTCAGGGATATTTTTCTTTGTTTCATTATTTTCTTTGTAAAAATTATCTGCTGTTCAAAAAAGAAGAGAAATTTTCTGCCAAAAGATTATTAACTATGCTAGCCCTGGTCCATAAATTCACCTAGGTATAGCTATCCTTCTCATGTTGAGAAACAGCTTGGTTCCACCATGCTCATGATCATGCTTGGTGGGAAATCATGAGAGGACCTTCTCAGTGGCAGTCCCAAGGCTCTGGAATTCCCTTCCCAAGGAGGCTAGGTTGATACCCTCCCAGTGAGGTTTCCAAAGGGAGGCAACCACCATTTTATTCTGGCAGGCCTTTGGGAATGGTCTGGATGTGTAACTGGGTTAGACTAGTTCTATTCTTCTGCATTGTTTTTAGTGTTTCTAATTTGGGTGTTGTACCATTCCAATGATTAACTGATTTAATTATATTTTTAACTTGTGTATATTTATTTGGATGTTTTAATTATATAAGTTTTTGATACTGTGAGGTGTCTTGAGTCTCAATTACTGGGAATCAGTGGGATACAGATGATGATGATGATGATGCATAAGAATTTAATTTCAGCTTGTTTTTCATCAGAATGTGGCGAAATGAACACATTTCTTTATTTGGCATAGAAAGAACTTGAGACTTATTTAAAACACAACTTTCTTTCTACTCAACTCATGGAAATGTTCATTCCCCCATGCAAGCCAGTTCCATATAACTGATGTGATTGCTGACTTGCAAGTTCCCCAGACTGCTAGATATGAACCCTATGTGTGTGTTACTCTCCTTCATTCAAAGGGCATCACTCTTTTGGTGCCTGTTTGGTACCATATAGTATTAGACTCTTGTGGAAGGAAGGGATAAGTGTTTTACTGTTATATCTTATTGTTCATATGCTAATGTTTTGTGCTACTATTGTTATGTGCTATTGTTTTATATGCTATTTTTGTTAACTACTCATTAATATTTGTAATTAAATTGTAAACTGCCAAGAGCGCACAATGGGCTCTCAAATTATTATTATTAGATTAGAGGGAAACTGAAACTGCCTTTAAGTTCTTATGCCTCCAACACAGTTGAACTGAGCTTGCAGTACTAGTTGGGGTTTCAATCAGCTTGAGAGGAAATATTCATGATGCTGAACCTGTTTTGGAGATAAAGGCCAGCAATGCAAATAGATCCCTGCAAGATCAGAATGAAATCTGGACTTTGCTCCATGGTCACTAGGGCCACCAGCCACCCCGACTTCAAAGTCTGGATCTGAATTCCTGTGTATACAATCATGTTTGTTTTGCTAAATTGGTGTGGCCATCTCTATTTTCATACAGCTTTTTCATCTTTAAAAGTTGCATGACAAGCAGGAACAACATGTCCTATCCATGTGGAAACTGCTATAACACTACTGATTGACCGTGACCAGTAAGGCAGGTGAGAATTCCTTCCAGTATGTTTTTATAAGAAATTACAAACAGAATTTCCTCAGGTCAGAAGGTATTTGAGATTTTTTTTTAAAAAGCTGAACATGGGAGAAAGTGAAACTGACAGTTTCATCTTATCCCAGGTCCTTCTCTGTGTACCCAGCTGTGTGGATGCCAGGTTACTATAATGCTATGAATATTGGCTAGTCATGCCAGCCCATACTGCATGCTGCTCACTAGATAGCATATGAATGGCCAATCAGACAGCACATGTCCCTTTGATAGGGATTAAATATTAGCAGGTGGTTTCTTGATACAGAAATCTCTTTGGAATGTTCTGAACAGAGAACTCCACCACAACTAGGGTTATTGCTCTGGCTGCTCTTGGCGTTCCTCTCCAGTCTTCCTGCCATGCTGCCAGCAAGCAAGGAAGAGATGGATGACTGTGGAGTGAATGAGTGATGGAAGGGGCTTCACTCTGCTCCACTGTATGGTGGTCAACCGCATCAAATGAGCAGGGGTGTGGTGGCTCAGCACAAGATGGTGAGAGGATAAGAGCATCCTGGTACATGTATAAACTTGGGAAATTTATATCATATTAAAATGTGCAACAAAGCAATTTTGTCAGCATCCCTAGCAAAGCAGACCTTTGCACAATCAGAAGAATACAAGGGGCAATGTCTTCACCATTATTTAGCTTATGGAGAGGAAGGCAGTTTCTCCACCCATAATGGAGATGGCCATAGCAATTGGATGACCCAGAGTACAGAGTTAACATCGCATTTGAAGCAGGTGCTCTTCCTGGGTGCCAAAGCCTACAGGCACTTGATGTCTGAGTTGCTTCACTGGGGTGAAGTTTCCATACAAATGCAAGGAAAACATGCACAATGCTTTTCCAATTATATGATTCAATTTACATTGTCTTCATATTATTCATATAAATAAAGACCTTCTCCTACTAGTTACTATATATAGAGGACATACCATTCATCTTAAGGAAAAGCATGCCATTTGTTCTGAAAATCATGAACTAGACTTTTGAAAGGTCTTCCTGCCCTTTAATTAGTGATTGCAAGCCTTCTCAACAGGGAATTAACCTAAATCTACTTCTCTGCCCAGAGAAAGCTGCCTCACAAAGGCTAGGATAAACCTTTAGACTGAATGCAAAAATTTTGGAGGGTGCAGAAGGTTCTTCTTGAGACCAATGCCTTGGGAGTGGGGAAAACCTGAAAACCTCATGTAGGCGGACAATAGTTACAGAGATACAATATTCTATACTACCTGTATGACTGAGATAAATAAGTATGCATGTAAAGTAGGGATGGCTGGATCTATCAATCTACTTTCCATTTCACATTCATGCATGTTCAATGATATGAGTGTCCCATCTTCCTTTCTATGATTTCTTTTAAAGCCCATTAACAACACAATCCAATGTGGCTGATCAGAACCCTCAGAACTTGGAAGATTCAAGGCATCCTCTGCACTTCTCCCATCCAGCAGAACAAGTATACAGGTGATATCAATGGTTCAAGTACCCCCCAGGAGTGTGAGGAGAGCAGATTTAGACCCACCAGTTCACTATGCATGCTGCCAGAGACTGTCTCCTTACTGCCCTTCCCCCTGGAACACCCCAATTATCCATCTCCAAGGTTGGAGTTGCAGCCAGTGTGGCTCTTTCTGTACCTCCTTTGAGGATGGGTGGACGGTGCTCCAACTTTGAGCTGAAGAGGTCAGAGATCGGCCTTTGAATAATTTTATGGATGTCTAGACAGCTTCTAATGGCATCTAAGCATCTAACAATATTATGCCCTAAAACTTGATTTAAATCATGCACATGTATGCATTTTTGGCACTATCCTCTCACAAACATTGTTATATGCAGTTCCTGTCTTGTTACCATGCCATGCTTTCAGATTAGCTCATAATACAGAATTCTGGTGAATGCATATGGTGTTCCAATCGTTAGCTGTGGAGCTTTCTGAATACACTGTGCTTTAAACCATGGCCAGTGATGAGGAAGCCTCATTTGTGTCCATAAGACGTGGCTAAGAATAACACAATCATATAGGTGGACATTTCCTGTATCATCACCCTGTAAGGGCACACGAACCAAGGGCCTTTCCACTTCTGAGCTCTTTCTGGGCACTAAATAAATGCCAGCTAGTAGTTGCAGTCATAATAAATTGCAACACTCTCTTGACCTGTGATTGGAGAGCTAATGGGCATCCAGAGCCTTATGCTTGTGAAGCTAATTATGTGCCAATTTTGTATTGGGAAACAGGGCGATTAACTGTTTTCAATACCATCTGAATTGTACTTACCTCATTTTCAAAGAACATTACTTTCGCATTACATCCATTACTTCTTAAACTAATCAATGTGCAGAATAACAAGGATACCTAATGATTCTTATGATGTAATGCAGAAAACAACATAAAAAGCATCTGCATTATGAAACATAAAGATTTTATAAAAAGCCATTTCTTCTTATATACTGCTGGGTCATTTGTGCAGCATGGGTTTTTAATACGCACATCTACAGCACTCATATTTTAAATGGGATATGCATTGATGGAATAGTAAAACTGAAATTACTTTCTGAATTATTTAGAACAATGACAGGAGGTGAAAACTGCTCAGTGGTTTCCACCATGTAGATAATGCATCATGATCAATAAATACAAGGTCTCTTTAACTTGAAGCCCAAATTTATAACTGAATTAGTAAAGAGGTTTGAAATAGCTTAGCTGATAATTTATTCAGATTCCAAGACAAAATGGAAAGGAGAGCAGGGACATTCCAGCAGTGTGCTGAAGACCACTTCCCTGAAGTTGTCTTCTTCATTAACAGTCACCACCGCCAGCCATTCCTAAAGGTTGTACAAAAGGGTCAATCCATCAGCCTTGCTACTTACATTCCTTCCTCACTTCCCATCCCTGGTGTGTCTTGTCATGATAGATTCTGAGCCTAGATTTGACAGTGCAGGCACTGTCGTGTTTACTGATTGCATATAAGCCATTCCAGAAGACGTTTAGGTTGAGCAGTGGGGTAACAATATTTTCAATAAATACATATATTAAAACATGTTCATGTTGCCACTTGTTTAGGAATGATCCCAACATCCTTATGTTCAAGGGATTGATATATGCATGCCAAGCTGCATACAATGTATGTGCTGAATTGCATACAATGTGTATACAAATGTGTATGCTGAGCGCATGAAATCTATACTCTAGAACTTTCATTGAGGAATCTGGGTCCCAGGACAAGGAAAAATAAATTTCTGTAAAATCCATCTTGTTCACACAGGGGGAATTCTGTTGCACAGGGTAGGGAGGAAGGTAATGTATTAGGTGGCTATTCCTTAGCACCTGGAAAAGTGTGCCCAGATAGCTTGGAAGCAGTCAGCACTTGTGAATCTGCAATAGTTCAGCCTTATCCTTCCCTAGGGAATAGGAAAGGTTGCAAGGCATCCCATGCATTAGACATCATCCCTGGAAATTAAAATCTTGCATATGTTGAACCTGTTGATTTAACATAGTTGTGGTCATAGTTAACCCAAAGGCAAGTGTCCCACCCCTTCAATTCAGATGTAGGTACAAAAAATACACCATGTTGAATTTTACAGAAATAAATTATGTTAGCCGAGATGAATAAATGTGACCCAAGTTTATTCCTAACACATGTGTCTCAACTCATAATTCCCATTGCCACTGATTTTACTCAAAACATTCAATGGTCCCCCCACCCTTTTTTTAAATCCTAGGTGTTCTGGACAGAAGTTTTTTCTTTGGAAAAAAATATTTTGCAATTTCACAATACTTCTAGCACAAAGGCAATGCAGTCAATTATATAGACACAGACACATCATAAACAACTTGCAGACCCAACATTTAAGTGCTAAATATCTAAATAATGAAGCTAACCCTTTTCACTATGTGAGCTAAGCACACAAAAGCAGTGCATAATATTACAAAGTACATACTCATTAAAGTCTATAATAAAGATTAGGGATTAAAGGCTGTGGAGTCTACACAGAGAACTGGGAAATTCACTGAGTTCCTAAATGGAATCATGAGTTCAGGTGTGAATCAGCAAGGAGGCAATTTGAAAACTAAATCCATCATAAGACAAATGAAGGATTGATTTGCTTTTTCTTCTGGGTGGGGGAGATAAATACCCTAGTGAATGCTTGCTCACACAATGTAGGAACAAAATTCAGGATGACAATTCATAATGGAAATTGCTTCTTTGGGAGCTCATAATATCTTTTTCCTTTATTCGGATTTGTTCACTGTGAGTTCCTTAATATGCCATAGTGCTTGCTTTGAATTATTTTTATTGAAGAAATAATGACTGTTGGCTGATGAGAATGGAAGCTCCAGTCAGTTAATGGGAAGACTGAGGACCATTAATAGTCAGCAAGCATCCAAACATCCTGCTTCACGTATACCACCGGTAGCCAAGGCTGGCTATTGGGTTGTGGACCCAGAGTCTGAAAGGCATAAAAGTATGAGTGGAATAAAAAAAAGTTTTAACAAACAAACAACAGTATTATCATCATTGTCTCATGTGATGCAGTGTTTTCACATCTGTAGTGAAGTTCAGTGAAGGGTCAGACTCATTATCACCATGAAACTAGCCTTGATCTACAGCTAAAATAGAGCAACTCCATCGATGGTTGTAGGGCTATTCCCTTTTTTAAGCAACTATATAGGGTGACTTGCAAAGAGATCAAACCAGTCAATCTTAAAGGAAATCAACCCAGACTGCTCTTTAGAAGGCCACATCCTGAAGATGAAACTCAAATACTTTGGCCACCTAAGGAGAAGGAAGGACTCCCTGGAGAAGAGCCTAATGCTGGGAACAATAGATGGCAAAAGAAGACAGGGACAGCAGAGGATGAGGTGGCTAGATGGAGTCACTGAAGCAGTTGGTGTGAGCTTAAGTGGACTCTGGGGGATGGTGGAGGACAGGAAGGCCTGGAGGAATGTTGTCCATGGGGTCACGATGGCTCGGACACGACTTTGTGACTAAACGAACAAACAAATATAGGGTGACTATAATTCAGAGCACAATCCTATCCATGTTTAGACAGTAAAAAGTTGTTTAGTTCCCAGCATGCATGGGATTGAGTCCTAAAGTGTATAGCAGAAAATGGTGAATAATGATGGAAACCCATAGGAATGTGGCTTCTGTCATTCCCATCACACGATAAATGCTGCAGTCCCCAGTAGCCAGAGCACAATGCAACCGTTGATCAAAGAAAGCTGCTTTATACTAAATCAGACCAGTGATCCATCCAGGTCAGCATGGTCTGCATTGAGGTGGTTCACACAACATGGCAGCCCACTGGAAGCTGTCAGTTGCACTGTGGCAGGCACCGATGGGTGACATTCTTGCATGATGCTTTTGGGTGCCCAATTTGCCATGACATGCAAACCCAGGTGGCAGCATTAATTCAAGGTTTACTTGACTTATTTGTGCATTGCCAGACTGCAAACAACCCTGTCACCTGGTTCACACGATGTGTCAAGTCATGCCCGTAGGTGCTATGAAAAATGGGGCCTGGCATGATGTGAGAACTCCTGCAGGTAATTTGTCAAGAGTGGGCTGTTGTTTTTGATGAACCAAGTCACTGACTGACAACAAGTCCTTCAAGGCACTTTCCTTAAGTTCTCTGGAGATTCCCAGAGATCAAACCTGGGATTGTCAGCATAAAAGCCTTGTGCTGTACCACTGACTTATGGCCCTCTACCAACTCTTGTCCCTCTATCCTACCACCTTAGTAGTTACTTCTCTTACAACTGTCTATATCCATTGATTGCCATACAGAAGTCCCTTCTGCCTACATTTGTGGGGGCAGCAAGTGGGGAAGAGATGGAGTCCTTTCTATGTAGAGTGAGAACATGTCATTGCAATGTTTTGGTTTATGTAGTTATTCTGTCCCTAGCCTCTCATAACTTTTCCCATGCATGAGTCACACTCTCCAGGGAAACTAGGATTTGCTTCATCTTTTCCAACAAAGGGCTCCTTTCTTGTTGGATAATTCATGAATACAGAAAAAAAATGACATTTATCACCTGTTACAACTTAATCAGCTAACATTTTTATACTCCAAATTGAAGCAAGAAAGACACTGAATTCTACTAGGGTAGGTTTAGGAGATGGCAAATTGCTGGAAAAAAGTGGGAATTATTGCAACTGAGTAAAGTACTTCTTTAGTAATAGTCAACATTTTCCCAAGGTTCACCCCACAACTGAAATTCTACCACACAGGGCAAGGACAGGATGCATTTTTCAACTGGACGGTTGGATTCCATTTTGAAGAAGCACTTGGCTAACTCACAGAAGTGCATGGGCCAAAAGTAAAACTAGGTGGTCACAGGCAACATGTGTGGGGCAGAAACATGTGTGGGGCAGAAAAATCCACACATCCCCAACTTTATTACCAAGGTATAGTTGGAATCATGTATACTCAGAAATAAGCATGACTGTGAGGTCTACTCACAAGTAATGAGGACAAGCAGGGCATGACTTCTCAGGATTGATCCCTCAGCAACAATTTTAAATGGTGTCAAATCTTAATTTCAGATATTAGGCCCACACATTTCTATACAATAGTGAACAAGAGGAAGTTTTCTGTAGAGCAAGGCTGAAAAGGAAGCAGGGCTGAATCAGCACCTTCTAGATCCAGCACTATCCTCTCTACCTAGCAGTGGATAGTAGCTGATTGGAGACAAGAGCTTTCCTCTGCTAAACAGTGGGGAAAAAGGAGTTGCTTTCCATATTAAGCAAGGAAAAAGACTTATCTTCGATCAGCTGCTGAGAGGAGATAAAAGACCTTCCCTTCCATGTCTGGTGGGGGCTGGTGTGGGGCAGGCAAAGAAGCTGCCAGGCTGGATGAGAAATCCCCATTATCACACTCATGGGCTGCAGCTTCTCCTTCTCCCATCCAGGGACATCACTTAAGATAAGATGCTATCTAAGATATATTTCAGGCTCTCCTTGTCTGAAGCTCAGTCTTGCTAACAAAAATACTAGACCCTAGTGCAGTCTTGCTCACTCAACTCCATTCAGGTATCTTGCACCGGCACTTCCTCTTTCATCTCCAGTAAGTGTGGCCATTGGCTGTGCTGCACGGAGATGATAGTAGTTATAGTCCAACACAACTGAAGAGTGCCAGTTTTAGGAACGTGTCTCTAACTGCAATTCCTTTAGATACACTGCCATATAGGCAGAGGATACCGTATTTTTCGCTTTATAAGACGCACTTTTTCCCCCCTCAAAAGTAAGGGGAAATGTCTGTGCGTCTTATAGAGCGAATGTGCCTGACACCCGGGATGCTGCCCGCCCGCCGACACCACCAGGCCGGCATGTGCTTGGCGTGGCCTGCTCCACCTCGCACTCCGGGAACTGATCACCCCCACCGGGAAGCTCCGTGCCGCCGTCGCCCCACTGCCCCACGCCATTGCTCTGTGCCGCCACGCACCACACCATCCCGTGCCACCGCCGCCATGCACCACCGCGTGCGGCCGCCCCACACCGCTGCCGCGCACCACTGTGCCACCCCACGCCACCGCGCACCGTCGCTCTGTGCCACCGCTGCTCGAGCACTGCCATCCCACGCCGATCCGCCACCCCCCCACGCCACTGCCGCGGCAGGCACAGCTTTAGAAGCACAATCCTTCTAAAGCCTCTGCTGCCTGCACTGTCATCCCGCGCCGATCCGCCACCCCCCCACGCCACTGCCACGGCAGGCACAGATGACGCTTTAGAAGCACAATCCTTCTAAAGCCTCCACCGCCCGCACTGTCATCCCGCATTGCCATCCCGCGCCGATCCACCCCCCCCCCCACGCCACTGCAGGCACAGATGCACAATCCTTTTATTAAAGTTTAACAGGTTAAGAAACAGTATACATTGAAGCAGCGTTCTCTTTGAGATGTGAGAGAAGCAATTGACAATGTAAAGAGCTGGATCCAAACTTAAGCTTCCCCTCCTTCCATTCCTTTCAGAAAGAATTCAGCCCTGAAGGTGGCCCCTGCTGCGTGAGGGCTAGACAGCAGGAATGCTGGACACTTCTGAATTGGTCCACTTGTTTAGCCTGTCATATCCTGTTGGTGCCAAGGACACCCCTTCCATCTCCTCCCCACCACTCTGAAATGTCTCCCTCCTTTTCCAAAGAGGGTTGGTTCTCTCTAGCCATGTACCAGCACTCTAGGACAATTTTTAAAAAGGGATCTGGAAAATTATATGCTGCTTTGCTTTCTGTTGGTTCTGCGTAAATTGGTTGAAAGTGTTATTCAGGATAGATTCAATTAACATATAGAAGAACTAGCCCTGCTTTACAAGAAGCAACATCGCTTCTGCAGGGGTAAGCCTGTCTTGCTAATCCAGTAGAATTCTTTGAGAGTGTCACTACTACACATGGACTGAGCAGTCAAATAGACATTGTTTCTTCCAAAAGCCTTTTGATAAAATCCATCAACAGACTCTTGAGAAAACCTGGCAGTGATGGAATAAGGGCTGTGTGTGCACACACATGTTGTCCTATGGATCAGTAACTGATTACAGAATTGAAAGCCAACATTGAGAATGCATGGTATTCTCACAAGATTCTGCATTAGGATCAGTGCTTTTCAACTTGTTCATAAATGATCTGGAATTAGAAATGAGCAATAAAGTAGCCAAGTTTGCTGATGATACTAAAATAAAACATTTAAAAGGGATTGTGAGGAATTCCAGTGGGATCTCTCTGAGCTGGGAAAAAGGGCATCAGAACGGCAAATGCATTCAGTGTAAGCAAGTGTAAAGTTAGCATGCTGGGGGGGAAAGAATCTCATCTTCAAGTATAAGCTGATGGAATCTGAACTAGTGCTGACAGACCAAGAAAGGGTCTTGAGAATGTGGGGGACAGCTTGATGAAAATGTCAAATGTTAGGAGGAAATGCCATAATTAGGAAAGGCATTGAAAATCAAATTTCCAAGATCATATTCCTCTTACACAAATCTTTAATATGACCATACTTAAAGTATTGTGTACAGTGCTGGCCACCACACCTGAAAAATGACATTGTTGGAAAAAGTGCAAAGAAGGGCAACTAAAACAATCAAGGGATTAGAGCAGTTCCCCTATCAGACTTTGTTACAACAACCAGGATGGCTTCTCTTAGGAAAATGATGAGTAATGGGAAGCATGGCAAAGATGTTCAAAATTATGCATGGTGTGAAAAAGTGGAAAGTGGGACATTTTCCTCCTCTCTGAAAAAAAAAAAAAGGGTTAATCCCCATGAAAACACCCATCACTCCTTTGTTCTGAAGGAAAAAAAAAAAAGATTCAACAGCAGAAGTGTAGTGAGCTTGAAATACCTTTTGGGAATGGAAGGAAAGTTCCCCACAATTCAGCTTTGTCTTTCAAGGGTTGGGCCTTTTAATACCTCATGGATAATTAACTGGGACTTCTAAATGTTTAACAAAAACAATGTGGATATAAAGTTCCCTTCCCAATTGAGGATACAAGAAACACAATTATTATAGTGATCTCTGCAACTGTGCAAATGTTAGATTTTCATGCCCTTGGTCCAGAGGAAGAAATGACACACAAGAGACCACTGAGTGAACATTTCTCTCGACTCAAAAGGATGTGTAGATGCAGCCCGAGTTTCTTAAGCATCACTTTTAAATATGAAAAAAAGAGAGAGAGAAAAGTTGGAGGATTGAATTTAGGTCTCTCCTCATTGCTCACCTTCTCTGTCCAAGATAGAGGCAAGAAAAACCAGAGAGAGCAGGTATGCTGGGGGTGTGCAATCAAAAGAATATTTACAGTTTATTCAGACCTACAGGAAATACATGTGGCATTGAAGGGACTGCAGAGATGGATTCTATACAAGATGTTTTCATCCCCTAACAGTTACATGCACAGTCTGTGGGGGATGGGGGGGTCATGCACACAGTATGCTAGAGGCACATGAGAGTAAAGCAACTGGGATTAAGAGATCCCAACACATCCCATAGTTTATTAAATAGTTCAGTAAACCATTTGATTCAGAATATTTTTTTTTCTTGTTTTCCTCCTCTAAAAACTAGGTGCGTCTTATGGTCAGGTGCGTCTTATAGAGCGAAAAATACGGTAACTGCTTTCTCATCCAAAATTACTGGAGATCTCTCATCTTAAAGTATATAGTACATGTATGGTGCTAAGATGGTGATGTTGATGCTGATGATGGACATGATGATGCATATTGGCAGAGGACGTTAACTTTAAGTCCCACAGTCAAATGATGTTGAATTGCACCTCCATTCTCTTGTTAGACAGGAGAAAAAGGTATAATCCCACAATGAGACACACAGAACCTTCCATGTAACTAGTTGTGGGAAATTATGAAGCAACCTAGATAAGGTCATCACAGCATGTCAAAAATGATAAAGACAGCTGTCCATAAAAGCAAGGAATTTGCCCCTCTTTATTCTGTATCTCCTTTCTGAGTGATTTCAGTGGAACTAAATGCACCTCCAAAATAGTCTGAGCTGTCACTAAGTGTGTGTGGGGTTTGGTTGGTTGGTTTTTTGGTGCTTTTGCCAGCTTTCTTCCCCTGCCATCTCCTTTCTTGTAAAAGCTGTACTGATTTGGTTTGAGTGAACAGGCTGATCTTGTCACATTACGTAAAAGATGTGGACACTTGGCTTCTAGATCTGTAATACCTGCCAGGACAGATAATACAGACAGATCTGAGACTAGGGTGGCAAAATACAGACTTTTAGGAAAGTGGCAGTTAATGAGAAGTGCAATTGGTCCAAGCCCTACTGAGCTTTCCTACCTGCTGCTCACACATTTCTCATTATACAAAGCTTTTGGACTGGTGTATGCTTCTGCCAAGCTCAGGGTCCTGTGATTTTTCTGAGTGTCATGCAGCTCACAAGTGGAGCAAAGTTTTGTCTGTAGGTTGTGAACTCATGCCTCAATTCATCATTCCAAAGTTCTTGATTATTAATCTGGGAGATTTTTTGCAACCATGTTATCATAAAAGCCTGTCAACACTTCCAGATTAGTAGTGGCATCATTTAAGAAGATGATTGATGTGTTAATATTCGAAGGACTGTTAGAGGTTAAAGGGCCATTGGAGCTTTTTACAGTGATTCCTGAACTCAGATCAACCTGTGTGTGTGTGTGTGTGTGTGTGAAAGAGACACATACACACACAGAGCCACATATAAATAAATAAATTGGTATATGCACTAAGGATGATCACCATTCCAATGTCTGTCTTGTGGAGATAAAAAATTAAATTGTTGTCTATGAACTATCAGTGTCTTCCAGGGACAACTTTGAACTGACTTTTAGGATATCTGTGGGGAGGTGAAATGGGTCTTACCATTTGCTTCTTTCGCAATCAGTGTTTTTGTAACATCATTGGCACAAGATATTGCTGAGTAGTTCTTTGACTATTTTAGTTTCCAGGCTCCCCACAAACTTGGAGAATTTCAACAGAGCAATTTCTTCCCACAGAGAAGAGTCACCAGAACATTCCTCCTGCAAATTCATCTGTGAACATGGTGGAAAATTTTACATGAAATCAGGGATTCAGTTTAATAGTTTGTAATATTGTTGTAGAAACTCATTGGTTTAGCCCCTGCTCCTCCCAGAGCTGTTCATTAATGCCTTCCATCACCAGTTATTTATTAATTACCATCTATATTGGTGTATAAGATTACATGTGCATAAGACAAGGTCATGTGTCAGGTATATAAGAGGACCCCAAACTCTTGAGAAATAGCTCTTGCATACCCAAGTAATTCAGTCGGTTTCAGTATACTGTATATATGTCAGCTAGAAGCTTCTAGACCCTCATGACATGATATGTGGAACAAGCAACCAGGAAGTATGTTTCAGAAAAATGCTAGTTTCCTAGTATGGGATACATGTTATAGTCACACAATGGATGCCACAAAAACCACATTGGCAGAAAATAACCTATAAAATGAAGCAGAAAATGTAATCAAAGACCAATTTGGAAGGCTAAGCATATTATCCAGTGTGTTTGATCACTATAGTACCAGTATATACCAGTAAGATTTTTTAAAAATGATTATAAAACAAGTTAGTAAATACAATTGCCTTTATTATCTCTCCTGATCTTTTTAAATGATGGATATAATATGATGAATAAATAACCTGAATTATTATCACCCCTCACTTTTTGCTTTGCTCTTTTTTGTTTCAAGTGACTTTTTTACATCTAGATATAGTCAAAGATTTCTGGATGGTTAATAAAATTTTAAAAAAAATGGAAACAAATTGATAAAACATGTAAGAGATTAAAACCAGAGTAGTAATATACATTAATTCAGTGAATATCACCTTCTCTGTAAATTTGTTTTTTCCTGCTGTTATAGAATTTGCCTCCCCTGAGAAGGCTCATTTTGTTACCTGCAAATAGGTTAGGGGTGTGATTTTCATTCATCTGTAAATAATACACTCCTGATGGCTGCTAGTCCATGGCTAGTTAAGGACTGTTTCTTTATTTCGGTTCTTTCCCATAATTCGCATAACAGGAAACTCTTTTCACTGTCACTGACTCTCCTCACAGTTTGCTCAGAACTGTCCCTCTTACTGGTGCTCATCATGGTCTAAAAAGGTTGAGGACCAAGTGTTCCACCAGAAGGTTGGTTGAATGGGGCTTGTCTTTTCTTTCCCCACTGAAAAAGTGTTCCTCTACCTCTCCAGCAAGAGTAGTCTTCTATCGGCAAAGGAAACTCCATTCCCCTTCAATACGTGTGACAAAAATTGAATCAAAAGCACTTGCAATTTTACGGATTCCTCAGCCTTCTAACTGAAAGCACTAATCATGAGGCTAAACCTTCCTATAGCAATGTGTGAAAGTTTTATTTACTCCTTGTAAGCATGTGGTACCAATTCAAACTGGGACCACAACACTTCAATGGTGTTAATAAAGAAGGGTTAAATCTACCATCAGATGTTTTCCCTTGAAATCTTCTCTTACTATGCCAAAGGAGGTTTAAAAAAATAAAAATAAAAAGTCTTGGTTTGGTTCGGTTTGCTTCAGTTTATATCCACTACCCTCCATCAAGGCTAGATGAATTTCATGAAAAGCTGGTAGGTTTGAATTAATCTTCCTTCTTGGAGCGCCATGATTCCAACTCAAATTGGGCCCCACACACTTAGGCAAAAGTAAGGGCAACTATTTTTGATGGCTGTATAATTCATTGTTAGGAAAACATTTTGTCTGGGCCCTAATATATTTTAAAAGTACTTATTAGTTTCAGTGTCTGTCTTGCCATTCTAGCATTTAGGAATAAAGTCACCCATCTCTGAATGATACTAACACCATAACTTACTAAATTACATCAGCAGTGTACTTCACTACTCAGAATTAAGCCCCAAGTTCAGGGTCAAGGTTGCAGTTTTGCTTCTTTTTTTTTTAAGTGGAATGAAAAGTTTTGCTGACAATGGGGAAAAAACAGCTCAGTAGTTTGTGGATACTCTGTTAACACAGCCTCTACAGAGGACTTCAAAGTTAATGTTCATATTTACTTACTTTTTAAAAATTCTAAAAATGCATTCTACTATTAGACCTCTAAGAAGGATCTGATGAGCAGCTCTATTTCCTAAATTATTTATTTGGGTGGGGGGGAGGGGGTAGAAAAAGAAATCTTGCAATATCTTCTGCATACCAGATGTGAATTGGTACAGTGGCATTTTACTAGGTGAGGAAAGATTCAATTTGTTGCACTGAGCAGGATTTTAATAAGTCTACAGAATGTCATATATTACGATTTACTGTGCCAGTTCAGGTTTAATGGAGGATTTCACAGCTCTCTGAGCTGGTGTCAGCACTGTTCTCCAGATCTGCGCATTCTTTATTTTTTATTTTCATTGTTGTTTCCACATCCCTTGGCTCAGACAAGACAGAATATAAGAAACTGGCTGGAAGTGACAGCTTCAGGAAGCTGTGGTGATGGACAGTAGCTTTAACAATAGGTAGATACATTCAAAGATAACCCCAGGTCATATTTGAAAGAGGACACCGTGGGAAGGTTCACAAGACACGAAAAGTCATGGTGGTTTCTTGTGAAAGATGGCTTCTTGTGTCTTCTGAACTCTTTTGTGATATTTCATCATGGTATGTTTGGTTTCTACAAACCGCAATAAGAAACAACTGCCTGCTCTATGGTTTTCATGTTTCACCACAGTTAATCTAGCATGAACCTAGCATCATGGTTTCCATGGTCCTGGTATGCAGCTACCACAGAGTCCCCTGGAAAGAGTGGCAGCTGCTAAAGTAGCTGCTGCAGCCATTCAGTGTGGGATTGAATTTCAGTTGTGGTAGCTCATGGAATATATGTCAATGGGGGAAATTACGCTAGTGCAGAAAGCATTCAATCACCTGTTAGGTACATCCACACACTTCATGCACAATTAAAGCCAAACTTGTCATGATGTGTGAATCCAACCTGTGTCTGAAGGGGTATAAAAAGATAGTTGAAGTTGCCCTCTTTTGGAAGCAGTGTCTAATCCAAGTCTGGTCTAAAGATAAAAAAGCACAATTAGGGAGAATACATAGAAACAGAGCGAGTCAGAAGGGGCCTCCCGGGCCATCTAGTCTGACCCCCAGCTCCAGCCAGCTCTGCTCACATGTGCACACATGGAAATAAGGGATCAAATGCATCTTTCAGATCACTACATACTGTAGTTCATCATGTCCAGAGCTCCACTTTCAGCAATGGCTGTTGAGAAGCCTCTTGGAGGAAATGAACAAAATGGGGACAGTAATCTTCCATTATTCCCCTCACAGAAATTACAAATCAGAGCCATATTGCTATAGAATATGTTGTTTCCCTGTAGACAAGCAGCTCCAGCCCATTGTCCTCATATAGATCAAGAACTCTGCTTGAGGTTGATTTCCTTGCCCCTCTTTTCATGGAAGTTTCTCTAATCTTCCAAATATGCTCTACACAGAAAGGAAACTTCTCAAGCAAAAGGGGTGAGAAGCACCAATGTGGAGAATTCAACTGCCAAATTCATTGACAAGTATGGAATAAATGGCTGTGCTGGAATAAACAAAATAGCATATGGATAGGATCAAGCCAAAAATTGTATTGACAACAGGAATACAGGTGGTGTTGGAAAAGACTGCTGATAATATCTTAGCAGAGATGGGGAGGAGAGGGAAGGATAGAGAGAGAAAATAAGAGAGAAAGAGGTCATTTGGACAAATTGAATGACTCCCTCCCCTTCCCTCCCCAAAAAGCCACACTTCTACTTAGGCAAAACCTGGAAAAGTTTCTTATCTACACAAAATGCCAGTCATGAAAAAAATGTGCACAAATAATAGGACCCTTTCTGGAACTGGGAAAAAACAACATTTTCTATAGTTACCTGACAGAAGAGAAATACAGCAACCTCCTGCAGGAATTCCTAGCAGCCTGTTCCTAGATTATCCCAAACCTTCTCCATTTCAGCAATAGATTTCTGTTTGTGCATGCAGATAATTTTATTTTTGCTGTATTTTTATCCATTAGATTCTGATCACACCTGGTTTATGTGTCTGATGTTTATCATCATCATCACCATCAACATCCATCATCCAGCCATCTAAATGCTTATCTCTGTTCATATCTCTAAGCCCCCTGTAAAACTATTTAAACTAAGAGTCTGCTCTACCAAATCCCACACGTTAGGTATTCATTGCATGAAAATGTGCTTTCATTTATCAGCTGTGAGCCTAATGCCAATCAATTTCATTTGGATATCCCCAGGCTCTCATATTATGAGAAAATGAGAAAGAAAGTGGGGAGGGGGCATGGGATGGACATTTCTTGCTCAAACCCTTCTCTCCACATTGTTCATTATGTTTGAAATTATTTCTCTCTCTTGGTTGAATTTCCCCCCATTAGATTTTTCTTTCCTTATCTTTCCATCTGTTCTGTTACACTTCCACAGGGTGGTCCTGCCATGCAGTGGGATTGCAGATGCACACCGCTCTTCTGCAATGTTTTATAGAGTGCTAGCCCTTTAATAGCTCATTATCCACATTCTAAAATAAGAAGTGGAAGTGCTCAGAAAGCATTTCTGGTGGCCCCAACATGCACAGCACCTGCTGCTTGCTGGGGATGAATCATCAGAAGAGCACAACAAACAGCTCATGCAGGAAAGCCCTTTGTGTCTGGGATCATCAAGGGCTGGCACAGAACTCAATGCATTATTAAGCCTTGAGGCTAGTGAAGTAATAACAACAAATAAGAAGTGTTTCCGAGAATGTGCAGAATACTTTCCTTTCTCCATTAAGTAACCGTTGCCTTTCTGCGCACACATCTCAAATTAAACATGAGCATGTTCATAACTGATACCCTGCGTCTGGAGCGCATTTGAGCTTGAAAATGTATCTCTAGGAATTATTTATTGTATTATCTCTCCCCATTATGGCATTTGCCTAATTAGACCTTCTGCCTGCACATGAATGGGAAGCGTTCTTAATATTTTCTTTCATGAGCTTTTGAGCATTGCTGATATTGTAACCCCAGTGGTGATATTACTCGCAGCAGCAGAGCAATGGCTTCCACTGCCATGCCAGAAGTGCTTCTTGAAGGAAGATCAGCAACGGCACTGTCAGAAGTCTGCTCCCACTGCATCATCAAACCAATTATTTCAAAGGGCTTATAGAAGAAAAGAGAACCTGATAAGCAACTGTGCTTCCACTGCAATACCATGATGTAGCCAAGATACCCTTTGAAGGGTCAGATTGCAGCCTATGAAAGAGCTTCATTCAATTCCTCACCTGTAATGGAATGCAAAGCAAGGCCATCTGATACAGTCCACCTTCTCAGTCAAGTATAGAGCCCCCTTGGGTAGCAGTGGGCAGGTGTCAGCCTTCCTAGATCTGCTTTCTTGACCAGAGCCACCAGCCAGAGGTATGTGGAGAAGGTGTACACCAGCACATTCTGAGATAGGAATCAGAACTGAATCCTTTCATAGTTCACTCATGCAAAAGTCCACTTAGGGTTACCCCAGGCTCTCTTCCTTTCAGCGACCTAATTTTGGTGAGTGAATATTTTTTGTTGTTGCTTTTGTGAAACAGCTGGGAATTGGAAACTGCCAATTTACTGCAAATCTACCTTTTGCATACCCATGCCCTAAAGTGTGCTCCTTTTGAAGCAACGTTTTGTCTAATAAAGTTTACGACTCCAAGCTAGTATTTGTGTGGCACTGATCAGATGACACATGATCAGTTCACTCTCTGAAACTAAGAGCTCAACTGCTGAAGCAATTAGCTACATCATGTGTGGCAGGGGAGATTTTGACTGGGGAGACAGAGCAATGTTAAGCACCCTAACCAATTACCTTCCTCTCACCTGAGCTTCAAATAGACAGCAGATTTTCTAGCTCAGTTTGGCACTCACTGTTATCATATGAATATAGAACTGAAAAAATACTCTCTATTCAGAGCCATTTATTTATTTATTTTTGCTAACCTTCAGCATCCATATGTATCAACGGTGCTATTTGCCTATGTTCTGTGCTTTGTCACTCAAAATAATAATGTTCTTTGAAGGTTTTAGAGACCCCATCCATCTAATTGCACTTGCATTGTTTTCAATGCAAACTAAATATAGAATATGCAACTAAAAGTGTGATTATACAATAGTTTTGCAAGTATATAGCCTAGTACTTTGTGCAATAATCAAATCTAGTGAGCAAACTCAATTGCCATATTAATTTCTTGGTATGCAGCATAATGGTGCCCCTTCCTTTCAAAGAGAGGGCAAACCTTGAGAGGGGGGTGGTAACAATCTAATTACTTTCTGAATTATTTAGAAATAGCATCAGAGATGGAAACTGCTTAGTAGTTTCCGGTGTGTAGATAATGCATTATGATCAATAAGGAAATGCTTTCCTTAAAGTAAAACCATATAGATTAGCAATAAGTTAATACATTATTCAAGAGGTGCAAGAAGTTGATTTTATTAGCTAAGCAAATGTTATGGCAATCTGGGCATTAGAGGTCATATAGTATAAATATCATAAGACTAAAGAAAGACTAGTTACCCAGGTGTTATCACAGTTACCTGATTTATGATGCATGTATGCATATATGCATGTACTACTATTTTATTTATTATCCCACCCTTTCTCCTGCAAGATCACTAATGCAGCTTACATATTCCTTCTCTTCCGCTTCTCCACCACTCCACTTTATCCTCATTAGAGCCCTGTGAGGTTGGTTAAGCTGAGAATGAATGATTGGCTCAAAGTCACCCACTGAGGTTACTGGCTCAGTAAGGGCTCGAAGTCGGGTTTTCTCCATCCCAGTTGACACTCTGGCCAGTTGACACTCTAACTGCTACTTCATCCTTGACTAAGAATTATAGGTGGCTAGCAGAATCGTCTTTTTTCAAGCCCATCACCATGGTGTGATATAAACAATTTGCAAAAAAGTAATGGTGTTTCAAAAGAGATTTATATAAAGAAGTGGGAGTATATAGAGAGAAGTGTGCTCTTCAGGTTATATAGTTGTGCTGTTAGATTAACAGTGGGTTGCCATAGATCCCTTTCTATGGTACTGTCAAGTTCCTTTGTGCAGTATACATGGAGGTGGTAAATAAGACTTCTCAGGCTCTAATCAGATAGACTTAGACAAGGAGAACTATTTTGCAGATTTGGCTTATTTCTGAGCTAAAATGAATTGATTTCCAGGTCCATTGCAGTAGCAGGTAAGAAAATGCTATTTGTCATGGTCTGTTTGTACCTTTCATTGTGTAATAACACCCCATGTGTCAAACACAAGGGGAAATGCTTCCCCCTTTTTTCTTTCCCCCTCTCTTTCCCATGCTACTTAGCTCTTCTAGAACAGAATTTCCCAGGTACTTCTGAATTTAAGTCATGGTTAGGTCTGGAGGCTCATTGGGTGGGATTATTTGAACCAGGCAAGTGATGAACCTGCGAATGTTGATAAGTTAATTTCATTACACTGCAATATATTTCTCACTCATCTTAAAATACCTTAAACAAATGTAGCGTGATGAGCTTCAATGTGCTTCTCAGTTCTGAATCTTACAGGTGCTCTGAGGCTTTGCATTCCTAATACCATATTCCTGATCATGGGCTTGTGATCATAGGGTCTTCCTGATCCATTTCATGGCTATCTTCTATAACCCATCTCCAAGTCTATCGTGTACTTGTATCATGTAAGCAATTCTGTTTCTGGCATGTGGGATTTTGGAGGCAGGGTAATGTCTTTTATTAAGAGACAAGAAGCAGCACGGATTGCAGGTGGTGGGGGTGTATACTTTTAAACACAATTTTTATGCAGTTTTAAAGAAGGTACACATTTTTGTGCATATGCACCCATTATCTAATGCATGCTTGTATGAATTTCTTTTTTAAAGTACGCAGTATTTAAGTGTGTGTGTGTGTGTGTGTTTCCTTTGCACATTTCAGATTTCTCTATTTAACCGGATATGATTTTCCCCTTTCCTTGTGCACTGTTCACAAACTTGAAAATGAACAAATTTCCGAATTCAAGATATTTCTGTTCAGAGTCTGTTTCAGGATAGTGTGAGCTGAATACACACACACAGTGGAACGGATATCTCATATATCCTCATTCCTTGTTCCAAATGCCAGGCTCCCTTCCGAATGCAGTTGGAATGGCTCAGGCTCGCACCCAGAGATCCCATACAAAAGTGAAGAATGTTCCTATTAACCACTCAATAAGACCATGCAACAGCCACTTATGTTGATTGCACTGCTTCATACAGGTGTAGTCTGCTACCAGGTGTTCAACCCTAATGACTATAGTCATGTTCCATTAAGATCAGCAGGAGTTTTGCTTGCATTTCCATAAACACTGAAAAACAGCCAGTACTGTATTTGTTAATGCCACGGAGATCTGAATGAGCAGCAGAAATCAGATATTCAAGGAATTTTACCAAGTCCAAGAATAGATAGGGAAAAAAATCTAGAATAATGATGAGCAGAAAAATGAGGTGTTCTAGAGATTTCTTTTCTTACTTGATTTTTTAAAACAGCCAGGAGTATTAGGTAAGTTTCTTTTCCCATAAGTGACATGGAGAGAGGTTAATGATATGCTCTATACTTCCTTATCAGGTATTCTTTCTGAAGTGAAGCCTGTTAGAAGCTGGCCCACTTCCATTTTTTAAAAATCCTTTCCTACCTAATGTAAACCATTCTGAATGTGTCTGCAAGATCTATTTTTGAACATAAGTCAAGGAGCATTCTTTGTGTGAGAACTTGCTAGAACTTTGAGAAGATGGTTTTGTAAAAGAAACTTGGAATATAGTCCAAAGAAGACTTCAGCTGGAATGAACAGATCTTTCTATCAGATTCTTATAGAATTTACAAATTACATTATACACAATTTTTATAAAAGACATATGACACCTTACTCAGTATTCTGCATTACTTAGATGGAGAAGGCCTCTGAGAGGGAAATTAGTAACATCAATATGTGTTTATGAACTCAGGTGAAAGCTTTCAATGAATTTATGAGATTCTATCAAAATGAAATGAAACTTGGGTGGCACCTGACTATTACTGGAAATTGTGTGGAAAAACTTCCCCATGACAAGTTATCTTCTGTGCATCCAATTTCTACTTCAGACTGTGCACATCTTTTTTTTTTAGTTCTGATGAAAATTGTACTTTTGAGTACATGTCCTTGCTGACACAGAAGCAGGGAATCTACCATAAAACCAGTATTAATCTTACACTGTAACACATGTTTATGCTCTCTGTTCCTTAAACATGATCCAGAGGACTTCATGTGCAAACTCTGTTCTTTAGAAAAGACTTGAATTTTGTAACATAAAAGTCATTATTCTGAATTACTGTTCATGCAGCTCTTTCCCTCTGGTGTGGACATATGAGCTCCTTGTATGCATTCGAGCCTCTGCACCATGCAAAGATCACTGAACAAGGGAATCACTCATGTCCTAAGAATTGTAACCTGACTGACTTTCTCTTGGATATTGAGGAT
>JAIXND010000757.1:11661592-11750507 GCA_023646645.1 Varanus salvator macromaculatus | reverse complement strand
TTATGTGCTAATCAAAGCTCTACATAATTTTCTAGATGAGCCTTCAATGGATTGCCAGAATAACTCCTATGATTTATGCTCCCTGCTCTGGCGTGCCCACAATTCTGCTTCCTTCTATTGCACAGATGGTTGCATTATTTGTAGCCACCATAAGAGTTCCCTCCTAGTCTCTTTTTCCAGCATTAATCCCTACATTTGTCTTTTTCTTTTTGTTCCCAGTCTCATTGCTCCAATTTTCTCAGCCTTGAGCTGCTGCTGTCCTTTCATTGCTCACAAAATGATTGGACCACATTTGATTTTTCTATCCTGCTTATTTGTAGGCTATTTGTATGAGAGTTGAGACCATGTAATGCCTCCAGAAACTATTTATGTACACAAGAACACAAATACAAATACACAACACACACACTTAGTACTTTCACTATAATAGTTTTTGTTTAGTATGTTCTGGTCAGGTCCTGCGTCCATTCCATGTGTCCTCTATTTTGAATTTGGCATCTTGAGACTGTCAGATCTTTTATTAACACAAATCAAGGTTCTAGCCCTGGCAGTTGTGAAGAACTTGGAAATGTGGTTTAAACAGCATAAAGTGCAGGTTGAGAAACCAGTGAATTGCTTACTAATTTTTAGGAACTGTATTAGAATTTCACCAGCTAAAGTCCTCTTGGGATAATCTTCTGAGGTTTGCTTCTGCAAGGTTAATGTCAACTCCCCAGAGGACTTTCTCAGTGGTTGTTTCTAAGTTGTAGAATGGTCTTCTGGAAGAGATGCATCTGGTTTCCCAAATTCTCACCTTTAAGAAGGAATTAAAGACACATCTCTTCCATCAAGCCCTCCCAGATTAGTTCTCATGTCAGTTTCATTTACTATGCTGTCATAGTCAACTTTAATCATGGTCTGTTTTAATTTCTTGTAAGCCACCCAGAGCTTATAGGAATGGGGCAGTATATGAATATTAAAATAATAGAAATATAATAATAAAACATAAATTTTTGGTTCCTTAACTCTGATGTCTGTAGTTACTATATGTGTTTAATATGCTTCTGGCACCTACATTTCTCCCTTGATTACCAAAATATTAATTATTGAGAAACTGAACTTTGGAAAAAGAATAAATGACACACAGTGATAATAGGTTTGCTGATTTTTCAAAGTTTTGAATAGTGATAGGCAAACTCCATTCCACTCTACTCCATTCCACTCCACTCAGCTTGGCCTGAAATTTAGTCTGCAATTATGACCATCTTCAGAATGAAAGCTGCATTATTTTAATATTCCTAATTGGCTTCTATTACTTTTCTGTAGTCATAATTATTTTCAGAGATAGGCCAAGGACATGGCTCTGCAGTTTTTATCCTGTGGTCTCTAGATACAAATGAAGCTACAACCTAGTAAGGAGCAGTGCTTTATCTTTCTAGACTCATAACATTGCTTTAGAGATCTCATTTCCCCTGAAGAATAACTGATGCGAACCTGGAAATTCCCAGGCCTGACTAATCAGAAGGCAAAGTGTTGGTGTGTAAATTGCAGTGGTTTCTAGTCAGCTGCAGCAATCAAGGAAAGCTTCCCAGAGAGTATAGCAGTTAATATAATCAAGCCATGTGTGGACGTCCATGTTCCACATCAGTTATTTTGGACTTCAGTGGGATTGCTAGTTCTGATTTAGACCTTCTGCACTGGGGTGGAACAACCACTATTGGACCAGGATGCTAGTGCTGGCTGATACCACCAGAAAGTAGTTGAAAGTATCTCTTCCAGAAAAGACCCACTCAGAAGGTTTTGTGGAAGAGCTTGGCTGACATGCCCCATTCTAGAAGTGGTAACTTTTGCTAGTTTCTTGGGTTGCTGTAGTTTCACAAGTTGTCGTTCCTGCTCGTGCAACAAGTCCCATGCTGGATACCACCCCAAATTTCAGCACAGAAAAACATCATTGGGAACAAAAAACAGCATCTGTTGGGGTAAACTGTGAGGTGTATCTCTACAAGGTAATGATGAAGGTTGAGAACAATGAATTATGAGTTAGCAATTGTTATGGGGAACAGAAAGTACAGACACTCTTCATGATAGGGAAATAATCCACACATTATGGATTATGTAATCCATGCATTTTGTCAATTTTTTTCATGTGGTGGCTGCCCATTACCAAAATGGCCCTTTATCTGGAGCAGTGAAAAGCAATTGTTCTATTTCTTGGGACAGGAACTTTAGCAGCAGTGACTGGTTTTGCATTGGTATGTGTGCACTGGGTTTTGTGTGAAAGCTGTGTGTATTTGCTGAGATCATGGAGTTGTTCAGATGCAGCTATGGCTTCTGCACATGGCTGATGTGGAGACATCAACAGTAGGTAATTTTGTGAATGAAAGGCTCTGACAGACTTAGCAGGTCAGTGATTCAGGAGGCAAATTGTACTGCTTCATTTACTGTAAAAATAAAAGATTGCATGCTTTTGACTTTGCTTTTGAATCAGATACAAAGAGACTTGTCCATGTGACTCCAGCACTAGTTCTCTAATTAATGGCTTCCACAGGAAACTACGATCATAGGACCAAACTGCTTAAATGTGAATAACCCTTCAGAATTAAGACTATGACTGCTGCTACTATTATAGAACTTATCTTCAGAGATGGTTAGGAAAGGAAAGCTTCTACAATCCTTTATTAATGGGCTCCCGTGCTTGTGCAACAGATTAGTTATGGGTTTCTATATTTTTGTGGAGTTACATTTATGTCCTGATCACCAAAGTTCTCCAGAGTCATCTTGCCTGCCCAATATTTCCCACTTTGACATTTTCAAGAGTTAGTTTGAGATATGGAATGGTCTTATTTTAGAATCCCACTGGTTATTCCTAGTCTGTGTCCATTTCTTAAGGAGACTGAAGGATCTCAGTTGTGTAATAATAGGGTGTGCTTACGTGCCAGAGCCTGTGTCTGTGTAGATCAATTAGAAGTAATTGAAGTGTGTAAGACAGATCATGATTCTTCTGGTTCTTGAGTGTAATAATTTCCCCTTAATTCAGGTAGAAACTGCAATGGATAATTAGCTAGACGAGGTTTTATGATTGGTGAATAATAGTGTTTTTGATTACTCGTACAACTGTTTAGCTACTGGGATCATAACAAGTGTCTCTCATTTAAAGTAGTTGAGTAATTGCGATGCTTGATTAGAAATTAGTATGTATTCGCTGATTGCTATTTTGGTTTGATTTGTCAGTTGGTCTTGTAAGTTTTTAAAAATCTAAAATAAAAGGTCTACTAAAATACTTGGGAAATTATTCTATTTCCAATTCTTAAATAAGCAACACATGCAAGGAAGTAAAGATTCAGTTGCATAGAGATTAGTGTGCCCAGGTTTGATGGAAATGCAAAGCTTCTGTTCCTGAGGGCATGGGGAACCTGAAAAATTGTCAAGGATCACTGAGAAATTGTGATTGCATTTGAATTGATTTCATAAACATAGTGTTCTAATTAGTGTGAATGATCCATCATAAAAAATTTATGGGGCTCTAAGTGAAAAGTACAGGAAGGTAATGTTCCTCCTTGAAAAACTTCAGAATCCATTCTGGAATGCTAAATTCAATTAAGCATTTTTACTTGTACCAATGCTCAGTAGTTTTGAAAGAAAGGGGACAAAAAAATCCTTCAGTAGCAACAAGAAAGGTTGTAATGCAATTTAGGCTTTTAAAAATTTTGTCTCTGGCCCTTAGCAGCTTCTATACTATGAGGTCATGTTGATCTTTCAGTCTTTTAGGTTTTGAGAATTGAGTTGTGTAGCAGGTTTCAGGTTAACTTTTCTTCATTTCTTTCTGTATTATCTGTATATCCCACCCCTTTCCTTGTAAAGAATTCAAGAAAGCTTACATAATATTGTGTAATATTGTGTAATATTGTTTTAATATTGTGTAGGCTTTTTAATTATTGTATAGGCCTATAATGTTTTTTTGAGGTTGTGAGCCACCCCGAGGCTTGTGGCAAGGGGCGGCCTATAAATCTGTTAATAAATAAATAAAAAATAAATAATCCCTGTCCTTCTTTCAATTCAGGGTTACAGGTTACGTCTGACTGACATGATGGGCAAGTCATAATATATTCTCATAATATCAGAACCATCAGAATTCATTTTTGCTCAGAACATATATCTAATACCAGAAACCCATTTTTTTGTCTTCAGGGAAAAAACTGGGGAGATGGTTAGAAACAGTGAAAGGAAAACATTTTCCATCAGCAGTTTCAGTTCTGCTCTGACAGTGGACACACTGTTCTGGCAGCTATCAATCTGGTGGGTCCAGAAACTAGTCCTTTGTAATGCATTAAATGAAGCTCAGCAAGGGTAGCATTAGGAACGTTGTCTGTGTAAAGAAGTGTCATTGTAATGTACCAGCAAAGAGTAACAAAGACAAGTTCATGGCTTTTCAGGAAAGGAAGATTTTACTGATAATGTAAAATAAAAGCAAATTGGGCAAGTGAATAAAGGCTGCTCCAGAGTGATGAAATGATATTCACAGGGAAATGAAGCCATTGTACAGGATGGAAAGAATGCCAATGCTTTGCTCCTTGAAGCTCTGTTGCCAGACTGAATGTTGGCAGAACTTTTCATAAAACAAGAAAATTAAACCATTCTTCTATGTTATCTTAATGGTAAGTGCCCCGATTGCACCAAAGATTACTAGAAGCCACTCCACCCAATAAAAATACATCTTGACTTTTTTATCCTTGCCCTGAAATTGCTGGGGAGAAGGCACAAAGAATAATTTGGTCAGCTCTAATGTAAAGCATTTGAAATATATGAATACGTGTGGAATGGAAACTGTAATCATTCTTGTCCTGCAGGGTCAAATGTCTCTTTTACTACCCTTCCCAATTAGAGTTACTGCATAGATCCCTAGCAGTAGCCCAGTACATTTCCTGTCTGCATGCTTCTGCACAACTCTATCACCTCAAGAATATTTGCTCACTGTCCAAGCCAATGACTTAATAAGTACATCTTTATTGGTCCTTCCAGTATGAAGTGTGCTGTTTGCAATTTCTAATCTTCCATACAAAATGTCAGGGCATGCACCATGTGGAGGCTTGTTTGCAAGGGGGTGGCATATAAATTTGTAAAATAAAATAAATAAAAAATAAATGCCAGGTTAAAACTCTTGTGGCATAGTGGCTCTAGCTTTGGCCTGGGAAATCTAGATTCTCCCATTCTTCACTTCTCTATGAAACTCACCAGGTGATTTTCAGCCTAAACTACATCACAAGGCTGTTTGAGGCTAAAATGAAGAGAGGAAGGATTATGTAAGTCACCTTGGATTCATTGTAGAAAAAAAGGTGGGATTATCATATGATATGATATCATATGATATGGTAAATACAGCTTGACAAAGACAGTTTTCACTTTAAAGTAAGAAGTTTAGCTGTCTAGTACTATTCTTTTTAGCTCACTAAAATCATCTTATATTGACAAAAGAAAGCTTTCCTACAACTATGTAAGGATCCAGGGACCTGCTTACCTTGCTTTCTCCACTCTTACATCTCCATGTTGATGGGAAAAACACTGCAATCACAGTCAGACATTCCCACACAATGGGAACCCTGATAAGTCTAGTTTCTGGCTCAGAAAAGACACTGAAATAAGTAGGGATGTCTGAGATTTTCATTTGCACTTGCAAAACAGTTGATTATATTCCATTCATAATCTCTAACGTGAGCCTGAACATGTTCTCCAATTCATAAATGTACAGTTGCATTCAAAAAGTTCACCATATCAGTTGAAATATGTTTTCCCCTCTTTTTAAAGCAGGGTTTCATGCTTTAGTCTATGGGGAAAAGTTACACAGTTTTGAAAAATACTCTGATTCTTGAATAATTTCTCCCCTCACTCACATTCAGCTTGTGCAGTGTCCCTGTTTGCACAAAACAAACAGCACTTGTAAGTTCTTGTAGAAACTAAAGCCATTGTGTTGATAATTGGAGACTACAGGTAAACACAAGTATGATTGGTTCACTTAATCCTAGTAATATGTGCGTTCAGCTGAACAACAAGGGGAGACCAGGAGTGGAGTGGGTAAGCCTAGAGCTCCCATCCTGGCTCCCTCCATCACTAGAGCAAATCTGTCTTTGGCAGAAGCCTATGGAGGCCTTTTGTTGTATGCAAAGCCACATTCTGTTTGTTTCCTGCCAGAATGTTCATATAGAAAGTACCAGTCTCATACTGGACCAATCTGAGGCACCAAGGATGTTCAGAAATGTGTGTGTGGAGGAAGATGACACACTGAGTGTGGTGGGTTAATGGTAAATAGCTCAGAAAATGTTCCTTCGAGAAGGTTGAATAAGCAGAATTTGCAGTATATTGACATTTGAGAAGAAATCTCCCCCTGTCAAGCTTCCACAAGGACACAATGACACACCGCCATGAAAGTGTTCTTCAGAACTTCTAAATGGCTGTACATTATTATGTATTGACTTTTGAGTACAATTAAAAATACTCTACAAATCAAATATATTATTCATATATCCATTAAAGAGGAACAAATAATGGCTACTGCCCATTTGTCAAGATGGGTACAGCTGATACAGCAAGTCCTTGATCTTCAGAGGTTGACGTATATAAAGCCAATATCATGAAGCAGTTACCATGTATTACAAGGCCAACTTTGTTAAGTTACAACCCAAGCCTACACAATGCATTAGTCTGTTGGTCTTGCTGATTCCACTAGCATAGCTGAGATCTGGACAAAGTCAATGGTGAAATTACCTTCACATATAGACAATTTAGTCTCTTTCCAGCCTAGAAGTCTTTCAAGTCCACCTCATGAGTGCTTGGATGTGTTACTGAAAGCTATGGACTGATATATTAGACAACTTCTGGAAGACTGATAGCTGATGAATCTCAAAGCAAAAGACATTTAAGTTTGAATGATAAATATTTGTTATTTTTAGAGAAAAGGTAATGCGATTGTCAAAAAAAAAAAAGAATAAAAATAAACCAAATGCGCACCAAATAGTATATACTGATAAATGGTATTTTTGGCTAGGTTTGCTAGGATATTCTGCCGGAAAACATGGGTGGTAATAGATTCCAGGCCTTATTTTCGTGGTACCAAAAGCCAAGGTTGGGAATGCAAGTCCCTGCACTATCATCACTTTCCCCAGGAGAGAAGTAGTCAAACAGGACTGAGAATCTTTACAGTATCATGGCAGTATTTAGCTCAAATTGGTTCCTTTCAGAAAAACAGTCCATTTGCTATAGTTGACTGGTTTTTGTAATGTTCAGAGCCTGACCAACAACCCCCTTTCATTTCAAGAAGAGTGTCCTCAACCATGCTGGACAGCAGCTTTCCCCAGCCTCTTTTGGATTATTACTCCCATCATCCCTGGCCATTGGCCATGGTGGCAAAGACTGATGAAAATTGAAGTCCATGTAGTAGGCACCACACTGGAGCAGATGTCCCAGATGAAACCAATAACTCTTGGCTTAGCCTCCTCTGTGTCATACGTATCTATTTTCTCTTCCCTTCCCTCACCTCTAGTTGAATTGTTATGCTTATGGTCTTGATAGTGAAGGCAATGGGTGCATGATTGCATGTCTTGAGTCTAGTCAGACTGTGTAGTCTGCTATACATTTTATTCCAATGCACTGATGATGATTCATATTTTGAAGCACTTCAAATAGTATGTGTATACTATACAAATATTAAAATATAAGCCAGTCCCTGTCCACAGACTCACAATGTAACAGAAAGGAAAGAGGAAGCAAGCAATTCAGCATCAGCATCATGACTGTCAATAAACAGGGCCAGGTTGGTTCAATCTCCACCAGCTTGCTGGCCAGGGCTGGAAACTGTGCCTGCCTTCAGCTCTGCAGCTCAAGGGCATCAGTTGGAGCTAAGCATTCCTTGCAGCAGCAAGGTGGAATAATGAGTTCCCTGCAGCTGTTCTTTCTATGGCTAATGGATGGGACCACATTGGTTTTCTTCTTGCAACTGGCATGATATTTTTGATTTTCAATTTCAATTTATATCCTGCCTTTTTCCTACAAAGGGCTCAAGGCAGCTTACATCATTCTCCTCCTTCATCTTATCCCCACAACAACAACCCTGTGAGGTGGGTTGGGCTGAGAGGCTGTGACTGGCCCAAAGTCACTCAGTTGGCTCCATGGCCAAGCGGGGACTAGAACCCAGATCGCCTGAGTCCCAGTCCCATGCTCTTAACCACTGCACCACACTGGCTCTCCTATTCTAGGTGTGTTCTCATTCACAGTCAACCCATTGTTCATTCTTGCAAATAGAGAGCATTGTCAGTCTTATTGAGGGACCAAAACTGAAGAAGCATTGAGGAGGAAATGGAATGGACATAGGATGGACACATCTGTGAGTTTTGGTAAACGCAGTTTCTCCTTTTTTAAAAATCTTACATCCACTTCATTGAAACACTGAAAAAGTTTTCCCCATTGCACACACTTGTGTGTGTGTGTGTGTGTGTGTGTGTGTTTGCAGGGGTGGGGTGTCTTCTTGTTGTATTAAAAAAAAAAAGAGGAAAACATTCTAGAATTTTGAAATTTCTCCAACCTTCAGTTGATCATGACCTACGAAATTTTGTTTGTTTGTTCTCACCATTTGTGTGAATGTTCATGTGCATTTTGGGGTATACGTCATCTAATACATGTTTTTTGCATAGGATTTTGCTCAATATCTATACTTTTTCCAAACAGTAATCCTAATATAATGCATTTTTAATATTTCATCTAATAAATTTTGGATTGAAGAACTCCTGGGAAATCTGGAAAGAAAATTTCATAGGGTAATAGTTTGGTTCATGGGTCCTCAAACTACGGCCCACGGGCTGGATCCGACCTGCCATGCCCATTTATTCGGCCTGCCATAGAGGTTTTGGACTTGCCACTTCAGCACATGCGTGCATGGCAAGGCAGGGGCTTGCTTGTGCGGAGATCCACTTGGAGAAAAGGATCTCCTTGCGAGCAAGCCGGCACCCTGCCACATGTGTGCATGCCCCCACCCCACCCCAGCTCACACTGCCTTGGCGGCCTGCGCCCATTGCCAGCACCTTTCAACTGGCCCCCTGTTAAAAAAAGAACCCTTGGTTCGGTTCATATATTATTTATTATTTATTTATTAAAACATTTATATGCCGCCCCATCGCAACAAAGCCTCAGGGCGGCTCATAACATTAATTAAAATACAATAAAACAATAAAACATATTCATTTATCCCTCCCCCCTCGGTGCATCTCAGCATAAATAACTAAATACAATAAATAACTAAACAAATACAATAAATAACTAAACACAAATAAACTATAAAGAAACTTAGACTAACAATTAAAATAGGACTTAAATAAAAAGGTCTTCGCCTGGTGCCGAAAAGCATATAACGACGGCGCCAGGCGAACCTCTCCAGGGAGCGCATTCCATAGTTGGGGCGCCACTGCTGAGAAAGCCCTCCTCCAGGTGCTCACCCACTTAACCTCCTTCACGGAAGGCTCCTGGAGGAGGGCCGCCGTTGCAGATCTTAAGGGGTGGGAGGGCATGAAGGGGCATAAGTGGTCCATTAGGTATCCAGGTCCCAAGCCGTTTAGGGCTTTATAGGTCAACACCAACACCTTAAATTGGGCCTGGACTTCAGTTGGGAGCCAGCGGAGCTGACGGAGAACTGGGGTTATATGAGAATAACGCCCAGTCCCCGTCAGCACCCTGGCAGCTCTATTTTGTACCAACTGAAGTATCCAGACCATCTTCAAGGGCAGCCCCACATAGAGGGTGTTGCAGAAATGTAGTCGAGAAGTCACCAACGCATGTGTCACTGTCGTCAGGCAGTCATAGTCCAGGAAGGGACGCAGCTGATGTACCAGCCGAAGCTGTAGGAAAGCACTCCTCGCCGCCGCCATCACCTGGGCCTGTAACGACAGCTCCGGGTTGAGGAGTACCCCCAAGCTGCGGACCTTGTCCTTTAGAGGAAGTGCAACCCCATTCAGGACCAGGCCCAAGTCTCCCACTCCAAGACCTGAACCGCCCACCAACAGGACCTCTGTCTTGTCTGGATTGAGCTTCAGTTTATTGGCCCTCATCCAGCCTATTACCTCGGCCAGGCACCGGTTCAGCACAGCCACTGCCTGACCTGGATCAGTAGAGAATGAGAGGTAGAGCTGGTTATCATCAGCGTACTGATGATTCCGCAGCCCACACCTCCTGATGACCTCTCCCAGCGGTTTCATGTAGATGTTAAATAGCAAGGGGGACAAAATGGACCCCTGCGGTACCCTATGGCATAGCTGCCACGGTGCAGAGCCATAGTCCCCCAGCACCACCTTCTGGAATTGGCCGTCAAGGTAGGAGTGGAACCACCGCAGAACAGTGCCTCCAACTCCCAATCTCTCCAGCCTATCCAGAAGGATACCATGGTCGATGGTATCGAAAGCCACTGAGAGGTCCAGGAGAACCAACAGGGACGCACTCCCCCTGTCCCTTTCCCTGCACAGGTCATCGTACAGGGCAACCAAGGCAGATTCAGTGCCGTACCCGGGTCTGAAACCGGACTAAAATGGGTCCAGATAATCTGTTTCCTCCAAGAGTGCTTGGAGTTGTCCTGCCACCACCCGCTCTAGTACCTTGCCCAGAAACGGGATGTTGGCCACCAGTCTATAATTGGCGGCCACCTCTGGATCCAGGGATGCCTTCTTTAGGACTGGCTGGACTACCGCCTCCTTTAGGAGTGCAGGCACCCAGTCGTCTCTTAAAGAGGCGTTGACTACCTCCCAGATCCAGGGTCCAATCCCATCCTTGGCTGTCTTTAGTAGCCAGGAAGGGCATGGGTCTAGTAAGCAAGTGGTAGTACTCCTCCAAGCACCTTGTCCACATCATCAGGCCACAACAACTGAAAATCATCCATTAAGCATGGACCAGACGGAGTCGAAGGCAACTCCACAGTAGAATCTGCTTCCAAAGTAGAGTCGAGCTTGCAGCGTATCTGAGTGATTTTCTCCCGAAAATACTTGGCAAACTTGCCACAGCGGGCTTCCGAGGGTGGCACCAGATCCCTCTTAGGGCCAGGATGTACTGGGCCCTGAACCACTCGAAAGAGCTCCGCCGGATGGCATTGTGAGGAGACAATGGAAATGGAGAAGAATTTCTTCTTCGCCATCCTCACCGCCACAGCATAGGCACGATAATATGCACACAAGTGTGTTCAGTCAGATACCTGTCGTGATCTCCTCCACTTGTCCTCTAGTCATCTCCCAGCCTGCTTCATCGCCCATAAGTCGATCGTATACCATGGAGATGAATGGGCTCGGCTAGATGGAAGAGGACACTTGGGAGCAATCGTGTCGATAGCCCTGGTCATCTCTCCACAATTCTACCAGGGCATCAACAGGATCACCAGCCCTGTCAGCCGGAAAATCCCCCAGAACATTCAGGAATCCTTCAGGATCCATCCTGCTCCAAGGGCGGACCCACAGAATTGGGACCGCACCCTTACAGAGGGAGAGACCACTCTCGAGCTCAAACCTTATGAGGAAGTGATCTGACCATGACAGGGGCGACAAGCTTAAATTCCTCACCCTCAGATCACCCTCTTCCTGCCCCGTCAAGAATACCAGGTCCAGAGTGTGCCCACGTTCATGGGTCGGGCCAATGACGTGTTGAGACAGCCCCATGGCTGTCATGGAGGCCATGAAGTCCTGAGCCGCCCCGGTAAGGGCCGCCTCGGCATGAAGATTGAAGTCCCCCAGGACCACCATCCTGGGGGTCTTCAACACCAGGTCCGAGACGACCTCCGTCAGCTCAGGCAGGGAGTCTGTTGGGCAGAAGGGTGCACGGTACACCAACAGAATCCCCAATCTGTCTTGGTCGCCCAACACCAAGTGGAGGCACTCCAGCCCCGGCCTCGAGGGAACACGAAGCCCCACAAGGGAAATTGATGCCCGATAAACTAGAGCAACCCCCCTCCCCTCCCCTCTGGGCGTGGGCGGTGCTGAATTAAGTACCCGGGTGGGCAGAGCTGTGAGAGGGAAATGTCCCCTCCCTCTCCCGCCCAGGTCTCGGTGATACAGGCCAGGTCGGCCCCCTCATCCACGATCAAGTCATGGATGAGGACAGATTTATTGTGGACCGACCTGGCATTTAACAACAGCACCGACAGGCCCGTGGGGCAGCTGACACGGCTACTGGGAACCCGCCAGCTGGGAGAATAACCAGAACGAGGGACAGGTGTTACCCATCTGTCCCTCCTTCTAGGTGGACGCGTATATTAGGTGCAATATTCGGAAAAATTGCCTTAACATGTGAACTGAACCCAGTTGTTTCCATCCCTACTTGGACTTCTTGACAGACTCTTGTGATATTCGGTGAATGACCTCACAGCAGTCTTCCCTGTGGCCTGACCTACCCTTTAGTTTATACAGCATAATATTCTAGTCAGTCCTGTGCTGGGGAATATCTGGGTTTTTCTGCATGCCAAATAAATTATGTGAATAAACTAGAAATGCACCTGAAGGCCAGGGGTTCCCCAGGTGTATTTCAAACAATTGTTCAACACAAGTACAGAAGCTCATTTATGATTTCCACCTCACTAGATGTACCTGTTCTTATGGTTCCACATTTTTCTTTCTGAATGCTAAGATTAAATTAGATTGCTTTTTGAATGAACTCCAAGTCCTTCTGAGTTCTGTTTTTCAGTTTACAACACTGTTGCACTTCTGACTCATTTTGTTCATGGCAATAACATTTGGCTCACAATAATTATCATAGGAGTAAACACTAGTCTCTTAAGAAAAAAAGAAAAACTGAGTGCTAGCAGCAAAATACAGATGAAGATTGCTATTTTCTTTACTGGCATATTTCTTCTGTTGGTGGTTATGGCACACAATTCTGGCAGCTTGGTTAGTCTGCTGAAGATATAGGTCTACAGGAATTTGTATAAACCAGCTGAATGAACCTATGATCCAGGAGAATTCAGTGTTGCAACTTGTTGAGGCAAGAGAGAGGGGATGGGTCATGGAGGCAGCTAACAGAAGTTAGCAGTACTTTCAGTGTCAAACATACCCCCCCAGTATTTTCAGTCCTTCGGCAGAAAAGGGGATTGTGAAGAACACCAATGTGATGGGCACAAACCCTATTGATGGCAATTTCAACTTGCTATGACTGGGGACAATTCCTTGTGGAACATCCCTGTAGGAAACATAATATGAATTCCTCTTCTTAGTGGGAAAAAAACAACCTTGTAGACAGTGAAGTGATGATGCTAGGAAGTGTGGCTCATCTGAGTTCCTCAGATCTCCTGCCCTTTTCCAATCCAATGATTGGCCAAGTAGTCCCCTATGTCCGTGCCAGCATGAACTTCCATATCTGGGATGGGCTCTAGGGATGGTGGAATCTGCACAGCTTTGGAGCTGGATCAGCAGAATAAGCCCACTACACATGAGTAACACATGAAGAGGTTAAGGGAGAAGCTCTTTCCAGTGGTGTGCACTGCAATTTCTGGAATGGACCTAGACCTTTACATCAACTTTCACAACAATCATATAACAATTAGCATATCAACTGAAGTCACAGGATTTAAAGTTTAACTCAGAGAAAGGAGGACATAGGACCCAAGATAGCAGACCATTTTGCTCTACCAAGTCCGCACATTGCAAAGGTGTCAGATTGAGAGATTGTAAATGTATCTCATTGGAAATTATACCTCTCTTCTCCATCTACCTGCTCTTATCAGTTCCTTCCTGTTCTTAACTATTAAATTAAATAAATATAATGAAAGTGAAATCACCAGATTCTGTAGCTGCTTTTTGCCAGCTGCTACCATGTTATTGAGCAATGCATCATTGTGAGGATAGTGTAGTAGTGGTGATGTATTATGTGGATACATCATTAGAACGATTGTATTATTTTGATGTATTAGTCAATAACAAGCTGAAGGCAAATACTTTGAAAACTCAAGTCTAACGCCAAATCTAGTACTGTGTGTCTCCATGCACACAGCTTGCTGGCACCAATGGACTGCAAAGAATATATGTTTGAGTCAAAGCTGCATTGCAGTACAGCACCTGTACTGAATGACAATGTTCGAAAGAACCTACACCAGTTATTATATTGCATTTACATTTTATATCTTCTTTTTTGTAAGGAGCCCAGGTCAGCCTACATAGCTCCATATCATCCTCACAACACTGTGAGGTAGGTTAGGGTGAGAGTAAGCACCTGACCCAAAGTTACCCAGTGAGTTTCATGGCTAAATGAGAACTAGAACCCAGCTCTCCCAGGTCCAGCACTCTAACCACAATGTCACTTGGCTCGGAGAAAAAAATGCATTTAAATATAATTTTAAAAAATGATAGAAACAAAACAAATATTGATGTAGAAATTTAAATATGTATTTATTTTGAGACAATTACTTTTAAAATGCAGTAAATGTCTGAAAGCAAAGAGTTCTGGAATTGGAAAGATAAGTTTATTCCAATTTCCTCTGCAGTTCTGTGTGTGTATTATAATCTTTTAAATCAGTGGTATTTTGGTCATTTTTTAAACATTTCTAACATTATACAGAAACAATATACACAAAATTGGCAACTGCCATAATTGAAGATGCAATGATGTGTGAAAAAAGATAGCAACTCAGTCTAAATTCCATCCTTGAATGTTTGGGGTTGTAGTTCTTAGGGTTTGGCTACAGGCTGCTCAAGTGAAGCTTGTCAAAGAAGGCAGAGGACCTGAGCAAATAAGAAAACCTTTCTGGGGGTGGGGAGGGGTTTATTAACTTCCTTTGATTAAGCAAGTTACTTGGATAAGTTCCTGATCATGACATAATCTATATACATTATCTTCCTTCCTTTTTCTGAACCAAGATTATATGGCTTTCTCTTTTCTTGTTCCTTTTCCTTCTCAAACTGAATGGTTTTGCTAAAAAGAAATATTAAGGTCAAGAAAAGATAACATTTTTTTCTTCCTATGGACAGCAGTGGCCCAGTGGAGCCACTGAGCATGAACGCTGGCACTCTGTTGACATTAATGGGGATGCTGAAATTGTCTAGCCCATTCCAGAATTGTCTATTGCCTCTGAGTGCTGCTCACTTGAGAACAGGTGGGCTCAGGGAAACAAATTTCCCAGCAGTAGAATACTGTTTCCCATTTTAATGAAACCTATTTTGGCATGAGTTGTTCTGGAATGGGCAATTAAGACCCATTAACTGTATCAAAGGTCTGCAACTAGTGGAAGTGAAACTGAAACGGTTTAGCTGATATGGATTGACCAGAAATTTTGGAACCTGTTTTAGAGGCTGATGCAACTGGGGTGATTACTTTTGCAATAGAATTGCTACATTTGTCTTTGACTTTTGGTTTTTGTGTGGAATTATTGATGGCAGAGGGAGAACAACCATTTTATTTGTTTATGCATTTATTTCATTTTATATCATGTTTATGCCACTCAATAGCTGAGGCTCTCTGGGAGGTTAACAAAAGGGTTTTTATGTAAACGCAAAAATAAATTTAAAACAACAAACCCATAAAGCAATTCTAATTGCAATTGCATAGTAGTAATTGCAAGGTGAATGTTAGTAATTCCACAAGTATCTGAATAGGCCATCACTAGGAACATCTGGTGATGCCCATGTCAGTGGTATTCTGCATCCATTTTCCCACCAGCTTTATAGGAGCTATCATCATGGTGGTAAACTTATTTTGGAGATGAATTTTGGTACCATGGCTGATCAGCAGTCACCAGCGTCCCTGGCCATCACTGTTACTAGCATATTCTTTCCTGCATGTCACAAATAGCACGAATTTCACACTATGCAAGGTTTCAGACTGGCTGCCTTTTGCCATGTTAAGGCACTCTGAAATGCCACAGTTGTATCACCTACTTCCATGTCTACATCGTACTCAGTGGGACTAACTTCTGAGTAAATATGTGCAGGATTGAACTTTATGTAGCATACTTGAAGGCATGGATAAAAATTAATTCAAATCATTCATTTCCCTTCTCTTGAGCAAATTGGAAAATGAATTACAGGTGGACTATTATAAGTGTCAAAAATATAAATGTAAATGGCAGGATTTGTTCTGTTTACCAGTCACAAGGGCCCTCCGGGTTATTTTTCCCCCTTAACAATTTTAAAGACAGCAAAAGTGACTATTATTACTGTCTAAAGCTCAGGCTTTAACTTTCAGTATGTAAATAGATTGATAAGCACCGTGACCTTATTAAAGCAAAGTGTTTTTTCCTCTGTTCTTGGCTCTCAGGGTGCATTTCAAATGTAGAGTGACAGCACTGACAATAAAATTATTATTCTTGTTAGACTATGTTAAAAAAACCTAGTGATATACCTATTTGCTCATATGAAGAAATGCTGTTTTCAAGACTTCTGTAGCAAGTATATAATCTATTAGAGCAAAGGCAGGTGATATGAAACTCATAAGCAGCAAAACACAGGCTGAGGAGGTGGGACAGATGGCAGTGCCCAGAATGAATGAAAGAGACAATTTGTACAGGGGGTTGTTGAAAACACAACTAAAATGGGGAAGATTTTTCTCAAGGGTAGCTTTCCTTGTGTACCTTACATGCTACTACAATCACATTTCCACCAGGCCACCAAACACCTTTGTCTGTATGAGACCAGGTAAGAGTAGAGGTGAAGGCTTTGTATGTGTGCACATCTACACACTTCTGTAGGAATATGGCTTCTAACCCACCAAGTATCCTGCATTCAGTTCTGTAGGGGGAAGATGGAAAGGTTGTCCACTCCAGCCCTAACAAAAATGGCAAAGAACTTGTGACATTGTCCATGTGTTGCAGCACATGGACTCACACGCACTGATACATATTTCATGGACATGCTTATGTTGATTTCGTACATATGCATCAAGTGTAGGAATATAGGACTGATCAATAAAAAGGAGGTTGAATTGCAAGAAATAAACCTAGAAGTTGCACTACCAATTAAACTGAATTGGAAATGCTTATTGGTAGCTCTTGGCTTAAGAAGGAAACTGGTCTAGATTAGCTAAAGATGTATGCATTTGTCAATGTTATTTTCATATCCTTATTGTTCTTACTTAAAACTGCTTCTGTTTTGACACAACACATTAATCAGAAAAAAAGCACTGAAATTAAAGTCTTGATGTTATCAGTAGAAGACAACTGTGTTTTATGCCAGCCTGTAGGAGATCATTTTGCCTAAATATACAGTGGTGCTGTTTCTGGGTTTCACATGAAGGTCAGTCTCAGAAACTGCATTCTAGATTGAGCTGCAGGCTTTGCAAGACAAATTCTGTGATGTTTTGCCCTGCAGCTTAGAATAATTCTCAATCTATACTATTCACCAACACTATCCAGCTAAATTATTGCAAGATTTGGTTGGCCACCATATATACCGTAGGTATGCTTTATTTGAACAGCAGTCTTCCTACAACACAAAATCAGGTTAACAAACCAGATTTATTTGGCATGTGCTGATAACACAGTTCTGTTTCAGAACGCCATATAATTCAGAAGTCCACAGCCTTTCAGTATAGCACTTGTTCTCCAGAATGTTTACACTGATCTCATTGGGCCTGTGGAAACCAGTCTTCTGAGTAGCTTATTTGAATTTACATTTCATTTAAATTAGTTTCTCCCTACAGGCTTGTTCATTGATTGGAGATAATGTGGTGTGCAGAACAGATGGCACCTGCTCTGTCTGCAGATCTTGGCTACTTGTAGTTGCATTATTAGCAGAAATAAAGAATTTCACTGGGTGATTTCATAAGTTCTCCATCCTCCTGCTCCTCTTCCTTATCATCATCATCATCATCATCATCATTGATGTAAGGGAAATCTACTTGGGAGTCATGAGAAATCCACCATCTTTTTATTACTATACATACAAGAATATCTAAATATTTGTTTTTCCAAAAAATAGTCACTTTCTGGTTGATTAATTACAGACTGTGATATTTAGCTTGTCACTGCTGTTCCATGCTGCCAAGTTGACACTTACATCTATCTATAAATGAATATCCTCCAAACAGTCCTGTCCTTCACAAGCATCCTCAACTCTTGTAAACTCAAGGCTCCCTTATGGAATCATTCCATCCCACGACTGGTCTTCCTCCTCCTCTTCTTCCTTTAAACTTTTGTATAGTCTGAAGGGTCTGATCCTGCCAAATCTTGGAAGCTAAGCAGGGTCAGACCTGGTTAGCCTCTGGGTGGGATACTTGAGTCCTGCATTGAGCAGGGGATTGGACCCAGTGGCCTTCTAGTCCCTACCGATTGTATGATTCTATGATTGCCTTCTCCAGAGAGTCTTGCCTCCTCGTGCTTTGCTTGAAGTACAACAGCCTCAGTTTTGTCTTTTTTGCTTCCAGAGTGAGTTCTGACTTGATCTGATCTAGCTCCCACTCGATCATCTTTCTGTCATGCGAAGAGATTTGATATGTTTTCAACACATCAGTTTTCTTCTTGTCAGAGTTCTTTACTGTTCAGCTTTCATACCTATACATAGTGATTGAGCATACAATAGTATGGATGATCTTTTCTAGTTCCTCCTTGCTGCCTTTTCTAGTCTCAGCCGTCTAATTTCTTGGCTACAGTTTCCATTTGAATTCATAACTGAGCCAAGATATGCCATATTTTTCACAATCCCAGCATCTTCCTTATTTATTTACATTAGAGTCAAATAATTCTTCTGCAGATTAGCTTTACATGTACTTAATCTGTGTTACTGTATTTTCCACTGTAACTTCATGTGGCTTTATAAAACAATCAAAATGGCAGGAGCAAACTTATCACCTCTAGGTGTGTCTGGGGACATAGAATAATTTGAATTCCCATATGCAAGGTCAGAGACTAGACTGCTCTGACCTCAGAGATAGTTTATTACAGAATCATAAGGAGTCCTTCTATGTCGACCTCCTGTATGCAGCCAGAAATCCAGTGCTAATGTGTGCCCATAAGATACCTATCTAGCTAATGCTGAAATGTTTCAATCATTTCTAGCAAGGCCACCAGCCTGCCATGTAATTATTTGACTCCTCTTGCCATTAGGATATTTTTCCTAAAGTTCAACTAAGCCTATTGTCATGGTTCAGCGCTAGAATGTGGGTGGCTAGAGACAAGACCAGTGCAAGAGAAGCACCAGAACCAGGTCAACAGAACATTGGGCAAGGCCAAGTCCAAAAGCAGGGTTCCGTGGCAAGTCCAAATCATAGTCATGGTACGAGCTGAGGTCAGGAACCAGAAGTGTGCATCAGGGCAGAAAAAGGACATGATCAGGAACAAGCCAAGGGTCCAGGACCAGAAGGACAAAAAGAGGTGCAGGTACCTTGGACAGAATAATAGGGTAGGAGACACAACACAGCAGGAGACATGGGAAACATCAGGCAACAGGTGGGTGCTTGAGGCAGGATACAAGGCAAGGTAAGATGCATGGCAAGATGTGGGAAAGATGATGAGATGTAGGAGACGAGGAACCAGGAGCAGCGAGACCCAGGTGAGATACAGGAGCTGAACCACATGATGAGACGGGATACAGGTCAGGCAGAAGGCAGGCACAACAGTATTGCAACATGGCAAGGAAGGATACACAGCAGGAACCAGAAGCAGGACTGGTCAGGCAAGGTACAGGCACTACAGCTACAGGTAGACCTCATTGCAGAGGCCAGGTCTGGAGGAAGAACTTGCTCTTCCTCCAGGGCTCCCCATTGGTTCTCGTCAGTAGACAGAGAGCTCCAGAAGGACCTGGAACCAATCTTAAGATTATGGTGAGTAGTTGTTCTGGCCACCACAGCAGCCCAGATCTGACAGCAATGATTCTCTCCAGAATCTGTCCTTCTTGTATCTATGAGACTGCTTCTCATGCTTAGCCTTCAGTCAGGAAATGAGCTGAGCTGAGAAGTCCATCAACACTTGCAGAAGTCTAGCTGTCGAATTGGCAAACTTCTTCTAAGGGCTGCAAGCCATGAAGCTGGATCAGGGACAGTATTTATGCAGGGAGTATCTAGGCTCAGCTATTGTTTTCATACTTCTTCTGCTGATCAAGTGCATGTTTTCTATATTTTTCACTTGTCTTTGCTTTAGTTTTATCATATTTCTAGATTTTGTAAGGCTTTCTGTGATTTTTTTTTTTTTGAGTGGGATGGTCATCCCTCAATAAAATAAATACCAAGTAAGTGTTTAATCAGATATTTTATTATACTGTGTATTAATAATACATTTTCCTATCAAGGAGCATATCTTCTCCCAACACACAGAATTTTGCCTTTGCAGCAATCCCATAAAGTATGTTAGTCTGAAAACTAGTGACTGGCCTGGCTTATTTCATTATTAAATGAGGAAATTTACTTGTCCTGGTCCGATCTCTTCAACCTCAACCTTCTCCTATCCATTGTCCTCTAGACCCATTAGTTTGTGACTTATTTATTTATTTAACATATTTGTATGCCGCCCCCTTGCAAACAAGCCTGGCTTTACCTGCACTGGCTTTACCTGATAAAATTGCATGAGGTTTTAGAAATAAAATGAAATAAAATAGGAGACTGATAGCCCACCTAAAGCATGTGATGATCAAAGAGCAAATCATGTATAGATCCACAGCAAATGCAATTGCTCTTTAAGGAGTTAAGTTGAACAGTAGCCAAACTCAGTAAGAAACACACCGACCCTTCCAGTGTGCGAACATCGTTAAAGTCTTGAAAATATATTTGTAGTCAAGGAGGAGAGTTGCTTGATACATTGAAAATAAAGATGGAAGGGGTAGGATACAGACATGGATTATCAGCAGCCTAAAAGGAAAGCCGATAATAGTAGAGAAAAAAGCAATGAAGATAACTGACTTTGGATGAGCTACTAGTTTCTGTTTGTCTGACAGAAATAAGAGTAATCTTCCTTTGTATATATCATTCAAAAAACCAAAAATCTTTTAAACAGAGAAGCAGATCCAAGAGAAAGTGTGGCAATTGGCATTGAAGGAAGTGTTTTTCAATTTTAATAGACTTCAGTATATCTTGGTGACTCGTTTTCTTTCCACTTAACTCTAAAATTACATTTTCGACAGGTGAGATTCCCCACAGCAGATGGATAGTAGGCATGCTGTAAATCAGCTTTAAAATAGCTGTCACTTTTAATACATGGAATTATAAAGGTAGGTACAATGTAAAACACCATGGTTTATTCTACTGGACAAAATTGAAATTCAATGCTTTTTTTCCTCCCTGGACATGCCAGTGTATGAAACAACCCCTTGGTTTCCCCCAATATTTGTATTCTCTCCTGCTGATATATCATTAGGGTTGCTCTCCAGTGGCCTGTGACATCCATAAATCATAGACTCATAGAATCAAAGAATAGCAGTCAGAAGGGGTGAAGAAGGCCATCGCATCCAAACTCCTGCTGCTGCAGGAGGTCACCAATTTAGATTATCACTCTCAGAGGTTCATCCAGTTTCTTTTTGAATGTGAGAGAGACCACCACCCCTCTAGGCAACTGGTTCCACAGTAGTATTGCTCTGACAGTGAGGAAACCTTTCCTGATATCTAGCCTGAACCTGGGTTGTCTCAGCTTGAATTGATTATTCCATGCCCTGCACCCTGGTACAGGTGGTAAGAGATCTTGACCTTATATATGCTACTTATTTAGGGATATCATATCTCCCCTCAGTCTTTTCTTCTCAAGACCGAACATTTGCAATAGAAAGTTAGCTGGAACTAACTTGTATAGGTGGGTATTCCATTCTGAAATGACTAGAAAACTTCTTTAAACACACAGAGAGAGAGAGAGAGAGAATGAGAGAGGGGTGGGGACTAGTGTCAGAAAAGAATCTACTAGTTATGGTAGATCTGGCCAGTGAACATCACTCAAGCCAAAATGTAGGACTCTATAAAATTGTGCTAAATCAATTCCGACTGTGTTTCATGGTGCATTAAGTGTTTGCTCACTGAAAGATTTTGGTTTTCTTATAAAGGACACATGCACATTTTATTCCATTTCCAGAAATGCATATTAGTTCAATGAAAATTTGTGGAAATGTTTCCCAAGAGTTACAGAAGTCTCCACTTGTCTGTAGAATCTGCATGATTTAGGAGGGTGCTGGGAAAAGTCCATTGTGGAATCCACAGACTGGATTTATAGACTTAACTCCTTTGAATTCACTGAACACTTCTCCAGTATCCCAGTTCAGGAACTAACTGGGTCTATCAAGCTGGGCAGACATGGTCTGTCAGAAACATGCAGACCACATCTATTCCTCCATTATTTGCAGTGGGTTGCTTATTAGCCACAGGATGGTGCCTGTATGATGTCCTTCCACCATGACTGAAGACCTCAATTCTTTTTCTACCAATTTTTGCACACTCCAGCACTCACTGGATCCTTTCCTTCTGCCATTACATTTCCCTACTCCAAATCTCCTCTGTCTGTAGCTATAATAATGCTACACACACACACACACACAATGAATTTAGATGTGATTGACAAATAATATGAAATCCAGCCTTTGCTGCTACCTTTTCTTTTGGTTAGACATACCTCAACTATGCCGGAAATAACCATTTTTTTCAACTAGGAAAGAAAAGATAGACAGACAGATCAATGCACGTAGAAGTTCTTTCTCCAGGCAACATGTACGGCATGCTAGGTTTTTTTTAATGAAATTGACTAGCTGAAGCAATCAAATATGGAAGTAGGCTTGTTTGCCACAGAACAAAGAGGCAGGATACTTCCTGCACAATTTGCCTTGTATCTTGGGTTTTGCTAGGGTTGAAGACTAGCTTTTAGATGAACATTTGCTGGTCTTGCTCCTCCAAGAGACAGCAGTAGTCCCTCATGATTCCTTGTAGACATCTGTGCTGTAAAGAACTCTACAGGGTAACATAAACCCTAAAGCTGGACCTTTCCTCAAGAATCCTATGAACTACATGTAGAAGTGGGCCAGGAAATGGAAAAGCAAAGGAAAAAAAGAGCAGGAGAACTTAATGAGAGCTAATGGAGGTATATCAGTTATGGATGAGAGAAATCTGTACAGCTTGATCTTCTTCAGGTTTTACATTTTTCACCACCACAATGGTTCTGTCCCTGTTCCACACAAGTTTCCCTTTCCCTCTCTGTCCAGAACATCTACATTTTTGTACACATTTTGTACACATTCACCTATTTACTAAAATGCATATGTTCATGTGTCTTAAATGTACACAATATTTTATGTGCATTTTTCATTCCTTGCAAACACAGAAAAATATGGACTTTCAACAGGATTTGCATTCAGTCCCTTTTTTCTCTAGAAATCAGTAACTGCCCCCTCCCAATGTACCCCTTCAATGAGGAAAAAATGTTTTTACATCTCTAATACCTATCTAGGTATTTGGATGAGGCAGTGTTTCTTTTTAAAAACTAGCAAATATGAATTGTATTGCCTAGCAACAAGGGATTCATCTCTCTCTCTCTCTCTTAAGGTATGCCAGTTTCTACTTCCTTGTGCACTGAACTGATTGGCATTGAGAATATATTAGATATATTCAGCTGACTCATTTTTCTCTTGTCAGTTTTTCCATGATTAATGATTGCAAAAGGATTGCTTAACTCAATTCTGAATGTTGCTTCTGGTATCATTCATTGCTGGAATTTGGGAGTCTTCTCATTAAAAAAAAATAAAGTAAAGCAACAAAGATTTATCCATTTCACCTTTCCTTAACATATGTTTTCAAATTGTGTTTCTGGAATGATTACATCACTATTTTCAAATGTGCTTTAAGACTGCCCACAACGTTAAAGATTTTAAAACTAAAGAGCAGCTACGCTTGCCACATTTTATTGCTTCAGCTACTCCTATTGATATCCTTTTAAGCAGTCATTTTCTGGCTTTTATAATTATTAATGTACTGACAGAACCTTGGGCCCCGAGATTCCTTGGACATGAAAATGTCTCTGATCTCATAAGCCAGGCTTAAATATAATCAATAAGTTAATCATTTACTGTGTAAAAGACACACTTTCTTAGAACACCATGATATAAATGTGAACTTATGAAACATTAAAATTAAAAAGCACATCTAACCAGATCCAGGATAAACCTGAAGCAAGAAAAACAGTGGAATGCATTGTAGACTGGATAGTTATTTTTTATTAAAAGGGAAAAAAGAAAAGATGGGGAGAACCATTAAATGGGGGAATGACATGCTTCATGACAGAAAAGGACATGCATCCCTGGTGCACTATTGAGATGGAACAATGAGCAATGGAATGGTGAAGGAGAATGGTCAACTTTTCCTTGGGCTAGTTCTTCTTTTAATTCAAAGTCAAGGCAAAACCAGAGCTGCTTTTCTTCAATGGAGAACACACACACACACACACCTCTGTCCAGCTGGTTTGCTCCCCAAAGTGTCTTGCAGCATAAAACAGTACAATTGAATATTACAAATACATTTATGCTTCATAGTAATTTAAAGATTATTAGATATCAGTGAGACACTTCTTAGTTAAAGGCCAAGGAGAACAAATTAGCTTTTAAGGCCACTTAAAAATGGCCACAGATGGGGAGCATGTTTCTGTCTCTTGGGAGGAAATTCTATAAAGTATGGGACACCACTGTGGAAGAGGAAAGGAGCAGGTGTGGTGTGTGATTTTCAGCAGAAAAGTGAACAGGAGAAATACAGGTAATGCTTAAACATGGGGTAGGATGAATGCATCCTAAAGACACATTCATTCCAAATTCTGAGAGGAAAAACCCACAAAATTGGTCTGTAAGCTGGAATAGTAGGATGACACATGGTGCTCTGAGGACAAGAAGAAGGGAACACTGAAACTGCAATTCTACACCAATGTACCAGGCAGTGATCACATAATTCCTTTTGCACTTGTAAAAACACAGGATGACCTTCATCTTTAATATCATTTCATCTAGGATAAAGAGGGGAAAAATACTGGAGTATGGAGTGGGGCAGCAAACAAATATACACCTGAAAGGACTCAGCCCAATCAATGGACATGAAAAACTGATGGTTTGCTGAAGCAGTCAGGGTGTGCAAAGGAAGCATCCTGGCAAGTGACGGGGTTGGCTTGCTCAGAACTGCACAACAACACTCCACAGTGCAAGATTTTGTTGTAGCAACTGCTTCTAATTTTTAAGAACAGAGGCCACCTCTTATTTCTCCTCTTTCTGGTAAAAAGAGCACAATCTACATGTACAGAAAAATTGCAGGTCATAATTCTTGATGTTTATTATCCCAATGCATATATAGAGCACATGAAATCCTTTACCTATTGCTTCTCCACCCACAGGCAAAACAAAAGCTGTCGGTTATTAAAAAAACATTATTTTGATATTCCAACTGCCCATCAGCCAGCTAGTATGACAAAAAAATGAATAATTAAAGTATGTTAAAACTATAAAAACTGCACTTCCACCAACAGGCATAAAAGAAATCTTACATTATTAATGTACATTATTAATTCTTTCCCATATCCCTTAAAGGGAAATGAACAGTTTCAACTATCCTTTGTTAAAGGACTGCACAGTATCATTATTGAATACCTATAAAGTCAAGTGCTCCAAAAGAGCACACGTTGTGGAATTATTTTCAAGCTAGCATACTATACATCATGGTATCGCATGCGCTTTGTCAGTTATACCCACTGAACTGGGACACTAGGCAATGGGGCGGAAGAACAATGAAAAAAGGAACAGGAATCAAAGAAGCAACAGAAGTTGCAAGAAGCATTGATAGGGAGTCAGGTCTTCCTTTCCATCCAAGCTGTAGGAACACTCCCCAAAGCTGGGGCCCTGTCCCATATCTGAGACTGTCATATTGTAGGCAAATCACAAACTCTCTGGAGAAGACAATCATGCTAGGAAAAGTAGAAGGAAGAAGAAGGAAAGGAAGTCAAAATAATAGGTGTATTAACTCCATAAAGGAAGCCAAGTCTAGAATTTAAAGGAGCTGAGTAGGGAAGTCATGGATAGGACAGTTTGGAGGTCTTCGTTCATAGGCTCACCAGACATCTGAGACAACTACAAGGCAGATAACAAGAACAAGGGCATAAGTTCTTCCTGTTCTATCATCATCATCATAGACTAGGTCTCCCAAAAACCAACTTCTAAATTGCACAGATAACCTACACCAATAGAAAAAAACCCCTACTAAAGATGGTTACCTGCAGCTAACAGATAATAACAGGAGGAGAAGCAGAATTAGTGTACTCATTCTTGATTTCTCCCTCTTGTGTTGATTTCATTCATTCAGAAGATGCATTCAGTGATACAACTGGCCATGACCCCTCCCAGGGCTTGACGTTTCTGGTTAATAACAGCTAGTCCACTGTGTGTGACGGGGTAGGTCTCAGGAGCAGTTAGTCCATCTTGATGTGAAGGGATCCTTAAGGAGACAGTAGTCTGAAAAATGTTGAACTTCATGAAATTTAACAATGTCCATCCAGTTGTGGATAATTCTTTCTTTGAAAAGGTACTTGAGATAATGATGATGGAGCAACTGCAGGCATGTTTGGAGGCTACTAATTATTCAGAACAATTACAGTCTGGTTGCCGGAGTGAATTAGCCTTGGTCACACTAATGGCTGGGAAAAGGATGGAGGAATGTGACCCTGTTGCACTGTCAATCTCTAATTGGCTTTTGCTAATATCAGATATAGCTCAACTGAATAAGCCATATGGGTTGGACATTGGAGGCACTGTGTTACAGTGTTTCTGGTCCTACCTGTAGGGTAGATTAATAGCAGGCTATCCCCCTCAGAACTTTGGCAAATGAAGTGTGGCATTCTACAGAATACTGTCTATTCATGTATATCTTTCAAAATAAAATACATGATTATGAGGGTATTTAGAACAATGCGCTGTCTGTATGCTGATGACCTACAATTCTATTGCCCAGTGTTACCTGAACCAATGGTCCATCAGTTATGGATTAGTACTTATAGTTATTGGTGAGCTGGCTGAGGACCAATATAAAGATGTGAGGGAGTGGTTCAGAAGATAGGATTGTCACTTGTTCTGGGTCTTTGAAATATCAGGTGCATTGGCTGGGATTAGACTTAGATTCATCACTGTTGCTGGAGATCCAAGTGACTGTGGTGGCTTGGAATACCTTTTACCAGCTCAGGTTGGTTTGCCGGCTGTAGCCTGTAGACAAGGATAGCTTGGCCACAGGGATACAGGCACTAGTAACCTCAAGACTGGACCACTGCAACATGCTCCAGGAGGGGCTTCCTTTAAGGCTGGTCCAGGAGCTGCAGCTATTGTCAAGAACTGCCACATTTCAGCCTGCTGTTACAGAGGGACAGACAGTGGATACTTCTTCACTATCAGGCCAGGTTTAAGGTATTGTTGGCAGTTTATAAACCACTAAACAATTTGGGAACAGGATAGCTGAGGGAGCACTTTCTCTCTTACCAACCACTGAGGTCATCAGAATAGGCACTCCTGGGGGTTCTACAGAGATCAGTAGCCTAGCTGAATCCAACTAGTAGTGCACTCAGGGAGCTTCAGTGGGGCAGTTCCCATTCTGTGGAGCGACCTGTCTCTGGATGTCAATCAGGCAGCAGTGTTGTCTGGTTTTTGAAGACTTCATAGTGGTGGAGTGGTTAAGAGCACTGGGATCCAGGCAATCTGATTTCTGGTACCTGCTCAGCCCTGCAGCCAATTGGGCCAGTCACTGACTCTCTGGACAACCTACCTCACAGGGTTATTGCTGGGGAGATAAGACTGAAAGCAGGAGGAGGAGAATGATGCAAGCCACCTTGAGTTCCTAAAAAAGGCAGGATATAAATCTAATAAGTAAATGCAGACATGCATATTTGACCAGTCATAGTTTATATTGGTATTCTATATTTTTTGCTTGTTTAATTGTACTTTTGTATTTTATTCCTTTTATCTTGTTCACCAGTCTGGAATCTGTTTAGACAGGCAGCAATATATAAATGTAATAAATAAATATCTGAACGGAGTTCTTGCATGTATGTGAACAGATTTATAGACTAGATTTTTTTTAAAAAAATATCTTTAATCTTTCACTGTATTCCCAGAAACCAAAGCACTAACTGAGGGACAAACCTGAGTAGGGAGTACCCCAAATGCACACCAATGAGATGAAGGCTTATGCTTCTCTGAGAAAAGCATTTCAGTTACTCCAGTTCCCCTTCCTTTTAATGGCTTTTAATTTAAAGGCAATTACTGACTCTCTTAAAATGCAATCCTATTTACCAGAAACATGTCAGCCATTGTAATACTGACCAGACAAATTGCATTCCATGTCTCCTTTAATTGTACCACATGCTTTCTTTGCACTTCTTTGCATTACTGTACACTGTAAGAAATAAAATCAAATATGGCTTTATCTTATAGGCATTTTCCATGTAGTAAATCCCATGGAATGCCATGGGATTACATTTACAATTGCATGCACACAGGATATGTTAAGTTCCATCAAGGGAAAAGTCAAGACTTTTAAATATCTGATGTGAAAATGTTAAGAGAATTGCACTTCAGGAATTTAGGAAGCTTTAGGGATTTATTTATTCAGGGATATTTATACTGTGATATGTTTGACTCTACTTTCCAAAGGGGTGGTTGGTATAGGTCATTATAGGAAAAACAGTAAAGAGGCTAAGGGTAAAATCCTACATATGTTTAGATAGGAAAGGTCCTACAACTCCCAGTATTGCCCAGCTAGCATTAATAAAATAATAAATAAATACAAATAAATATAAAATAAATATTTTATTTTAAATAAAATAAAAGTAATAAAATAATAGGTAATAGAGACAGTCTTTTCCATGGTGCATACTTCTGTTCTAGGTTAAAAAGTTATTCTATTGTTGCTAGTGTCGGGGCTTTGCAAACACACTATTATCAACACCAACTTTCTAGGCTGCTTCACTAAAACAAACATTCAAAATAACTCTCAAGAAGCATCCAGTATCCAATTACAGGATTAGCATGAGGTGCAGAGAATTAAAGCATTTAACACCTTATAGGCATAAACAAAGCTCACTTGAGATCACATTCTCAAAACACAATTCGCAAATCTAAGTGAAGGAGGAAAGCTCCTTTGGTGGGATTAACTAAAGTTAGTTAATATAAATGCATGTATCTTCAATGAGATATTCAGTTACCCAAGTTTCTTGCAGTGTGAGTTTTTGAGAACTGTGGTCCAGGCTGCCCCAAGAAGCTTATCCCATTGGCCTTATTCATCTTACATCATTTACATATTTCACAAATAATATGGAAACACCAATAGTCTTCCCAACTCTCTGAGTTTCTAACATTGTTTTGTCATTATTTTAATTTACTGCCTGCATTTCTTCTTGGGTGGAATGGAAGGCAGCAAACATCAGATTTCAGGGAGTCTCTGATCCATCTATTGATCAGATTAGCAATCCTGTTGTTTTGGTACACTTGCAAGAGTTCTGGGGCCCCATTTTCAACCCCCAGACTCTCTCTGTGGGTTAGACCCTATGGGCCACCACCCACCTCACTGAATTTATCCTGGCAGTGCCCTGACTTCATTCTTTTCCTTTCTGTCAAAGAAAGGAAAAGTAGCCATTCATTCTTATGTGAAAAACAGTGGTTGGGAGCAATGCATTAGTGCCCTACCCTGGAAGTGAATGGGGAGGCCAACTGGAGATCCCAAAGAGAAGCTATCGGGATGCTTTTTAATCGTCACGGGACCTGTATAATGCAAGCCTGTTTTCCAAACACTCATCATAAGCACAGGACCTTCACTGGCTTCTTGATAAGCATTGCTATATTTGATTCCTCTGTTTGGAGTTCTCTGCAAGATCTCTATGTCTCAATTTGGCTGCATGCTTGAGCACTTTGGTGGATCATGATTTTTCTTAGCATAGTCCCCCCTAATGTAATATTTTGGGTCATTTTTTTCTCTCCTTTTTGCCCTTTGTTAGCAGCTGAACAAACTATTGAAGATTCTATTAGACTTCTCTATCCTTATTTCTTCCATGTCTAGCCTGACGTGGCTATATTTGATTCTTGCATTGTTAACTGAAAAATGCTTTTAAGAAAATCAATACAGGATCCTGAGGGACAGCATTCAGAGATCCAAATATCTTCGAGCTTTCATAGCTTAACAGAGTGCTTATCTCAGCTATTAAAAATTCTGGACAGTTCTGAAGATTAAAAAGGGGGGAAATACATAGAAAAACTCATTAAAATTAATAGGCATTGAATGTTTGTTTATCTGTCTAGAAGGGTGAGAGAAAAAAAGTGGAATATTTTTCAGTCTCGCTGCTAATGCCTGAAAAGTAAAGATAATGATGTAACACATAACCCATGTCTATTGTAATGTAGGCCCATGTTTATTTCTGTTCAAAGATATTAACACCAGGGACAGGGCCCAGTAGCAGAAAGAAAGATGTGGAGCTGACACCCACTGGAAAAAATGTATATGCTAATTAACATATGTTTTGAAGTCTCCATTTGCATGCCTTCCCTAGTATCCTCAGTCTTACTCTTGTAAGTACCCTTCCAACCACACTTATTCTTGCACTTGTAAGTACATATCGGACATCCCAATTTGTAAAATAGGATGTATGGCCAGAAGGAAGGAGGACATATGATTTTTGTAAAAAAGCTCAAGGGGGAAGATTCAGGGAGCAGCATATGTGGGCAAGAAGCCAGCTAATGCAGAGGGATCAACTGCAGTATTGATCTTCAGGGCCTCTTTCAGCAACTATCTATGAACAGTAGGGTGATGAGCCACCTGGCTTCCCAAAACTCTGGGGGCCCAGATGATACAAACCAAGCCCTGCAGCCCCTGTGAGCTGTCCACAAGACCACCTCTTACTAACAGTCCCATCCCAAGGTTCATTTTGCAACATCCCTGAAAAGTAAGAACTCGGACTTGAGTACTGATAAGAATGTATTATGGTTTTCTGCAGTGAGTGACAGCCACCTGGAACTATGAGAGCCAACAGTGGTGCCACTTTACTGGTGTTGAGGATATGCAGGACTCTACTCTCTAGCCCTGCACCCATCCTTGGTATGTATGAAGTTGGGGTTTCTGCTCCATTTAAGCCTGTTGAGATTTCACATTTCTGTTCCAACCATTGTGGTGTACCTGACCCCCCAACCCCCTAATAAGGAAATAGTCACTTTTTTAGGTGCTGTGATTTGGGCAAATTGGATAGTTTTTGGTGGTGTTCGATCTTTAAATGTGTACAAATGTATATCAATCAACAGTCAGCAGCAAGTGCACACACTTATAACCCCTCCTATTGGGGTTATGTAGTCCCACAGAAGAATGCAACTCCCTTGCACATATCCCTGTCAATGTTGTTCTCACCACACATTACTTCATTTTGTCCAGCAGAACCTTATTCTGTACTTATTAAAGAACTTGGCAAAGTTGCCTCCACCTCTTGGCTAAGGAAAAGTTGGGATGGGGGCAAAATTGTCAAAGTAACAAAGAAGGCTCTGCTGGGCTAAATGAAGTATTGTGTGGAGAAGATGAAAGGGACAAGGATATTGGAAAACAAGGGGTAACAGTAAGCAAGAAAACAGGCCTCCACTGCTGGACCACACCCTCCTGGAAGCAAGACCCAGCTGCATGGCCAAGGAACCAGGTTTAACACCACAATCACCTAGATACCAAATGCCAAAATGAATTAAAGCTTTAAGAAAGAGAGAAGGCCTGTGATTTTTTTAAAGGGCAAGTGGATATCATGCCCTAATCCCAACCCCACACATAGAAACTTCTTGTTGTACCCTAGAGACAAAATTAATAAAGCTGGCACTAGCTACTTTTTCTCCAAAGCAGGTCCTCCTGCAATGAGGGCTTCAGTATCTGTTCAAGAAGCAAGACTTTTCACCAGGTCAAAACCTAGCAGGAGACAAAAGCTTTCTCCAGCCTGGAATGTTTTTTAACCCTTGAGAAGGGCAATGCAGTGATTCCAGCCCACCAATCCGAGGGGCCTCATCTTTCCCAGCTGTTAACAGTTCATGCCATTACTATCCAAGGCCAACAGCTCATGGCTGAGGGTCTTTGGGCCATTCTGCAGCAATAACTTGGTTGCACAACTCACTCCCTTGGCCTTGGCAGTTGAAGTTCAGCTGGAGAATTTTGGATTAATTTAAGATCTTCACTAAAGAGGGCTATGCCTCTGCAGGGGTGCATAACAGACAGGAGGATCTATGACCATGCACACTTGCAGATGGATGAGAACACAAGACACATGGCAATTCATGACCCAATTGGTGCAACATCAAAGACTTCCCAAAGAGAATCCATGTGTGCAAATGTCTACCATTAAAACAACAATAAATCCCCATGTTTGATCAACTTGCTATAGAGTGAGGCAACACCAGTGATGAGAAATTGAATGAAATATGCCAGGGCTGAGCCAAAAAGTCTCATCAAGATTTCACTCCTAAATAGTGTAAAGTCTTTTTGGAGGTACCAGAAAATAAAATAAAATATAGAACAAGGAAAATATCTATGAAAATTGACCCTGACCTTTGGCTTTTAATGTTATAAAATGTATTGATCCTTTCCAGAATCCCAGGATCCTGTTTCAGTGAGTGAAATTAAGAATGTTTCTGCAATTTTTCTCATAGGAACTTCTTGGATTTGGGAAAATCATCTGGCTTTGTATCCAAAATGGAAGTGGAATATTAAGGGTACAACAGTTGATATACCCTTGTATCATCAACTAACCCTCAATTCTTGTAAACCCTCAGACTGAGAACATTAGGAGTGTCCGATGTAGAGCAGGAGGAATGGTAGACCTCCTACTCTGCATTTTAGCTAGATGGCCATTTTTAACCATCTAGCTGAGACATTTCTGAAGGGGACGGAAGGTAGCTGCAAACCAAACCATTCACCTTGTATCCTGGCGTCTGTTGTCTCTTTCCTTCTCCAACTTCTAGAATACCTCCTTTACCAGTCTCCAAGTTTGCTTTTCAAACTCAGAAAGATATCCAGCACAGGTCTTTCCAGAGTGTAGGTCAGCACCATCTCTGACCTTTGCTCTCTGAGAGCAAAGAATACCATGCCTCCCCCCACCCGACAAGCAGACTAACAATATTTCTTCATTTCATTTTTTCTAATTTATTTAAAATTTTGTTCAAAGAGCTGTTCATGTGCTATTTGCTATACTTCCTTCAGTTCATCTCTGTTCTTTCCCCCCTCTTTATTATTGACCTGCTGGTATTCTTCAATAAAATGCTGCCAAAGAAAACCAGTACAGATGCAATTGAACACCTTCTTGTAACAAGATTAACTTTACATTGTATTTTACCAATGTGCCAGAATGCATATGCACAGCAGTAAAAGACTGTGGAGAAAGAACCTCTATGCATATGATTATAGCTCCTCCACTCTTTGCAGCGTTTTATTAATGCACATGGGAAAAGGATGTAAATAAGATGAAGGAAGTGAAAACTGTGTATGGTCCAGTTCTAGAATTATTTTAGAAAGTATCCTAGAAAATTCCTGTGACAACAATGAACTATCAAACTAACCAACAAACTTTACTAGTGATTATGGGATTTTTGTTTGTTTGTATGAAGACAGTGAAGGATTGTAGAATAGAGAGTGAAAATGTTTGTCTTTTACGTATGGGATACAGAAAGCCAGAATGGATTCCAAATTTTCTACTGACTCCCATTCTCCTTCAGTAAGGGCCAGACTTGCTGCTTGGTGTAAACTTCTGCCTATCTTTTGGTTGAAGCAGTTTATACCTGGCAAGTTTTTGGCTTCTAAAATATCAAAGATAAATCGTTTAAATTTGACAGCAACCATTATGCTCAAAAATTTTAGGTGGTAATTGAATGCTGTCAAAGCATAGCAAGAATCCTCCTTAATCATGACAGATTTGAATGCCTCCAGTTTGGAATAGCATATAGAGGCAGAAGGAGATGAAAGAACTGTGTGCAGTAGAATGAAAAGCAAAACCTGTTTATTTCATTATATACTTAACAATTGGTAAAGAAACATTAATCTTCCTATAAACAGAAATCTAAGTCTTGGATTCTTCCTACAAAGAGCTATCTGAATGTGATAGACTCAAGAAATCACTCACTAAACAATAAATATGTATATAACCTTTCACTCATGGTTTGTTTTGCAATAACATTTAGCAATGATTAACTCAGCATTTCTATTTTGAGGTGATCTGTTCTTTTCAGAATCATACAGGATTTCAGCCAGAAACCTTTGACAATTACCTTGGGAAAATCACAAGTTGTTCTGCCAAAGGCCTCAGTTTTTTTCTAGGATCCAGAGACAATAAGCACACTTGTGGCTGAAGATTATAAAAAGTGGTGAGCAGGCTACAGCAAAGCTGACAAAGAAAAGGAAAAAGTATAATGCTTGTGTCCTTTCTGTTGCTGGGAACCCCAGAACAAAGAAATGACAAGGGCTGGGTGCCTGACTGGCACACAACAATTTCTGCAGCCAGGTCTTAGGAAGATTCTCTCATACAGGTTTTCTGTGCTTACAGTAATCACACCTGCTCTCATTAAGTTAGACAAGATTAATATGTTTTGCACAGAGCTAACTGGGAAAGAATCTCTACAGAGAACAGCCTATATATTTTGGATATTCCCGCATAAAGCACTGAGCCTTGTCCAGGCCCATCTGGTGGTAAACAACCATCTTAAGCTGGCTTAGATACTGCCCAGAACCACCTGGTTCCCAGGCCATATCTGGTCCAAACCTATCCAAATGATAAGTAATGGCCTTCTAAGCAACTGAAGTATGTCCAACAGATAACTGGGTGAACTTTCCAGGCATTGGCTGCCATTTAGAGCATGCTGAAGACTGTCTGAAAACAAGATGAATTGACTATCCTCCCACAGAAGAACTCGTGATATTGGGGACTATAAGGTGAGAAACCATAAGAGCAAATGAGGCACTCATGGAGACACAGAAAGCAAGGATTGCTATGCAGTAGAGACCCAGACAAAAGGGCAGCAACAGTCATACATCACTGTCTCCTTGAAATCATAATTGTCTTTTGGCCTTTTTCAATGCATAGTTCAGTGTATTTTTAAAAAAATATATTTATTACATTTCTAATCCATCCAATAGGTACCTTTTCTAGGTGGATAATGCTAAAAAATACTAAATATATGCCACTGAACAGTTAAAAGTATAAAATATAATACACTTACTGTTGGGGTGAGAAATCAATTGCTCTTGGTGGGCATTTTCAAGGGCTGCTAATTTTGATTCAGAGAATGAGAAGTGAGAGCTGGAGGGAACTTCAGAATGTGGGACAATTCCAGATGTTGAGATGAAGAAAGCAGAGACAGTTATCTCAAGACCAGGCCCTCAAGGTATGTAGGCAGCTTCTGAGAATGACCAAAACAAAGGAGTTTCTCAGAGACTGATGAGGCAGGTATGGCTCTTGACCCCATGACATCCAATCAGCACAGGAGGATGGCCCAATTAAAGGATTGGTGTACAGAGAGGAGGTGTGCTTGTTTTCAGAAAGCCCTTCTCAAAGTGATGGGGCCCAGGCATGCTCATAATGAAAATTCTTGAAGGTGAATACTAGATTGGGTTCAACAAACCACTCTGAGCAGAGTGTGGGTGTTTACGCTTCCGGAAAATAGCTTTGGCAATAAAGAACATTTTTCAAGAAAGTTCTAGAATGTATCTACGAATGGAAGTATCGCAGCTCATGGCACAAACAGACAAGAATCAATCAAGCAACCATTAAATCTAGAACTGGATCTTGATTCTGCACAGTGCTCTCACAGAGGCATTGCAAGCATAGAAGGGCCTCCTGGGCCTCTGGAATAGGGGAACAAGAAGAAGGTGTTTCTTCCTGCCTGCCAAAATCCAAACACAGGTCTTATCTGGAGACTTCAGGCAGCTTCAGGAGGAAGACAGAAGTGGAGGAGCCTTGTTGTGCAAACTGAAGTTCATTGTGAATACCATGGTCTGTTGGTCTGATCTAGAAAAGCCCTTCTTATATCATGTTTGTATGCTGCAAACAGTCTTGCAAAATGAAATGCAAAGGGATCAGGGAGACTGAGAATGTAGCATATATGTTGGAAAAAAGAAATTCTTCCATTAATTAATTAACACATGTGCATATCCTGGGCTCAGGTCATTTACAGATTTCCAAAGTCATCACCAGCATTTTAAATTGCATTAAGAAATGGACTAGGATTAAATGGAGACTGAATACAATTTCTCTGCAAACTTTGGGTTCTGTTCAATAGCACAGAATTTCCCATCCACTGAAAGTTCTGAAAATTTTTAAAGAGTATTCTTTTCAATGTAATATTTAAATTAATAAAATAATGAGCTGTTAAATGTCATTGTGCTTATTTAAAGCAAGTCTTTTTCCATCATCAACACCTATTCAGGAAGTACCTTTCATTATTAATCTGAAGAAAGCATAGGAAAGGGGTGACTCAGGCATTTTGTTTTGCTTTCACTCAACTTGCTTTCATTTCAAATGTTAAAGAATACACATAAATGAACTTTTAAACAAAAACTAAAAGGGGAGTGCTCATGTACGGAAAAGAAACAAGGAAAAGATGAATTAAGGCAATATTCCCCCAGCTGACACAATCCAGATGTTTTGGGCAACAGTTTACAGGATTCCTGATTACTTGTTGCTCTAGGAACTAGCTGTGGAAGGGTGATGTTTTAACACACTGGAAAAGCAGAGCGTACTGCTCTTCTGACTGCAATGCATATCTCTAAAAAAATCTTTTTAGGTGTTCTCATACACTTTTTGAACTAGTAAGATTTTGTCTAGGAATGGGATGATAGAGGTGGCATCAGGTTCTCAAATCCACCTCAAAACTTGGCTTTCTTTGCCCCCCACCCCCCTGACATTTGGAACCTATTGTTCTGTGCCTTGGAATGGGAAAGATGTGCGTTCCTGTGCATATGCTTCAAAAGTACACACTGATCCCCCATTCTCTAAAGTTTGGAAATGCATATTTGCTTTTGAAAACTAAACATTTTAATGTATGGACTCCTCCCAAGTATTTGTTCAACATAATTGCAAATTTGGGAATGTGTGAGCTTTTCCCAAAAGCAAATAAACAAGATAATGTGCTCCCATCAAATGGGAGCACATTGTCACGATGATCTGCAAACTTGAACAAAATCCCCATATATACCTAATATTAACAAGAGTGCAAATACAGACCAGGAGTGCAAATGTGTAATTTATCATGCAGAGATCTGGTACTGTTTCTTCCTGTGTTGAAGACTGATACATGTGGTCACCTCTCAATTCCACAGAGCATGGATGTATTTCAATAATACATGTATAACTTTGAAAACAAATCTAACATTATTATTATTTCATTTCTGTACTGCCCCACTGTCAAAGCTCTGTGGTTTAATATCTTTCACTCTGCACATTTAAAATAGAATAGCTTGCCAATTTAAATTTAGATTAAATAAATAAATAACACATCCCAGCAGTTTATAACGTTCCAGACTGCATGAGTTCAAGGATAGTTATTTGAAGAAGCAGTGTAATTATTCCCAGCATTGAAGATGCTGACAACAAGGCTGATTCCTGAATGATAGCTGAAGATAAAGGACGTTTGACTGTCATTTGAATAATTGGATTGAGACATGAAAAACAGGAAACTAACAATTTAGAAAGGAAGGGGATAATTTCAGATTACAAGCTGCAACGTGGGGATTTTCATTAGGCAGGATTCAGAAGAAAGAATAAAAAGGTTTAAAAGGTTAATTATTATCAAAACCCATTAAATAGCCTTAAAGTAAAAAAGAATAATGAAAAAGAAAATTCCAAGATAAAATATTAACTTTACCAAAAGAGCCTTTACAAAAAGGAATTGATTCAGTTCCATATTTGAATGTGAGTGCAGATGTTCCTACCGACTGTTGTGATGAAAGAATTAAGCAGTTTTTAAAATAAACATCAGATGACACTTTCTCTAAGGAAATAAAAAGTTCTGGATCAGTATTCTGAGGTGCCTACTGTAGACATTTATGGACTAAATCTTCCATCTGCCCAGTACATTGGCCATGTTAGTCGTTGTAGTCAGTAGCATATAAAGCTAAGGGGCCCCTGTACCTTTTGGTATGAAAATTATGTTCTCTGTCTGTCCTTGTCAGTCAAAAAAAGAAAAGACCCACTGCAGTGGATAGGCTAGGGTACTAGGCCAGGACTTGGGATTCCTCTAAATCCCCATTTAGCCATAACACCCTCCAAATGACTTTGGGCCAGTGGCAGAACACAGTTTAAAGGGTTTCTAGTAGCACAGTTGGAAAAGGCATCTGTCCATGTAGTACGTCAAATTTTGTCAGTGTTGGGTTAGATGGACCAGTGGTCTGATTTAACATAAAGCATGCTAAAATTTGTTCAGTTAGTAGACTTTTCCTCTATATTTCCACTGGAAGACATGTACCCAGGGGGCTTAGCTGCTATCTAATACTTTTTGTGTCCAGATGTTTTCTGATGGCAGTACCAATTCTTCTGCCAAAAGAATAATGATGATTCACCTCATTTGGACAATATGACTCTGTTTCCAAATTGCATGTGATTCTGTGGGTGAAAGTGAAGATTATAGCAACTGCCTTATACTGAATTATACCATTGGTCCAACCAGCTGTGTACTGTCTACACTGATTGGCAGTATGTTTCCTCGGCTTCAGGAAGGTGTCTTCCCAAGCCCTACCTGGAGATGTCTAGGCCTGGGTTGGATGATGAATTCATTGGGTGCAGGATGCACATTTGAAACCACCTTACAAAATTTGCATGCCTCAAACGGAACAGCCAGAATGCAGCTATACAGTAATAGTTGCACTTTTCTGAATGTTATGATGAAGCTTTTTTAAAAAACAGAAGTGTACCCAAAGTGTGAATAACTGGGGAAAGTGGGAATAACTGGGGAAAAACTGTTATAATAGGAAACAGAGCACAAAAAGATACCATCAATTAGGGGAAACCACTTGGAGAAAATATGAGTACCTGGAAAACAATGTACATATTAGGACAAAAGCATATTAAAATATGTACAAATCTTCATCAGTGTCTACATTTTCTAAGGAACCAGCAATCTTGAATGGGCATTACTTAGGTTTCTTACTCTTTCACCCCCAAGACTATGAAGACTATCAGAAGACTGTGCTACTAGTATTCTTGCCACTGTCCCTGTCCAAAATTGCAGCTCCCAAAATTGCAGCTCCCATGCAGAAGAAGTCAATTGAATCAAGGACCAGTAGGAACTCACCAGCTTGAAGATATTGGCCTAGCTTCTCAGCAGTTGCAAAGGCATCGATGGAGTACTGTGACTGCTTCAAGGGTAGCACCAACCTGCCAATCATACTGATACCTATCTAGCCTCCAGATTTTGGTTATGCTATAAGAATGATGGTCTGCTACTGTTCAGGCATCAACAAAAGGGAGAGGAGCAAAGAGTTCTTCCCCTGGAGCTGCCTACTAGAAATCTCTCTCACTTCTGCTTTGCTTGATATGTATGTTAGCATTCAGAAGACTTTAAAAACAAAAGTTATTTGTCTGACATTCTTAGGAGGGCAATTCTGCAGTTGATCTCCCATTGCTCAGCTTTGCTGCGCTCCTTTGGAGTCCGAGCATGCATGCAGCCTGGCTCATGGCCAGCCATTTATCTTACCACAGTTCCATTGTTGTCTTCAGAGCAACTCTACTGCTTTCCACCAAGTGATATTAACAGTCAGTGCAAAAGAAATTCAATTATTTACCCAGGAATTCTCAAGACATGGGCCAACTGTCAGGAGGTGAGCTTTTGATTCATGGGAACCAGGGTATGCTGTTGATACTGATATTGAAAGCCTGCTTTCCTGTTGTTACTACTGTAAATCCAGCTGTGATCTCATTGAAAGGGCTTGCAGCCATCAAAGCAATCACTAAAACGTTTCTTAAATTGAATATATTCTGTGTTTGAAATGTCATCTAAGTTCCCTGTAGGTTGCTGCTTTGTATTGCTAACAGCCAGAGGGACGCATGGAAGATGCGAATGGCATGTTAAATGGTGGAGTTAAAACTGATTAAGTAATACTGTGATTCTTGGTACACTGAAGTGCAGGCCTGGATATTATAATGGAGTCATTTTAGTTCTACAGCAAAAAAAAGGATGCAAATAGAAAGATACAAATTCTAGTACCACAATGAAAAAAAATCATGTGTTCTCTAGGCTATACCTCCATCTGTAGTAGCATAAACAAAGGCTACTTATGAACAGTGGTCTAAGGGAAAGGGCTAGAAATCTGCAAACTTCATTGGAATGCAAGTGGGGACTCCTGTATGGGAGTGCATTGAATCTGTTCTTGATCCAGCAGAGAAAGGATGTGCAGAAGTTTGTTTCTGCCTACGATTTACCTTTAATGGATTTGTATATATCCATATATGTAAAAGCAGGGAAATGGGGCACAGAAAATGACTTAGACTGATTTAGGGTGAAAACATTGGCGAAAGAGAAAATGTTTTTCACGCAGCAAGTACCTGTCTCTGTATGGCGTGAGAGTTGTGTTTCAATCTTGCATGAAAATACATTTATTTATTTTTATTTATTTTTGGATTTATATCCTGCCTTTTTCCTACAAAGGGCTCAAGGCAGCTTACATCTCCTCCTCCATCTTATCCCCACAACAACAACCCTGTGAGGTAGGCTGGGCTGAGAGTCTGTGACTGGCCCAGAGTCACCCAGTTGGCTCCATGGCCGAGCGGGGACTAGAACCCAGTTCCTCTGAGTCCCAGTCCCATGCTCTTAACCACTACGCCACACTACACTAACATTTTCTGTGTATTTCTGCTAGTACATGCACTTTCAGAAGCAATTTTCTCTGATGGATTGCATTTTAATATTATTTTTACCAATATACACACATATCTGTGCACCCAGATATACACCTTTGTTTGATTGGATAACACTGTCACAAAATATTTATTTATTAGTGACACTCCTTTACTGCTTCATATAAACTTCTTAAGTGTTTCACCTTCAAATACTTTAAAGCATATGTATAATACATATTAATACCACTCCCAATAACAATAAAAAGCAATACAAGGCACATCCAGATAGAGCAGTATATGATTAGCTACAATAGATAGTAAATGAGAGAATGTCTGGAGAAGTGCATTTTAAGGAGGTTTTTGAAACATGCCACATCTTCCCCCTTGCAAAATGCATGGGGAGGCTTTTCCAAAGAATTAGCACTGCCAACGTAAGGCATACAAAAGTTTCATTTCTTGATCAAAGCAAAGATACAGCTCAGTCATCCTCTTGTTTCACACAAGAGGCCCACAAATTGCTTCTGGAAACTCACAAAGAGGCTGTCAGAGCTATCCTACCTAAAACAATCATCTCATTGGCCAAGTGCACAAGGTTTCTATGCATAGACACTGGCAGGTTTTTCCAAGTAAGTATCGGTGACATAATATCAGGATGGGGCAGTGCAATACAATGGAATGGTCAGCAGGCTTCAGACTTTCACCGTGGTATAACCATCCCTTCTCTTTGTATGATAGTAGTAGGAGGAACAGCAACAGTAGCAAATATGCTTTAGATGTCCAACACATAGCACAGTTAAATTAAGCTGACTTCTCCCAAAAAAATAACAAAAAAAAAAGTAAAGAGGACTAACAATCTCTAGATAAACGGACTGATGGTTTGTTAGGATCAGAGCTATGTTTCCTCTATTCCTTCTTCTGAATTGGTGTTGCCTGCTTATCTCGAATGTTGTTTCCATACCTGGTTTCCTAGCATCCAACCATAGAGTTCAGACTCCTGCTTAGTTGAGAAGCTCACAAGATAGCATTGGATAAAATGAAAAGTAGTGCCTATTTGTGACTTAGCTGATGAAAAAAATCCATGGGAGTGAAGAGGTGGGCATGTTGGGTTGTTAGCTTATCCTTTTCAGATATACTAAGTACTGTTGCCAGGAAGGCTACAGAAAGAATGTGGTGTGATCATAGACTCCTTTTGTATCAGGTTTCAGAATTTTAGGATCAAGGCCAGTGACCTTTATTTCAAAAAGTGGTCTTCATTTTTCATGGTTGATTACAGTTTGGCAGCTATTTCTGTCCTTCTTTTTTTTTTTTTTTTTTGAAGAAAGCCTAACATATTGGAACAGAGAACACTTTTACATATAACTTGCTTCCATAATTGGCTAACATTACACACTGGAACAATAAGGAAAGTGGGAAGGGTTCTGCTGAAATTCCCACTATGTTCATCAATAAATTGCATAGCCATATCTGGTTCAGTACCATTGTGGGACAGACTGAGATCAGATTCCCACAACCACACTGCTTATGACTAGCTGTTCCTTGCTTCATACAGCCTGAATTGCGGTGCTCATGTTGTGAACAAGTTGTCTCTCAGGATGTGATCATATGTAGTTGCACTGGAGTAATCACATTGAACTCAATTGTCATCAGCATAAACTTCAGATAATATGTCTGCTGACTTGATTATATCCTCTTGTTATGTAATTCGTTTTTTAAAAATCATTTTATTAATTCTTTCAAACATATGTCAAAGGGAACAAATATGAGAAAGGAAAGAAATTCAATCATGAAATATTAAGTTAGATTCACCAGTGCAATTACTGATTATCTTTTCTCTCTGTAGGCAGGAAAATCATCTCCAAGTGCCATATCATCTGAAATATCTACTTTCTATTCTTCCTAAAGAGAGCAAAAAAGATTACAAGAAGGTGTGTGTGTGTGTGTGTGTGTGCATTCATTAAAATATATAATCACATAACTGCTTAACACTCTATTTCAAAACATGTGTAACATGCTTGCTTGGCTTTTCAGATCCTTTTGTCTTGTAGAGTAACAGATTTCAAAGTTAGATTGCTCTTACTTATTCAGTCCATAACTAATAACTATTTAAATGGGAGGCCACTTCAATCACTGAACAGCAAAGCAAGCCACAGGTCTAAATTCTCTTTACTTATATTAGCATTTTTTATTAGAATTTCTTAAGAGTTTTTGTAATTTTATCTCTGGCTGTGTCCATATGGTTTGCTAAATCACATCCTCCCTCTCTCTCTTTCCCCATGTTCCACCTGCTTGGTCTGCTAACTCCTGATGAGCATATTAATTATGTACATTTAAAGATAGATGGTAGATAGACAGACTGATAGATACATAGATGATAGATAGGAGTGAGGACACTCCTATTCCCTGTAATCTATTTCCATGCAATCCAGAAAACCGATGCACAGCTCTGCAGCTGAAGTCACAAAACGCATTTCAGTATTTGCTGAACCATGGCTATATACTTCAGGTAGAGAACACACACAGGTAGTGAAAGACTGGCTCACTTAGTAATGAGGGGAAATTAATTCAGTTCACATTTTAGTTTAAACTATCTACCTAATTTTTAATTTGGAATTTTTAATTTGCATGGTGAAACTCAACTATCATTTGAAATTTTCACTTCTCCAAATTTGAGATTGAGTTTACCCATCAATAACAAATTCTAACATGTTTTGGAGTGGAAATACTGTTGAAATTAATGAATCTTTCTTTTTGTTTGTAAAGTGTGTCTATTAGGCAAAAATGTAAACCAAATGCATCCAAGAGGAGAAATGTATACAAACATTCCTATACATTTTCATACAAACTTAAAAAAAGGTCTCAGTGTTTGGAATGAAACAAATTTGAGGCTGGAGCAATTCTCACACTTCAAGGTTAATCAAAACTAAGATAGGTAGTTGCAACAAAACTATGTTGCTTCTTTGTCCTCACTTCTAAATTCTACATTTCTGTGAATCCATTAATTCTCACTGAACCCATTAATTCAAGTCTCACTGAACCGATAAATAAAAGCTCAGAGGAGGGAGAGGGAAAAGTAGAAAAAATGGTATGGAAGGCCAAAGAAGTTTGATAAAAGTGGCTCGGGAAATTTCATGGCATGTGAGTTTACATTGCTGTCTTACTGTCCCGATAACAAGCCTTTCCCCTGAATTTTTTAGGAAACTAAATTCTGCACCTAACACCATATTCTGCAGCATTTGGTCATGTCTCTGTTTTTATTGTTTTAATAAAAATGTTTTTTATTCATTCCTACTGAGCCATGGCACAAGCAGAGGCATCACTCTGGCTTCAGTAGCTTTAGCTAAGCTTTCCGCAACTAGGTACCTTCTAGATGTGCTGGGTTGCAACTCCTATCATGGTTTTGCTGACTGGCAATGTTGGGAGTTGTAGTCCAACAGATCTAGAAGACATCTGGTTGTGGAAGGCTGCTTTAGACCTTACATATGTGACATTCACAAATACATGCAAACACTGAAAAGCATGGAAATGTAAATTAAAGTAACATATTTAATTTCCACATTTTTTAAGCAGTGAATGCATCCCATATGCTAAAAAACTGTTCTCACCTGCAGTGTAACTTCCACTCTTCTAGCTCCAATACTCTTCCTTGGCAAGTTGGGAGTAACACTGTTCCTCAGGATGCAATCAAGGCAGTAGAATCCAGCAGCACCTTGAAGCCCCCAGTATGCTTTGAATTGAATTATAGGATGCAGAAAGAATTAATTTTATATAATGCAACACAGAATGCTATCTTTCTTCATGTGGTGTGACTGCTGGTGAAGCTAGGTCACTTCAGACCACTCCGCCTCCATTTCTTGCTTTATAACCACTTCTGCATTCCTGACACATTAGAGTTAGGGATGTATAAGCAATTTATTTTGATTCATTTATATTATGATTTACCCAGTTGGACATTCTGGACTTTACCCTCTGGAGCCTGTTGAAGCTACAGTGTGATTTGTGCACCCCCCGCCCAAAGTATTTGACAGCATGCACACTTTTGAAAAATGCACTTCAGAAATAGACACAATGTATTTAATGAATGAAGGAACAATGCATGTATTTCAGTGATGTTCACAACTGAGAATTTTTTTCTATTTGGGAAAATATGCATAAAAATGTAAAGATTTTCATTCCAAATGAAAAATACAGTGCTCACAATCCGAGTGGAGTTGTTAGAACATACTTCAAGATGGCATCTGGCACTACCTGCATGCTGGAGGTGATGCCCACACAATGGCCTCAGCATGATGAAAAGGTCCATCAACAGGCCTACTTTAAAAGTCAATTAGACCCATTCATGGAGGATCTGGGCTTCAATGACTACTAGGAGAGCTAGCCAATCCTCAGTATCAGAAGTCAGTAGCCTCTGCATACTGGCTCCTAGGAAGCACAAACAGAAGATTGCTATTTTGTGCATGAACTGCTCATGGAATTCCCACAGGCATCTTGTCTGCAACTCTGGAGACACAGTGCTGGACTAGATAGGCTTGTGGTCCAACACAGCTCTTATGTTCTTAAAAAAAGAAAGGAGATTGAAAGTATTCTTGGATTTTTGGTAAATATGCACAAGATTGCCTTTGCAACAGTTTAGCTCTGTTCAAAGTTAACTAATTACATTTGAAGATTTGCAAGCAAATCACATATCTGATATTTGATATTCCGATAATGTTTGACTAGGTGCTTTACCATGTAAGCAATCATGGAAAGACTTTCAGACACAGGGGACTATTATAATACTTTCATCCTAGGTCATTATCGTGCTATTGTAATGTGGTATGCTGATGCAGCTCATCAGTATAATTTGCAAGTCACAGGCAGTCATATTTAAGAATTTACTAGGATAATTCTTTTAGCATCTATTTATGTATGGTTTTTACAATCTACATTTGAGGAAAATCTCTGTGTCTTCAGGAAAGTCTTGAAAGTTATTTTTTTAGCTTAAGCTATCTCAAGTCTTCAGAAGTCTTCAAACACACATAAAATATTTTCAGGAACTCTGGTATAGGCTAAGCAAACTGAACTGATGCAAAGACACCAGGTACTGACAATGAAAAGTCCTTGAAGTTTGTTTTAGTGCTTTTGAGGTATTTAATTCATAAGAACCATGTCCCCTTCTCTTGTATCTGGAATATGGTTAGAGTAAAAAGTAAGGCATTTTTTAAGGAAAAAGAGCCTGAACATTTGCAATGACAAGTCAACCTGCTGTGTCACTGTAACCTTATGTGCAGGTATGCATTGATGATACAGGTAATCACTGGGATAAGCTGCAAGCAACTTGTCTGAGCAGCTTTCAAGTGATTAATCGAGACCCCAATGGTCCATAGTCTCAGTACAGAAGCAGCTGCAACAGGCTCAAATGTTCTTACTAATTATTTTAGATGAAGTCCACTAATGGGTTAAATTCCAAAGGATAAATGTGGTAAAGGCAATTATCACATACACAGCATTAGCAGCACTTCGGCAAAAGGAGTGCTGATATCATTTTTCATCACCGCAGGAATCAGAAAGTAGCTTCTGTTGTAGTGAGAAGGAACCTCTTAAATACATTCAGGAAATACATTCATAAGGGGCTGGGGAGGAACCCTTGACTAAGATGGGAAGCAAGCATTTAGGAATCACTTTAGTTATTACTTACTGTTAATATGGTGAGGGTACTTTCCTTTTCACCACCTCTCTATTTTCTCCACCCTGTGCCTTTCCAAAGCCAGAAATGCTAGGAACAGCATTCCTTAATCCTGTAGCATCATTGCCTTCCAACTTCTTTTCAGTTCCATTTTCAAAATGGCAAGCATGCTTCTAATGTCCCAGTTAAACCATGGGTTGGGACAACAGGTAGATTGTGATGGTAAAATGTAGATGGGGTAGGCTGCCTGGTGTTTCTTTCGGGAAAAAAGTTGGGAGATAAATATTTATTTATTTTATTTATTTATTTGGAAATTTATAGGCCGCCCCTTGCCACAAGCCTCGGGGCGGCTCACAACCTCACAAATATAATAAATGCATGATAATATAATGAATCCCCCACCCAAATAAAAGCTAACTTCATCCCTGCAAAAAATCAGGAATCCTCAGCATTCTTCCTTCCACCTTTAGAAGGAGACAACATTATACAAATGTATGCTTGTGGAGAGAGATCCTGGCTCCACTCCAGGTAACTGTATTATTACACCTACATATTTGGTTCCTGGATGCAAATATTACATGGGAAGTATAAAAACATACTACAGAGCCATGCATCTGTTGGTAACATTTGAGTGTCCATATAGACTATTGTATCAAAAACAACAAGTGTTGGGTTGCCTGAGAGACTAACAATGCTGCCAGAAAATGCCATTCTCTGTTGTGAATGCTGCCAGAAAATGCCATTTTGTCAGCTGCAGGATTGCATAGGGGTGGAAGTTTCTGCAATCAGGTAAGAGAGATATTTAGCCAAGTTAAATGATCAGTAACAGAAAGATTATAGGTGATACTTTGATTAGCAAAATAGAGAGATGGAGAAATCAGAGCATGGAATAATTTGCTGAAAATGATGTTGATACATGGAAGAGCAAAACCACAGGTTTAATATAAAGGGGAAGAAAGGATGACCATGGAGGGCACAGTGCCACTGGGAAAGGGAAAGGCAAATGAACTTTTGGCAAATTAACACATGGTAAATGTTAGGAAACCATGAAAAAATTAGGAATGGAATCAAAGAGATAGGTTCGCCATCTTAGAGAATGCAGGAGGATCCAAAGATAATTAGAGGCAGGAGGAGATATTTTTGACTCTTACACACACACACACACACACACACACACACATATATATATATATGAGAGATGCTCTAAAAATAATAAAAATCAATTGCCATTTTAAGTCCTTCATATCAGACAAAGTGTATATTGAAATGGTTCCTCCTCTATTTATCATTTAACTACAATTAGGAAATGCTCTACAGAGATTTGAAGGTGGTCAAGTGCAGCAATTATCAAATGATCCAATCATTTAAGTGCTCTTTCAGAGGAAGTATGGATTTGCTGTGCACTGAGCTGCTGTTTCCACTCAATTTTACATAAAAATTAACAAGGCTAAAATAGAATTCAAGGCTGGAATTTGCTTGCAGCCTTCCATATAAGTGTTTGCCTCCATCTCATCTGACAGTTCTGCAGTAGTCACTACAGCCTTCTGAAGATTCAGCAAGTTGTCTGGATAGCCAGTAGATTTCCCTTGTACTATCCTTACCGATGGAACAAACAAACAAATTTAAAGGCACACTGTACAAAGCCCTCTTCTGTCATTTGGCAGACATAATTCCATTCTAAGGAAATCTGCAGCAATCATTCATTCCTGAAAAACAGGAAAAGATGTATAGTGATATCTTTCCATTTTCCATGCGTCAATGGGATGCATGGTGCTGTTGGGTTCAGTGTCCAAATTGAAGGAGGAGCTTTAGAATCAGTGTGAGCAGAATGGGCCACAGTTGAACTGTGAGTCCGAGTCTTTGCTGACCTGGGGTCCGAGTTGAAGCTGTGGTCAGTACATGGGGAAAAAGGTTATGTGTTCATTCAAACTCCATTCTTTCTGGTTGGCACATTCTTTCTTTTTGTCACTGCAGGGATGTTGGAGTACAATTAGGAATTGCCTTGTTCACAGTCATCTGTGCTTCCTGTTCCAATCCAAAGATTGCTGTTCACTTTTACACAGTGCCCTACCTGTGCATACCATGCCACTCTGTTCTGTTCATGTCAGTTAGCATGACTGCATGTGAAGATCATTTGTATGAACAATACTCACCAAGTGGATGTCCCAAATTGCATGGACTACCACAATCAACTACCAATATCTTTATTAGAGATATCCCTTCAGTGATAATCAACTACATGTTTCATCAGTGTCACTGAAATCTTGCAGATCACCTGAAAATGCCACCTAGTCCACTAGTAGTTTGCATAGCACAGTCTAAGGACCACTCTTCACAATTTATTATTGACAATATGCAATTCCCCAAATTTACTGGTAATAACTCATCATACACAGCAGACAGAATACAAGACATAACCTGCAAAAGTACGTTAGCAAATACAGCCTTTTAAATAACTTGTGTCTTAAAAATTGAGCTTCTCATTTTAATATCCATACTTTAATTGCATTCTAGTTTATTTGTTTATTGTTTTATGTCACATCTTAATATTACATTTATTTTGAGATCCACCCAGGGATTTATTTTATGGGATAACTATAAATATAGTAAATAAGTAAAGTAAATCAGGAAAACAGCTTGCCACCATCTAGCTCTGTTCCTGGCAGCATACACTGTGCTTACCCAAAACACATATTGGGAATTGACAGATCCTCCCACCAGGCACACAAAGCACCACATCATAGAAGAAAGTGATATCAGCTCATCATAGAAGAAAGCATGACTGAACTGAGCAGCTGAGAAAGGTGAGTAAGGGAGCATAGACAGGACTTCTTGACCAATGCACATCAGGTGCAGAGCTTGTGGAGAACACTTGGAAGGGAATAAGAAGAAAGGGTACCAGAGGTCTATCTAAGTGAACCTTGTGGAAATGCTTCCTGTGGGACAAATCATGGGACAGTAACCCACAAGGCCCTCAGGTGGGCACAGTCCTCCTACCAAAAGTGATAACATGGAGATAGCTGTTTGCCCTTTCAGAGGAGGGAGCTGCTCCTTTTAGGTTTGTGAAATGAAAATGGCTGATTGTGTCTTAAACTGGTGTTTCCCAAGAGTCCTCTGGGAAAGTGAATGTCTGCATTGCTATATTTTAGTTCTTTAAGCTGGTTTTGTTATCCTGCTTTGATTATTTTCTGCAGGCTACTTTGAGAATCTCTCTCTACAGAAAAGTGGGAGAGAAACCACAACAACAACAACAACAACACAATTTCAAAATATCCACATTTTAATACTGTTTTTATTATATTTGCTTCTATGCCAAGTATTGATTTCTCTTTTAATTACTGTGGGTTGTTTGAATGTTAGTTTTATTGTTTTTGTTTATTTAAATCTTATATTGTTCTGTTGTTACTTTTAAAAAAAATATAAACCACCCAGATAGCCCAATGTACTTTGTGGCAGTATATAAATGTAAAAAATAAATAGTTTTTATGTGTCAATGATCTCAGTTTTGCCTTGCTTTTTCAAGCCTAAAAAGTGAAGTATTTCTGGTTTGTCATCAAAGCAATCTATAGCTCTCCACTCAACCTGTACTCTGTTCAGGAGCATTTGTTAGGGAAGTGGGAAGGATGTCAGGAGACATCCATTTAGACATGGAGTATTTCTTTAATGAGGACAGTCATCCAGAAAAAGAGCATATAATTGATTCCTAACTATATTACATGCCTGCAGGAGCAGACTATGTAACTGATCAAACTGCAAATGGACACTATACATGATACAATCAAATTGTGGTTAGAGAAGCAAAACTGTATAGTCTAGCTATCATCTGCTAAAAATATACACATTAGGATTCCATTGTTTATGGAAGAAATATAATATATGAAATATGAGAGAGAGAGAGAGAGAGAGAGAGAGAGAGAGAGAGAAGAAGAAGAAGAAGAAGAAGAAGAAGAAGAAGAAATCAAATAGTAATGTGTTTAAACACCATTAACATACTGTGTAATGAATCTTAAAATCAGTTTATATGAGCATGTGGTCAGTATACTACACTAAAGTTGTTCCTCGGTTCCATCCCTGGCAAAAGAAGAACAGCCCTGTTGAAATCACAATAAGAATGAGGAATGCACACTAAACCAAGGTGTGTAACTTAGCAAGTGATAAAACAACAGTTTCTGAAGTCCACTATAGCTATCTGCTGTGAGATTATAGTGGCATAAAGCATTGCTCTGCTCATCCTCATCCCAATTTTCGATTTTTATGAGGAACCTAAGACAGTGTACATAGATCCATTTTATTCTTGCCACAACAGTCCTGTGAAGAAGGTTAGGCTGAGTGTGAGTGCCCAGCTCAAAGTCACCCAGTGATCTCCTTGGCTGAGTAGGAACTAGAAGATGAATCCACCAGGTCTCCAGTCCAACACTCTTGCCACCAAACTACAGTGGCTCTTATAAGACTTTTAGTTAAGTATTAGCAGAAGAATGCTGACCTGCATAGGGAAAAACATGGATCACTGCCTTGTCATGGTGAAGGGGCTTGCGTAGATCAACGAAGCTATGAGCTATGCCATGCAGGGTCACCCAAGACGGACAGGTCATAGCAGAGAGCTCTGACAAAACGTGATCCACTGGAGAAGGAAATGGCAACCCACTCCAGTATCTTTGCCATGAAAACCCCATGGACAGTACCAAAAGGCAAAATGATATGACACCGGAAGATGAGCCCCTCAGGTCAGAAGGTGTCCAATATGCTACTGGGGAAGAGTGGAGGGCTAGTACTAGTAGCGCCAGAAAGAATGAAGCGACTGGGTCAAAGCCGAAAGGACACTCAGTTGCTGATGTATCTGGAGCTGAAAGAAAAGTCCGATGCTGCAAAGATCGTTACTCCATAGGAACCTGGAATGTCAGATCCATGAATCAAGGCAAGCTGGATGTGGTCAAACAAGAGATGACAAGACTGAACATCGACATCTTAGGAATCAGTGAACTAAAATGGATAGGCATGGGTGAATTTAGTTCAGATGACCATCAGGTATACAACTGAGGGCAAGAATCCCTCAGAAGAAATGGAGTAGCCTTCATAGTCAATAAAAGAGTAGGGAAAGCAGTACTGGGATACAATCTCCAAAATGACAGAATGATCTCAGTTCGAATCCAAGGCAAACCATTCAACATCGCAATAGTCCAAGTCTATGCCCCAACCACTGGTGCTGAAGAGGCTGAAGTTGACCAGTTCTATGAAGGCGTACAACACCTTCTAGAATTAACTCCAAAAAATGATGCCCTTATCATCATGGGGGATTGGAATGCTAAAGTAGGAAGCCAAAAGATAACTGGAATAACAGGCAAGTTTGGCCTTGGAGTACAAAATGAAGCAGGTCACAAGCTGGTGGAATTTTGTCAAGAGAATACAATGGTCATAGCAAACACTCTTTTTCAACAACCCAAGAGATGACTCTACACATGGACCTCACCAGATGGTCAACACAGAAATCAGATTGACTATGTGCTCTGCAGCCAAAGTTGGAGAAGTTCTATACAGTCATTAAAAACTAGACCAGGATCTGACTGTGGCTCAGATCATGAGCTTCTGGTGGTAAAATTTAGGCTTAAGTTGAAGAAAGTAGGGAAAAGCACTAGGCCACTCAGGTATGACCTAAATCATATCCCTGATGAATATACAGTAGAGGTGACAAATAGATTTAAGGAATTAGATCTGATAGACAGAGTGCCTGAAGAACTATGGACGGAGGTTCACAACATTGTACAAGAGGTAGCAACTAAAACCATCCAAATGAAAAAGAAATGCAAGAAAGCAAAATGGCTGTCTGAGGAAGCTTTACAAATAACTGAGGAAAGAAGGGAAGCGAAAGGCAAGGGAGAAAGAGAAAGATACACTCAATTGAATGCAGAATTCCAGAGAACAGCTAGAAGAGATAAGAATGCCTTCCTAAATGAACAGTGCAAAGAAATAGAAGAAAACAATAGAATAGGGAGGACCAGAGATCGCTTCAAGAAAATTAGAGATATGAAGGGACCATTTCATGCAAAGATGGGCATAATAAAGGACCAAAATGGCAGGGACCTAACAGAGGTAGAAGAGATTAAGAAGAGGTGGCAAGATTACACAGAAGAACTATACAAGAAAGAGCTTAACGTCCCTGATAACCACGATGGGGTGGTCACTGACCTCGAGCCAGACATCCTGGAATGTGAAGTCAAATGGGCCTTAGAAAGTCTGAGCAACAACAAACCTAGTGGAGGTGACAGCATTCCAGCTGAGATCTTCAAAATCCTGAAAGACAATGCAGTTAAAGTGCTACACTCAATATGCCAGCAAATTTGGAAAACTCAACAGTGGCCACAGGATTGGAAAAGGTCAGTTTACATTCCGATCCCCAAGAAGGGCAATGCCAAAGAATGTTCAAACTACCGCACCATTGCACTCATTTCACATGCTAGCAAAGTGATGCTCAAAATCCTACAAGCTAGGCTCCAGCAGTATGTGGACCGAGAACTACCAGAAGTACAGGCAGGATTTCGAAGAGGGAGAGGAACTAGAGATCAAATTAGCAACATACGCTGGATCATGGAGAAAGCTAGGGAGTTCCAGAAAAACATCTACTTCTGCTTCATTGACTATGCTAAAGCCTTTGATTGTGTAGATCACAACAAATTGTGGCAAGTTCTTAAAGAGATGGGAGTACCAGACCATCTTATTTGTCTCTTGAGAAACCTATATGCAGGTCAAGAAGCATCAGTGAGAACTGGACACGGAACCACTGATTGGTTCAAAATTGAGAAAGGAGTTCGGCAAGGCTGTATACTGTCACCCTGCCTATTTAACTAATATGCAGAGCACATCATTAGAAACGAAGGGCTAGATGAATCACCAGTTGGAGTTAAGATTGCTGGGAGAAATATCAACAATCTCAGATATGCAGATGATACCACTCTCATGGCAGAAAGTGAAGAGGAACTAAAGAGCCTCCTGATGCGGGTGAAGTAGGAGAGCGCAAAAGTTGGCTTGAAACTCAACATTAAGAAAACTAAGATCATGGCATCCGATCCTCTCACTTTCTGGCAAATAGATGGGAAAGAAATGGAGGTAGTGACAGATTTTATTTTCCTGGGCTCCAAGATCACCACAGACGGGGACTGCAGCCAAGAAATTAAAAGACGCTTGCTCCTGGGGAGGAAAGCTATGGCAAATCTAGACAGCATACTAAAAAGCAGAGACATCACCCTGCCAACAAAAATGCGTATAGTCAAGGCTATGGTTTTCCCAGTTGCAATGTATGGCTGTGAAAGCTGGACAATAAGGAAGGCCAAGCGCAAAAGGATTAGGCCTTTGAGTTGTGGTGCTGGAGAAGACTCCTGCGAGTCCCTTGGACCGCAAGGCGATCAAACCGGTCAGTCCTAGAGGAGATCAACCCTGACTGCTCTTTAGAAGGCCAGATAGTGAAGATGAAACTCAAATACTTTGGCCACCTAATGAGAAGGAAGGACTCCCTGGAGAAGAGCCTAATGCTGGGAACAATAGATGGCAAAAGAAGAAGGGGACAGCAGAGGATGAGGTGGCTGGATGGTGTCACTGAGGTGGTTGGTGTGAGCTTGAGTGGTCTCCGGGGGATGGTGGAGGACAGGAGGGCCTGGAGGAATGTTGTCCATGGGGTCGCGATGGGTCGGACACGACTTCGCGACTAACAACAAGAACAACAACAACAACAACAAGTGTCTGAAATTGCACTACACATTGGCAGTGTCCGAAAAGCCTAGCATCCTTGCAGAAAGAATGGCAAAGAAGCAGCAAGAAGTTGCAGTCCTCTGTCCATACAAGGACATGGGGTTCTTGAGAAACCCATGAGGGCTTCTTTTTCAGACTATTAAGGGGTAAATTAGATGATGCAAGTAGACTCTGTTCCATGCCTGAAGAGCATGGTTTTGATGGATTCCAATGTTTCCAAATGCAACTGTAAGTGCATATCTCTCTATTTCGAATTCACATCTGTGTTCACAAAATGTGTACTTTAAAGGGTTACACCTATATTAACATGCAAAGTTTAGAGTATGCATTCACTTTGGGATGAATAGATTTGTCTCTTGCAATGCAGTTGTAGAATAAGATACTGAGGCATGTCCCACAAACATTTCAATGACCATCTCTAACCGTAATAAACTGACTGAATCCAATATGGAATGCAAGCAAAAATGCCGATTTGTGTCCGTTATTATGAATGCCTAGTTGCCCAGACTGAACTGGAGCTGCAGTGCTTCTAACAAACTAAACTGAAATGTGCCACAGTTCACTGATTTAACATGCCCTAAATTTAGGAAAGCCTTTATATTGTCCTGATTTAATGTTTCACCATCCTAGGAGAAGTTTCAAAAGGAAGAAATCAGCCAGTGCGATATCATGAATGGACATGTCCTTGCAATGCAGGGCAAATGGAATCCCTTTAACATAATCCATTATGCTGTTCTTTTTATCAAGGCAATCACTGTCTTTTTATTATGCCTATTCATTTTTTTAAAAACTCAAGTCAATCAACTGTCTTTTAGATCTCTACTCTTCTTCCAGATCAGGATTATCAGAGTAGAAATAAGTTGGCCAAGTTCGGTGCAGTAATGCTTGGTGAAATAATATAGCTGACTAACACTCTGGGATTATGTCAGTATTTCTTTCAGTACTGGTATGTATGCATTTTGGGTGTAGTTAGTTATAGTATACTCTGTGTGCTAATTCACAACTGTAAAAAAAAAAGTCTGTTTATCAATCTATTGATCTATCTACCTATTACCATAGGAAATGGCATTCGTTGACTGATGGCAGAATAAACAATTGCAACAGATACAGAAACTACTTGTTATGGTTGTAATTTGTTGTAAGCCATCCTGGGATGTTATACATAAAGAATGGCATATAAAAGTGTTAAATAAAATAAAAAATAAAATTAATAATGTGAAAAATCACTGCAGGCAGAAAAAGGAGCAGCCCCTCCCTTATTCAATTAAAGCAGGTTACCAGTTGAAGTAAGTAGCCATAAATATTTCTGTAAGAAAAAAATGCCATATTCAATGCACCTTTGATTAAAATTTGATAAAGTCACTAGTTACATTTATTATAAAGGATGTGCAAGCAATCTGCAGAGAATTCTTCTAGATATCCTGTTTTTTGACTTTGCAGCAGCCCAGAGTTTGAGTTTCTGGTGAGAGTGTTATGGCGTTATGGGGCACTCATCAGGCATCAGGTCCCATGTGCTGCGCAAGCAGCACCATGGCTGGCTGCTGAGAACAGTGTGCAGTGCACACACTTGCTGCACCCCTTTTCCCTGTGTATCACTGCAAGCACCACCAGCAGCAAGCAGGGGAGATGTCCGGCCACTGGGAATGGCAGCAGGGCAAGGTTCCTGGCTGGGCAATCGGGCATCTGCAAATACTCATAGACTTCTTCCAGGCTCAGCTCTCTTTCTCAGCGCTGGAAGAAGTCTGACAGGCAGGTGCAAACTGGGTTTCAGACTGATTCAACACATCCTTATTTACTATATCATTTTCTTTGAAAGATGGTTGATATAGTTTAGTTCTTTTCTGGGGCGTGGCTGGGGTATGACATGCTATTCTAGTTGCAATATTTTTAATGAGCATTTGCTTTATTTTTTATGTACCCCCCCAATACATACTTGTGTATGCATTTACCATGCAATTCTAAAATTTGTTTGGAAACTTTTTGATTTCTACCTAAGAATTGCATCAAAACATTTGAAAAAAGTGAGAAAACTGAAGGATAACTGTGCTACAATCTGTGTTGAGGCTGTTACATATGAATCTGATTGGTTTCTTTAAAAGTGGCAGAAGAGAATGAAATCTTAAAGCATCCCAAGTGTGAGTGTGAGGGAGGAGGCAGAAAGATAGAGATATCGCATTTGTGTAACATCCTTGAAGACTGAATCTTTGCAACTAACTTGATTTTAGTTTGAGAACAGCTGCTTCAACAAGCTTGAGGGAGGTTGGTTTTATATGTAATCTGATTTGCAAGCAATCACTTCCCCGTCCCCTTACTGGAGTCGTGTGGCTGACAAAATGGCTGATGGGTTGACAGTCTTTGAAAGACTTTGAAAGAGACTGGTGCTACTAGTTGCTTTTATGGAGCAAATCAAAATGAAAGAACACCACACATTTCTTTTCCAGTCTTTTTTGGATACTGCTTTCTCTATATCTGTATAGAGATATAGAGAACAATTTGAACAATTCTATCTGAACAATTCTATCTGAACAATTTCAACCATATAACGTATCATTTTGTGCTTCCTAAGTGCTTACTGTAAGCATTAGCTGACATGCCTTGGCAGAAGACAACTGAGTACAAATGAGAGGGAACTGGTTTTCAGGCGCAAGAAAATTTTCAAAAAAGGGAATAATAACTTTTTATTATTTTATTTTATTTGTACTTGAGCAGAAAATCTTCAAAACCTGCCAGCTCAGCAGAGTAACATTGGTACATGGTTGCCCTTCCACAAATCATTACTGAACAATGGTTAAGTTGGCTATTCATACCTTTGTTATTCTCTTATTTGAAGGGCCTAGACTTAGTACAAACCCTTTGACCCACAAAAGTGACTCAGAATGGATCAAGAAGCAGAATATTATGAGCTGCTAAACATTATTCTTGTTTTTGCAGCTCAGGAAGCAAAAGCAGGAAACTGATACAGCTTCACCACCACCATATAGGAGAAACTCTAGTTCATTGAGGTTCTCCAAATTCTGAATGGACACTCATTCAGCTCATGGTGCCCCTATCAGTTTGTGAGTAATGCTTTTTTTATTCTTTTTACAAGAAGTGCCAATTTTCCAAATGAACGTAATTGTTCATTTTTAATACAGACATCTCCCCCAATGGATTAAAGTATGTTTGCATGCATTTATCAAAAGTACATATTTGCATATGCATGATATCATACGCATTTTTCATTTGAACAGTTATATTGTAAGCTCAGAAATATATGGCTTTCAACCACATATTGTGTTTGGGTCAGCTTATGAGTTCAGGAGGTATCAACATGGGTAAATTCTGGTCAAAAATACACTGAAACAATTTTCCCACACATGTCTACCGTGCAGCTGTATCTGTTGTCAGTAGGTGGACTCAATTTATCTTGTTTGGTGCCAGTTTGATATAAGAGCATTGCTCATCAGTGGTATGTAATCATGAACAGTGAAGAAATGATTCCACATTGGATGTTTTCAGCAGTATTATTCATGAACAATCTTCCTGGCAAATAGAACCTTGGGATTTTAATGGAGGAAGAGGAGATATAACCTGTTTTGCTCATACATTCACTTAAAAGTGTGATCAAGCCAAAGTTAAGCACTTTCACGCCATTTCATTTCAAAAGACTGGAACTAGATCTGTGTATTATACTGAAGCTTCCCAACTGATATGTTTGTTCTGAGACAAGCAAGAAAAATGTGTGTGTGTGCATGCATGAAATGCACATACACACGCACACACACTCACACTTACATCATGGCATAGTACTAACCTATAGTTTTTTCTAAGATACATATATCTATCCAGGAGGGAAGGACATCATGTGTGAATTGTCCTTCAGACTGTGTACAATGGCAGTGACTACCTGCTCCCATAGTCTTCAAGTCCCCAATCTTCGGTCTGAAATAGCAACACCCAACTAAACATTCCTTGTCACTCTCTCTAGAGTTCTACTCTGTAGGCCACACAGCCCAGCCATAGGAGTGAGTACAAATGGATTCACTGGATTTATTTTTCATCTTGTCTCAGTGTCATAATTTGAATAGTGGACAGCATTTTGTCAAATGACAGAGGGACACATTCTTGATCTTAGTAATGGCTCCTTTAATGCATAATTTAGGTTTTTAGCAATGCGGAAAAATAGCCAAACTAAGTGTTCTATTCATTGCAGACTTTTCCAAAAACAGCTAATAAGATTTCTTAATGCCAAACCAGAAACTGACCTAAAAAATATAATTAGATCTTCCCTGAAAAACAACACTTGACTTTTGCTCATGGTGTAAGATTAATGATGCTTGTGTTTTCTCGTCAAGAAACAATAGAAGATAAAGTAGCTTGGTATTTTCATCTCTATCTTCCCTTTATGATACAATTCTGTGTTGATAGCTACTAGGTTGCTCATTTTAAGGCTCGCAGAAACTGTTGCATTAAAAATACAATTAAATTATTCCTGGTTTTTAATGAAATGTCACTCTGCTTACATTATAATATAATGCAACTAGAATTCAATTCTTAAAAGTTAGTTGTGTACAGAATCATAAACTTGGACCTTGGTCTTCATGAGCAGATGGCTTCATTAAAGTTTCTGGGCTGAGTTTAACAACCTGAGTTGGTAGCCTGGCTTTCAAAGGCAGAAAGGTTAACAGAGATTAATAGAAATTGCTGCTCAACACTATTTCAAAAAGCCAAGATCAATTCAGAAATTGCCTACTCTTTTCCATACCTGATTCTATGAATAAGAAATTGAATGCCACAATATTCACCTGGTTTTTCTCATAGATATGGATTGGATAGCTCCCTAAATTGTTGACACTGGATTTCACCGCAGGAGTATTCCAGGGAGAAAGTGAAAGAGCAGAATGATTCCATGCCTCTTCCTGAAAACTGGTAAGTCAGAGAGTTACTTATTGTTCCTTGAGACATTTGGGCCATTTCTGCTCCTCATGGTTATCAATGAGTACAGCTACAGTATAAAGGGTTTTATGAATAGGAGAAGAGTTTAGGCACTGAAACAGCCCTGGTTGCACTGATTCAAGAGCTTTGTCAGGAGAAACAGAGTTGATTACATCCTAGTTGTTCTCCTTCACCTTTCTGCTGTGTTTGAAATCATGGACCATGATTTGCTGTGTGGGTTGGGTGTAGAAGGCACAGTAAGTTTGTGTTTCTAGTCCTACCAACAGGGCCATTTCCAGAAGCAGGTTTTGGGGAATTAGTGTTTGACCTTGTACACTTGTATTATGGGCTCTCACAAGGGTTCACAATGGCCATTCCTCATGCCATTTCCTATCTATAAAAAGCTACCATGATAGGTCATCTAAGACTCTGGAGTGATAATGCCAATGAGCTTTCCAGACAACTGTTTTGGTGCCAGCTAAAGACACTATTTTCTTGGGCATTTAAAATTTTTGTTTTCTGTTTTAAATCTGGTAGTACATGCAAAATCTTTGTACTGCTGTTAGGTTCTATTTAGTTATTATTATTGTTGCTATTATTCTGTCACTTCAAGCATTTATATTATATTGTGTAATGTTACATTTTATGCTTTAATATTTTTGAACTACCCAGAGAACTTCAACTATTGAACACTGTTTAAGTAAAGACATAAATAAATGACATCCCATCCCCTTTTGTCATATAAATTGGGTGAGGTTGGATTCAGTAAGGGGTTAGCTAAGCCAAGTACTCTGAAACTTGAATCCAGACAAGATGAAAGCATGTTGAGTGAATGGTTCCAGAGTTCATGGAATGAACTGGGGGTTCTTCTTGCTCCATATTTGATAATGAAGGCCTAGGTGGTATTAAATATTGGTTCTTCAGTATTCCTGCCCCAGGATAGTCTGGCTATACTGATCTACATACTGTCAAGCTCCCATTTAGATTCTTGTATTCATTTTACAAGGGGCAGCCCCTGAAACTGACTTGGAAGCTTCACTTTGTATAGAACTGGTTTCCCAGAATTCTTATTCATAAAGCCAGGTTACCTTGCATCCCAGTAATTTTTAAAGAATTAGACTGATCGTCTGATTGCTTTGGATCCAATCCAAGATACTGATACTTGAAACGAAATGAAACAAAACAAAACACTCCACCTCCTACACAAAATAAATGTTGCTGTTGTTAGTTGCGAAGTTGTGTCCGACCCATCGCAATCCCATGGACAACATTCCTCCAGGCCTTCCTGTCCTCCACCATCCCCTGGAGTCCACTTAAGCTCACACCAACTGCTTCAGTGACTCCATCTAGCCACCTCATTCCCTGCCTTCCCCTTCTTTTGCCATCTATTGTTTCCAGCATTAGGCTCTTCTCCAGTGAGTCCTTCCTTCTCATTAGGTGGCCAAAGTATCTCAGTTTCATCTTCACTATCTGACCTTCTAAAGAACAGTCAGTGTTGATCTCCTCTAGGACTGACCAGTTTGATCGCTTTGCTGTCCAAGGGACTCGCAGGATTCTCCGCAAGCACCACAATTCAAAGGCCTCAATTCTTCAGTGCTGAGCCTTCCTTATAGTCCAGCTTTCACAGCCATACATTGCAACTGGGAAAACCATAGCCTTGACTATACGCACTTTTGTTGGCAGGGTGATTTCTCTGCTTTTTAGTATGCTGTCTAGATTTGCCATAGCTTTTCTCCCAAGCAGCAAGAGTCTTTTAATTTCTTGGCTGCAGTCCCTGTCTGTGGTGATCTTGGAGGCCAGGCAAATAAAATCTGTCACTATCTCCATTTCTTCCCCATCTATTCACCAGGACGTGATAGGACTGGATGCCATGCTCTTAATTTTCTTAATGTTGAGTTTCAAGCCAACTTTACAAAATAAATAAATACCTGCAAAATAAATACCTGCAACTCATATACTTGAAGAAACACATCTTTTCCCTTACCAGTCCGCTTATACCTATTTTACATAGGTCCTTTTTCAAGTATCTTTCTTTGGTGAAGTATGTACTTTGGAACTTTGAAAGAAGTACATCTGGCACTGACACTGCTATCTTTTGCTGCCTGTCTGCAGCTTTGCAATAGAGCCAGGGCATTTTAAATAATGCTGATGTCATTGCCAGCTTTTTAAAAAGTTTATCTGGCTCATGGTTGTTTTAATTGTTACTAATATTTTAATGTATGGTATTTAGAATGATGCAATGATAAATTTTATTCCCATACCCAGTATTTGTATAGTACTCTATTTGGATAGAATTTTTTAAAATGTTTGAATTTAGAAATATTTGCAATTCATTTATCAGGTTAGGAAGCCTTCCATATTAGGAAGAGGAGGAGGAAGAGAAGAAGAAATATTCACACCATCAATATCCTTTGAGATTTTTCTTACATTTTATCACTGAGAGTTGGAAAAGAGTAAGTGATCTTTGCCCAGTACTGGACTGGGTTGCACTCCTTCTAAAGGACAGGGTGCACACTTTGGAAGTGCTCCTCAACCCAGAGCTGTCCCTGGAACTCCAGATAAGAGTGCTTTTCTTCAGCTTTGGCTATTTCATCAACTGTGCCCTTACCTGGATGAGCAGAGCCTAGCAATGGTGACCCATGTTCTGGTAACCTCCTGATTGGATTATTGTAAGACACGCTATGTGGGGCTGCATTTGAAGATGGTCTGGATTCTTCAGTAGGTCCCAAATAGAGCAGCCAGGGTGTTAACAGGGACCAGCAGATAAACACACATAATGTCGGTGCTTTACCATCTACACCGGCTACCAATTGAAGTCTGGGTCCAATTTTAGGTGTTGGTGATAACCTATAAAGCCCTAAACAGTTTAGGACCTGGCTATCTGTAGGAGCATCTCCTTCCCCTTAAGATCTTCAGGAGGTCCTTCTTCAGGAGCCCTCTTTGACCGTGATTAGGAGAGTAGCTACCCAGAGAAGGGCCTTCTCCATGGTGGCACCTCAGTTGTGGTATATGCTCCCCAGAGAGGTGTACCTGACACTTTATTCTTTTTGGTGCCAGACTAAAACCCTTTTATTTTCCCATTATTTTAAGGTTGAATTTCTATTTTAATTGGACTTTTATTATGGAGGTGATGCTGTGCCTTTGTTGTTGGACCATCCTGAGATTTTTATGTATAGGACATGATACTAGCATTTTAAATAGAAAGATAGATAGATAGATACATGGGGTAAACTTAAAAAAAAAAAAAGATAATTTTTACTCTGTTCTGACATTTTGTAACACCCGGATACAAATATGCATTCCTGTCTTTGGGGGAACCAGTACACATCGCAGCCATTACAGACCTTTCACTCTAACTCAATATCCTGATATAAAGCTGGCCTCTGTATCAATAATGCAGGCAAATGCCCATAACTGTGCAAACAAGTCCTTTTCTGAGAATGTTTATTCAGCAAACCATGCTTCCTTGATCATACCCTAAAGAAGTTCAGCAGACAAAGACTGGGAACTGGCAGGCTATTTCATTTGGCTTAGTGATTCCTAGGAGATCCTTAGGAACAGCACAGCCTTGTATTGTTTGTAAAAGATAGCAAGAGATTATTTGAAAAACTGAATGTGTGAATAGTTCCATGAATTGTTGCAGTAGGTAAATGAAGCCGGGATAGTTCTGTATCTTGCAGGATCTTGCAAACTATGTGTGGCCAAACCAACGTTGCTCCTTCAAGGATTTCCAAAAGCCTAATAAAATAGGTGTGTATTCACAGTTGAGTCACAAAGTTTCTATTTTTAAAACACTCCAGGTGCTGCATTTGAAAAAGATTGCCATGTAAGCATTTTCTTTGCATACTCTGTGGAATACTGAGCAACAATTTCTACTCCAAAATAAAATGGTCACCTATTTTTAAATCTATCAGTGCAGGAACAAAGATATGTGTTCTGAAAAGGCAAACACATTGGAGAATTTTGCTAAGGTCTCCAGAGTTTTAATTAAAGATCTTGATAGCTTTTGTAAAACACCTCTAAGGCCTCTTTTACTTCAAAATAAATTCCAACTTTTGTTCTCTCTTGATCAGTTGTAAAGTTAAAAAATAAAGATAGGTAAAGAAACCATCTTTCCAATTTAATTAATGTCATCTTCAAATCAAGAGAATTGTTAAATTGCAAAGAAAATTTAGATAGGTTTCTTTTTTCCCTTTTCTTTCTGTTCCCCTGCTCCACCCAACCACCACCACTGCAATAAATGAAACATTTTACACATTTTCATCCAGAGTATATATTACATCACATAATGAAAAGAGGTGTGTGTGTGGTGGAGCGGGGGTGGGGGGGGGGGAGAAAGATACTAAAGAAAAGAGGTATGGATAGTGCATGAATCCCTAAGATTTGGATTAGACTTTTTAAAAAAACAAACAGTTCAGGGGCAGTGGGGGAGTATAATTAATCCATTTTTCCTATGCTGCTTCCCAAGCATTGATTACCTCCAAACCTGTTATTAGCCTCTGGGGAGGGGATACAAGAGCAGATGCTATTCCTTAGTTTTGTACCCTCCCTATCTAATAGGTGTTAAGCGGAAGATATTTAGATCAGAGAAACATCATGTGGGGAATGTCTCTTCTTCTAGCACCCCACATGATAACATTTAGATCACTTGGGTTCATTTTAAAGGAATGCTACAAGTTTGGGAGATCTCTGCTATCACACACAGTTTGACCACTAAGAATTCATCAGCTTGTAGGTTTAATCTGGACAATCAAAGACTGAGGTGGGACATGAAGTACCTGAAGTGCTTTCACACAACACAAAAACTCGGTCTGTTATATCCCTTAGGGAAAAAAACTAAATCCATTGGGCTTAATTGGTGGGAGGAAAGAAGTCAGATATGATCAGGGCATGCTTTTGTATGGCAAGAGCAGTTCCAATGAGCCAATTAGCTAGAAGGGTAGTGGGCTTCCTCTGACTGGAAACCTAGCAGCAAAGGCCAGTCAGCCATCTGTCAGGCATGTTCTAACTTTGGGCGCCTTTTGACTTTACAATTCTATGAGCTTAGCAATTAGAAAAAAGGATGGAAAGTGTGAATAGCAACCTACAGTTTTAAGATTCAGAGTTTGTGAACCTTAATTATATAAAGCTATAGGTAGGGATGTTGGAGAAAATTGTTTCACTTCAGTTTCAGTCAGAATGTATGCAGTTTGCACCTCTTGAACTGGACTCACAATCTGAGTTGAAGTCCATGCATTTCTGAGCTTACAATGCATTTTGCAGAACAACAGTGTTTAACAATGTGTGCCCATTTGATATCGACACATGAAAAATGTATGCTTTCAAAAAGTAGCATAAACATTCTTTAATCAAATGGTGTGCACTGGGCATATGAGAAAATGCATACATTTTGACAACTAATGACATACATTGGGAAACACATCCATGGAAATGCACACATATTTTCATACAAAAACAAAACAACATCAAAGGTCACAGACATAAGATGGATGAAACAAAGCAGAATCCTTCAAGATAGAATTTGGCAAAATATAAGGAGCTCAGATTTTGCTTTTACAGGGCAAACTAAATACCATAGATTCCTAACTATAGACATTTAACCCAATGAAGGGAGCTGAAGGTGACTGGAAGATTGGGCCACATACAACTACATGAACAGAGGCATCATTAGAACTTTCCTCCAGGGCTCATTATGTTCTTACAAAGAGCTGGTGCAATATTTCTACCATCAGAGAAATATATGGATCCTTCTTTCTCCTGCTGGTAACTGGGTGGCTTTTCTACACACTGCAAAGCATTCCTAAGATGAAGCTTGGCATTTAAGATATTAAAGTGTAAATGAAGACATAGCTAGGTCCCTGAGTAGTTGTAACAGCCTGCTGAGTCTCATCAATCATGTACCAGTCCTTGCTGGGATGGAAAAATGAAGATGCTGTAAGAAAACATGTAAATAGACCAATATTGCTTTATGACTGACTGAGGTGCCATTTACCCATCTCCCACACTTCTGACCTCAATTCTAAGGTTAGAATTGTTAGAAATCCCTATGATTTCCCCAGCCATGTGATTTTTCTAGACATTTTCCCAAACAAGCTTAAGTGCACTGTCCTGCAGTCTAAATGGACTAAGGATTTCATTAAAAGTTGACAAATAGTTGCAGGTACCTGGATCATTCCTCCTTGTAGCCATTAATCATAATGATACATGAAGTCCAAAGCACCTGAATGACATCAGATTGGGGAAGACTGACAAAGAATGAGATGATGACTTAGAAGGAGAAGCACTTTCACCCATGGTATTTTCTCCATTTAAATCAAACCCTTTCTGCAAAGCTTCTTTTGAAATACCTGGCTTTGAAATAAGCTGAACGATTTTCCAGATCTTTGAGAAGTCACTCAGCTTATTTCTGAGCTTATCTAATGCAAGCTGTGGGAGGGGATGTGGAGCTTCCCAACCACTAATGGCATTCCCGTGACATGAATACCGTTTGTAAGACATATTTGTTAATTATACTTTTAACTGTTGGGTATTGCTCTGCATTGGAGACCACTTAGCACTTCCCTGCACACCTATGCTCATCTTCATGGATAGCAGCTCCTGTAGAAGGAAGAAGGGCAGAACATCAGGGGGCCAGATGACAGTGATGTGTAGACAACATGGTTCATCACCTCTTTCTTGGCTCTTCTCTTGAGGGTTGAATTGCCATTGCTCCTAAATCACTTATACATTTGGCCCCTTTATGCCGTCTGCTACCTCTCAGGTGGCTGAGCTCTTGTCTATTTCAGTTCATCTTCTCAGCCAGAATATTAAGTTTTCATCAAGATGATATGCTGACAGTAATTGTCACCATCTGACATCAGTCACACCAAAGAGCCAGGTGTTTACTGAATCAATTTCTGGTTGTATTCAATCCAAAATGGAAGCAAGCAATATAGTGATGGGAGGCAGTGTAATTGTTAAGGGAATGGGGTATTGTTTTGGTTCCAAGCTCTATTCCATACCAGGAAGCCAGAGTAGCTCTGGTGATAGTCCTAAGTTGAAGGCACTGCTGCTGAATGCCAGGTGGCTGACTGGGAAAGTATCTGGGATCCAGGACTTGATCCTGGTTGTCTGTGCCAAATTGGTTTTTTCCAGAGACTTGGGTGGTTGAGACTGGGCAGAGGGGGTAAATTCTGCCAGCTTTACCCATCTGGGGTCTCTGTGTTTCAGCAGGTAAGACCTGGCAGGTAAGAAGGAGGTACCCCTCTTGGTGACCACTTCCAAGCTGTAACTCCCTGCCAAGGGAAGGTAGATTTGCTGTTCTTCAGCCAGCAAGCAAATACTTGTGTATTCAAGGAAGTCTTTGGTATGTAAATGTATCTGTTGGCTCAGCTGGTGTTTTTATATAACTATTTTAATTGAATTTTATTTTAATTGAATTTTCATGTATGTCTAAATGTTAACATTTTAGGAAGCATTATTCTGATATCATCTGGAAGACCATAGACTTATCTGGAGCCTCAAATTCAAGGTTTTGGAGGAAGCTGGGGCTGCATATTTAGATCATTACAACTGGTGTTCCCACCTCCTTCCTCCCACTCCCTGGCAATTAAATCTACATGACTGAAAATGGCTGCCCAGAGAAAATACCAGTGCAAGGCATAGAAAACATTACCACCATGGGTTCTCATTCTGGGCATAAGATGCCCATGGGCCTATGAGTCTGAAGGCCTTTTTGCCTCAAGGGCATGGGATGTAGGACTGTATCTTTCATGTATTTGTTTTATTGTTGTTTTGTCAAGTTTTATTTGTGATTGTATGCTGCCTTGAGTGCCATTTTTCCTGACCAAATGGTGGAGTGTAAGTTGGATAAATATCTTACTGAAATATTTATTAATATATTTACATATTAAACATATATTAACATATAAATATATTGTTTGGGTGAGGTCTTTTTCTTGGCTCTTACTTTGTCTGAACCTGCCCATAACCAATTGGACCAGCAACAAATTAGTCCACTAGCCTTATCCATAGATACAGGTAACACTTCTGTGTGAAGAATTCTCTCTGGCTGCCCTTTATGTCTGGATATTTCTCTTAGAATACTTTCCTCCTTCACAAACTAACTCACCCCCAGTCTTTTTCTCATCTGCAGCAAGCCAGAAAACCTGATTTTTGCACTATTGGAATGCTTCCCTTGGCAGGAGAGGTAGCTTGTGTGGCTGGAGAGATAGCTACATAGTTTGGTGCAGGCATTCAACCAGGTCCCTGGCAGGCATCTAATCTAGTTGGCACCCAACCTTTTTGTGCAGAAGATGGATTCTTGTAAAACCAGTTGCATTTAGAATGAGTAAAGGATGCTTGCTTGCTTGCTTCCTTCCTTGCTTGCTTCTTTCTTTCCTTCCTTCCTAAACACCCAGTTTAGTATAGGGTGCCTTGATTTTTCACTTGCTACATGCCAAAGAATCTGGGAGACTAGAAGGCTACTGACTATGGATCTAAATATAGAGAATCAACTATAAATGATGGGGGGAGTGGAGTGTGGCTGGATCACCAGTGTTTTCCCTCTTATAGGCTTAGGCTGATAAAGGTAAAGGTAAAGGTTTCCCCTTGACATTACGTCCAGTCATGCCTGACTCTAGGGGGCGGTGCTCATCTCCGTTTCCTAGCCGAGGGAGCCAGCGTTTGTCCGCAGACAGTCTCCGTGGTCATGTGGCCGGCATGACTAAACACCGAAGTGCACGGAGTGCTGTTACCTGCCCACCGAAGTGGTACCTTTTTATCTACTTGCATTTGCATGCTTTCGAACTGCAAGGTTGGCAGGAGCTGGGACGGCGCACGGGAGCTCACCCCGTGTGCAAATTCGAACCGGCGACCTTTCGATCAACCAGCCCAGCAGCACAGCGGTTTAAACCACTGCGCCACCTGCAGTCCCGCTTAGGCTGATATTTGCTTGCAAAAAGGGGGAGCGGAACTTCTCAGATTTGCCCACGAGTGAGAATGGATATGTTGGTGATACTAAAGCAGCAATATTTTCAGTGCTGCTCTGTATGTGTGGATCATCATCTGTCGGGGCCCATTAGACCCTCTTTCCAAATGCTCAGGAAGCTCTGAAGGCACAACTGTTTTTGTTCACCTTTCCCTAGTTCTTGGACAGCTGCTTGGATTGGCAATGCCCGATTTGATTGAATTTCTATTGGATATTGATTGATTGATTTTTTAAAATGTTTTCAGTCTGACTTGCTTTTAATCTAAAAGCAGGTCAGATGTTGTGAACTAATCTATGGTGTTGTGCTAGCACAGCATTCTGAATCAGGGCTGCTATGCTCACAGCATTATAATCTCAGGATGTAGCACAAAGCAAGGACATTACATAGTGCAGCATCAGATGGACAGGGCACTAAGCAGTCTAAGTGAAAAAACAGATCTGCAGTCTAAAATCTTACAGCATATTGTTTGCCAGAGGGAAGAGAACAGAGGCAAGAACAAGTAAGTCTCAGGCAACAAGGCATGAATAAATGCAGATGAAAAAGTACAAGGTTGATACCTTTAGAAGAGGTTTTGTTTAAAGTTTTGTATTTCATGATTCTGTGACCATGAAGTGCATAAACATCTGCAGTCCCTGTCTAAGGTATCCCTTAGTCTTTTGTTTGAATTGCTTTCCTTTGTTCTGCCTCCCGCCCCCCGCCTCCGCCTTCTTTTTCCATTGCTGATGCCATTCCACCATTAACAGAAATATCACCGGAGAATATTTTAGCGGCACAGGAAGAGAATTAAGAGATGTAATGGAACTATGTATTAAGTGAACCTTTTCAAATAGGAAAGTTTGCCTTGGAAATTGCATTTACTAATCATTGCTCGGGGATGCACACAGTTTTACTAAAATGAAAACACATTACAGGATGAGAAAGCACAAGCAGAGAAAAAAAGATCCAAGCCTATTCTCTATGACTTGCTCAACCCCTGATTAAAGAGATAGCAGGGGATTGGGACACATACAGAGAAATTTCTTTGGAAAACAAATATGGAGCGATCAGATTAATTTCAAGATCAGATTGGTGGGGGTATCTTTTTTTAAGAGGAGGTTACCAGGGTCAGGGACCTGCCTTTGGGGCTGTCCCTCCCTCTCTGCCTCATGCTACCTCTGACATTGCTATCTCTTTGGTACTAGATTAAACAAGTAGAAGGCTCCAAGTCCTGCCTATTGGAAGTAATCATGCAGCAATTCCATCTCTACTTCCTAACAGAGTCCCTGCACAAAAAAGCACATGAACAAAATGATTCTCTGTTTTAGGGGGGGGGGGGATAAGAATTAGTAGAAAAACAGAGTTTGAATGGAGAACACATTGTCCAAAATTCCATGAATAAGTCTGGGTGATAGCAGAATAAAGACTTATTTGGAAGCATCCTTGTTCTTCTAGATTGTCCATAGTCAGAGCTTACATGCATCCAATGCAAAGCAGGAACTGCAGTGTGGTGGTAATTTGTACTGTCATTACATCTTATGCCCTGAATTGTATCTAGAGGAATATATTTGACTGTCTAGATTTTGGGCTGGCAAGGGGGTGGGAAAGAGACTGTGGTGCGGACTGGAAATGGCACACCTTTGCAGGCCTGTCTCTTCCCTTTTTTGATTCCCAGAGAGCTAGTTTTCCCCACTCCAAGGCCCAGTTGGGACTTTAGGAATTACCCCCATCTCCCATTTCTTGCAAGTTAGAAGAAATGGTCCACAGTTTACTGAGCTGTTCCACCATTTCAGAAACCACCAGCAACAGCACAAACATCCCTTTCCTCCTGTTACTCAATGCACTTGAATCTGAATAGATGTCAGAGGTAACATCTGAAGGTTGGTTGTGATCATATGTGTTTGTAAAGGATTTTATGGCTGGTGGACCCCATGTTCTTAAGACTATGCTAGGCTGAGTTTTTGATGTCCAATATCCAAAGATCTCTGGAAGGTTTACAACAGGCTTAAGTCTGCAATGTGATCTGTGGTACGATACAGTCTATGGCACTGATTAACACAGCTTAGGTACAGCTTTGCAGTCAATGCAGATTGAAGCCTGGGGATGGGGCTGGGCAGAGATTGGCCCAGGGGGCAGTTACAGAATGGTGCCCCCTCCAGCTTTTGTGGAGAAGACTCCCCCCCCAGGAAATAGAGAGGGCAGAGCCCTCCCTCAGTGTCTGTAGGAGTACAGACTTGTAGGGACAGGGGGTGCCAACAGCAGTGGCTTCTCTCAGACTCTTCCCACAGTGTGTCCAGCTCTGACACCTACATTACTTTTCTTGATGGCATTGCTGCATCAAACTAAAAGCTATTCTGACCCATATGAAGCCAGATCTAGTAATTTAATGACATAGTAAGATGATACAATTACCTTGCCTTGAGAGACTAAGGATGGAGTCCCATGCTCCTCTCCCTTGATGAACTCAGTGCCTACGGAGCTTAAATGCACCCAGAAGCTGGACAAAGGGATGCTCACAGCAGCAATCTCCTCCATTGCCATATTTCATCCCATGCATTTTGTCTAAGTAGCCATTTTCAGCCATCTTGGCACAATGCTAAGCAGGGAATGAGAAGGAGGCCAGGCAGAGATAACCCTAGACTAACCCGCAGAATAGCTCTCTAAAGAATATTTGCACTCTCTGAGAAGCAGCCAGTGTGGATCTTTCCACACCAGTTGTGAGGGGGACAGGGTCTGGGTGCAAGCTCACATGCCCTTAGAGCTGGGACCAAAGCTAGAGCTAGAGCCAAAGCTTCCTACAGTCCTTCATATTCTGCCAAGCATCTGGTATCTTAAAGGTATCTGTTTGGATGTGGAAAAGACTCAGTTTGAATGTGGAGCAGCATATACATACGGCAAATAAATAAATGTGGTTTTTTAATATATGTCATTTGTTTGCTTGAATGTTTAATATTGAAATGCATCTGGAGCATATTCTCATATGGAAGTAGTTCTGGATGAAATGGATGGATTATAGCTTATGCCCTTGTATTAAATTATCAAGCACTAAGCAAAAGTCAACTAAACAAAAGTCCATTTACTTAATTACTTGATTTAAATCCCAACCTTCCTGCTTCTATGGACATTAGAAAAGTGATACACATGGCTACAGGTACTGTGCTAGAGATGAAGGGCAAGTGACCACCTGTGCTATGATAATTTTGGGAGTGGCATTTATTCAATATGCATGGTGAAATCGCTATGAAATTGCAGTTAACATTATTCAATGTGGTGTGTATAAATTGTCTATCATAAACTTTGCAAATTAATTTGCCACGGGAGTTGAGCAGGTGTTCAACAGTGCTAAAAAGAAATGTGATTCTAGTGAAATTCAGCATGATCTTGCTTGTGTCTTCATTGGCTGACCTTTGACATTGTTTTCTTCCCTCTTTCAAATAAGCTGCACCTGACTAAATAACAAAGAATCAATTTAACTGCGGTCATATCAAAGCATGCAGGGAGGAGGCAGCTTGAGGGGCCTTCTGCTGTCTTGGAAAATGGGATTGCCAATCAGGTATCTTCCATTTCAATTAAGGTGAAAACATAACCCATATAAATTACCAGGCTTGGACGGTCTGCATGGAAGGAAATGTTCTCATTAGGCAATTTTATGCCTCCCTTTAATGTGTTAAGCTTCAAACCCAAGTCAGAAATTAAGTCAGCCTAAAGCTCCATAACTACGATGGCAAATGAAATGAGTTTTGGATGCATGTTAACCTTCTACCTGCCTCAGAAACCTGCACAGACAAGATACATCAATATCAGGAAAAAGACATGTGGGATCAGACCAGGAGTCCATCTTTCCAGCATCCTGCTCATGTAGTGACCAACCACCCAAGAAACTACAAGCAGGGCATACATGCAGCAGCCCCCTCCTGCCCATGTTCCCCTGCAACCTACTGCCCTTGATATCATCACACAAAGTCAGGGTTCTTGATGATTACACACTTTGTTTGTGCAATTTTGTTTATTTGCAGGTCCATAGAAATACAAACGGGCCCAAGTTTTCCTACCAGAATCCCAACTTTGAGTTTCACCTCAGCTCTAACACTTAGGCATAATCTCTGCAGCGGTTTTTGTTTTTTGTTTGGACGATTAGTCACTTATTCTGCCCTTTAAAAGCTTTTTCAAGGTCTCTGGACATCCACAGTTTTCCCAACCCTAACCTAACCTGGAATCTCACCCAATCCCTAATATCTATGCACCCAGACAAGCGAGAGAAATGAACTACTCAGGGAATTCTAGCTTATTGCTCACTTTGAAAAATCTAGGCAATGTCCAGGCTGATTAACACGCGCTAGAACACACGTTTTGCTAACTCTAACCTGAAATTTCACCCCATGCCTAACTGACAGGTATGATTATTATATATTCAGACAATGTGCAGAAAGGCAGCATGCACAGTGCTCTGTACAGTTGAGGTACAGTTGAAGTTGCCTCCAAGGTCATAGGTATGACCTTGGAGGCATGGTTTTCCTGACACTTGCTCTAACCTGAAACTTAACCCAGACCCTAACACTTGTACCTACTCACAGTGGTGCAAGTTGAGCGAGCTCACAAACTTCTTTCTATAGGACAGACTGCAGTTACTTTAACTTCTAATGAAGTTTTCACAAGTTAACACTAGAAACCATGTTGCTTCAGTGTAATTTTTGCAGAATTAGCTGATTTGTGCAATTGGTTGCACGATTTGAGGCATTTATTTGCATGGTGGTTTGTGTGTGTGGGGGGGTCTATTTACACAGATGCCATTATGTGTAACTCAGAGGCTTGATGTCTTAGAGGTGAAAGTCTGCCAAAAAAAAAAAAAAATCTTTGACTTCACCCACTTCCTATTACTTGATCATTATTCTTTGTATTGTTTGTTTTCATCATCAGTTTTCTTCAGTTTTAAACTTTTTTCCCTGATATTTCTGATACTTTCAGCTGTGGGGCAGTCAGAATGAAAATTATGAGAAGAGGAGGAGGAGGAGGAAGAAGAGGAGAAAGGTAGTCTGTTAAGCTCTGTTTCATTGTTTTGCTGTATCCCCATTATTCTTCATGGCATTTGATCCTGTATATTCTTTCCATCTTCCTTTCGTCCTCTTTATCATCCTCTCAGTGTGTCTGTCTGTCTGTCTGTCTGTCTGTCTGTCTATCTATCAATCTATCTCCATCCTTCCATTTATTGATATTTAGGGCAAAGGAACTAAGGCATTTATGCATGTCTTCTGTACCTGCTTTTTTTCATGATGCATCTAAAGGTGGTATGCATACATTCCAAGATGTCATGGGGTGCTCTGAGTGCACCATGCTGGCTGTTGGGAGGAGCTCCCATGGTTAACACTGAAAGTGAGTGCCCTCCCACCCACAATTTCAAACATCAAAAAGGGGGACCTTACTCATACTGATTGGAAACTGAAGTATAGCTAGGATTATCCTACATGACAAATGGCAGCTGCATTTCCAAGGGCTTCCTCATAGACAAACAGTAAAAGCCCATGATCATCAAAAATGACATGGTACCTTGAAACAAAAAGAACAAACTCAAAAAATAATAATAAAAAAAGCAGGAGACTAAGGTACACTTTAACAGAGTGAAAAGAATGCTAAATGTAATGATTTTCCATCCCATCTTAGTGGATGTTACTCAAGAGTAAGTAAGAACTTGCTCTGAAGCACTGAGTGTTCAGATATGTGCTACTTACTATTAGTACTACTCAGGCAATTTCTACTTAACTCCTAAAAACTGATGCAATGTTTTTCAGGTCCTTTAAAGTTTAAAGTCTGCTGCTTCTAGCCGTGTGTTTTCGCTGAGAAAAGCTGAAAACTATGAAAGCACCTAGGTATGAGGAAATGTTTTACTGCAAATGAACCAGTGCCTATTAATGTCCGAGAAAGCTAAGTTAAAACTTTTCAGTATCATAAAGCATTTTTGTGGTCAAGAGGAGGAGAGTCTTCATTTTGGAAATGGGATGAGTGACTAGTTATGGTCCTTGTTTAAATGAACCAGCAAGGCTGTTTTGGAAGAATCATTTAAACATTGGTTCAGTTCTGTCTGCTTTACTAGGGTAATCTGGAATTATACTGTTCTAATTAATGTAGATATGTTGAATCCAGTGTGTACTCAAGGTTCCAAGGTGAGTGCAAGTGGTGTATCCATTCCACTTTAGTCTGATTGTCAGAGTAGCTCTCCATGGTGCTGAACACAGCTCCATCACTGAAATGGGCTCAGAACTATGGATAGTTCCAGATTTCAGCCTGTAGTAGACTGACTTTGGACCCTGCTGCTTCCCTTGGTCAAATCTAAGGACCGAATTCCATTTTGGAAATGCTCATAAGGAATACATTCCAATGGGGAATGCGCCAGCCCAAAGGCAAAAGGGTAGGGCAAAAAAAAAAAAAAAAGAAAAAGAAATGCCAGTGCATTCCAACTTTAAGTTTTTTTCTGCCAGTAATGAATCCTTAGGAGAGGCAGTTCAAACTTTCAGAATGAGGAGAGGGGGACACCACAAAAGCTGGGAAACGATCCTATTTGTAACTGTTGGGTAAAGCAGGTGGGGCCAGAGGAAGGGGGTATTGCCATTTAGAAAATCCCAGTGGGCCAGAGGGTTCCACAGCCCTCAAGTACTAGACCAATGGATAGTCCATGGATTACATTACACTAGTTTAACTTTCAGATGATCTCTAGTTGAAGTACACCTGAGGCACATACTTGTTCCTGGAAAACAGGCTGCCAAATTTTTAAGCACTTTACCATATGGCTACCTGGAAATTGTAGTTCACTCAAATTGTTATGGGACTTCGCTTCGAAGAAGTGTTCTCTCCACCCACCCCTCCAAAAAGGCACCCTGCATACCTTGGAACAGAACAGGGTTGCATTTGTGGATATGGGACAGCAACCACATAAAACACTTTTGCAATAAACCATTGCGATCATTGATCCAAACGGAGAAAGTATTTGCCAAACAAAAGGCTGCTTAGTCGGGTGGGTGGTCTGACCATGCAGTTCAAATGCAATCAACAAGAGTTTAATTGAGCATAAGAAGTAAGCATTAAAGAATGTTATAGTTCTGCAAAGCAGCTGGCTTTGTAGCTCACATTGTTCTGCAGTAATTAACAATAACTTCAGTGAGAGTTTAACAGAGAGGAACTTCTGTGCCTTCACCTACAATGCATGCAATACAGGTGCCTTCACCTACAATACAATGGCTTTGTAATACATGCAGCTTTGCTGCTGTAAGAGGGTTAACATTAAAGAACATGTTTACTTTGCTACCACATGTCCTCAGTCCATATGTTAGCCAACATGTCAATGTATGCCTGATGCCATGGGCAGGTATAAGTGTAAATCTTTAAGCCTATTGCCCAGGGTGTGTCCTAACATCAGACCAAGATTTTATTTACTTATTAAATTTCTATACCACCCATTAGACAAAACTCTCTGGATAGTTCACAATTAAAATAAGAACATGTATCAAAATATATAGTTTAAAACTACAGTAGAAAATATAAGTAGAAGCCAAAATATAATGGTGAAGAATAAAAGGCAAGTAAGGAGAGACATGATAGAGTGTCCAAATTACGCATAGAGTGGAGAAAGTGAGAGGGAGTCATTTTTCTCCCACTCCCATAATACTAGTACCTGGGGTCGTCCCATGAAGCTGTTGGGTGGGAGATTCAGGACAGATAAAAGGAAGAACTTCTTCACACAGCTTATAGTTAAACTATGGGAATTGCTTCTCTGAGATGTACTGATGTCTTCTTCCCATTTGACTAGATTATGAGGGAATTACAAAAATTCATGGAGGAGAAGGCTAGCAATGGCTACTAGTCCTGATAGCTATGTGCCACTTTCAATATCAGGGACAATATGTCTATGCACACCTGCTGCTAAGAAACTTGGGCCAAGGGGGATGTTGTACACCTATCCTCCTGTGGATTCCTGCTACTGTGCAAACAGATTGGATGGACCTTAGATCTTTTCTAGCATGTCTCTTCCATGAAGGAAGACCAAAGGATGACTTGCTAGGTTTTTCATATTTAAACTGTAAAGATGGTATGGACAGACATGCAAAAGAATGCTTCAGAGTAGTTTGGAGGTTGATAACCCCAGAGGCAGACCCTTTAAGGCACTCAGAAACTTTGTCATTAAAAAAATGTCCCAGCATAAATGATCCATTGGTGTAGAAATGTTCAATGTCTACAGAACACATTGTTACAAAAACCAATAAAATTGCCAAGCAATTTCAACATCAGGCTCAAAGTCGTAGACCAGGACTAGTCATTCTGCTAATGGACCATGGAGGACTTTTGGAAAATCTGCACATGACCAAGGGAGAGTGAACCAGAGGAGACATGCAAAAGATTCCACACAAAACAAAACCAAAGCCCTTCTCTGCATTTACCTTTCATTCAGTAAGCAAATACGGTTCTTCTGTAGCCAAACTTTTTCAGTGAGAGAATCACATTCTGGCAGTTCAAATGACTCATGCTGTTTAAATGCCGGGACCCTTCTTGATTCTATAAATAAATTAGCAATGCTGTAGAAGTGTCCAAAGCCTGTTCAAAGAGCAATAGGACTCATTGATCATGGAATGCCATAGGCTTTCATATGATGAAAACATATATATCAATTTGGGACAGTTGGGGCCACTTTGGAGTTCTGAAGAGATCCACTGCCTCCTAGATCCCCTTGAAGGCTGCACTCCAGCATTGCTTGATTTGTCATGAGCTACAGGGCCAGTGTCAGGTTTTGCTTTCACTGACTTCTGCCTGTATTTGACTAGCATGACTTACATCATAATAAAGCACTTTGAAGTACAGATACACTTGCTTAACGCTGTTCTCTTTATTACTCAATTCAGTCCCATTCAATTCAGTTCAATTTATTTCATTTTCTTATTAAAGTATTTCTACCCTTCACTTTCCAGACACATTTTCCAAAGTGGTTGATATTAATAACAAATAAACAAAAACAATTCAATATCGTATGCTAGAACAGTGACAGAAACACAGCCACATGAAAATCTGGCAACACCACCCCTGCAACAACACTGAATAATATTTCTGGAGGCAGTTGGAATTATATATGATTTCTAAATCGGCCACAGAGTTTCTGTCAACTTGAATTTCAAAGTGAATTTTCAAGTTCTTGCTCACTGAATACATTTGAGAAAAAAGGGAGAATGAGTTTTGATAAAACAGAGGACATATTTCCAGGGGACTTGGAGGCATGTCAATAAAATAAAATAAAATAAAATAAAATAAAATAAAATAAAATACAGGTTTATTTTGTTTTAAACATGTCTCAGAGGGCAGTCCCTAATCCCCAGAAAGGCAGATGGGCTGTGGACTGCTGCAGACATTGCAGACAAGAGCGAGTTGTGCCACAGCAGCTTGCCTTGGAACCATGGCAGAAAGTTGCCTTGCAACTACTGTTCTGCCCACGGTGCTCCAGATGTGGTACCCCTCTGAATGGGGCACTTTGGGGGCCATTTCAGAGGCAGCTGCCAATCCATGGAATCCTAAACCACTTCATTCCCACCTCCAGGCTATAGATGCGGGGGTGGGGGAGCTATTTTAGCTTAAGATCAAATTTCCATTTTGGAGACCCCCAAATGCCATTCTAGTGATAAACAGGGCCCAAGGCCAAAGGGAAACAGCAAACTACCAAAATTCCCAGCATATTTCAGCTGTTACTGCCAGTTACTAATCCTTAGAAGAAACATTTCAGGCTTCAAGAATGGAAAGAAAATTGCATAAATTTAGAGGAAGCAGTCAATGATTTCTAGTTGTGGGAAAGGAGAGAAGCCAGAGAAAGAAATGAGGTCTATTTTGGGAAACATTGAGGGCTTTACTGAGATCCCAGGAGGGCCAGATTTGGCCTCTGGACTTGAATTTTGAATGCCTACTCTAGTCTGTGACAGTTGCAGATTCCAATGGGAGGAAAGGCAGGGTAAAGGTTTAATTGTTATATTGTTTTTATATTGTTGTAAGCCACCCCGAGGCTTTGTTGTGATGGGGCGGCATATAAATATTTTAATAAATAAATAAATAAATAAATAATAAAGGCTCACATTCTAACCCACACACCTTCCAGCTGTGGCATGGGTTTGAAATTTGATTACAGAGTCCCTTCCCACACACACCCATACTCACCGTCCTTTAGAAGTGTTCTGCCCATGAATTGTTTGGAAGTGTTTAATGTTAAGGCATAAGGAGCTTAGGATTGAAAGGGTAAACATCTTTTTATTATTATTTCACACCATTTGCATCTATTCCTAGAATACTGGAATGTTGCATTGGGTCGTTTATACCCTTTAAATATATCAGGCAATAATTAGGAAAGTGCAGTCATTAATTTAATGAGCCTTCTATCTAATATGGTAATAGCATTGCACATGGTGGTTCATTCTGATTTTCATGTCACTGGGGGGAAAATAGCAACTCAAGTTTTCTCTTTCCTAAATGGTTGGGGGAAAAAAGAAAAGAATAACCTTATTTATTTATTTATTTATTTATTTATTTATTTATTTATTTATAAAGCTTCTATGCTTCCCCATTCGCCGAAGCCTCGGGGCGGCTTACAACAATAAATAAATAATAACAATATAAAACAATATAATATAATTGGAGACGTCCTGGCCATCAAAATAAAGTAAATAAATAATATTTTGATTCCATACCAAACCACTTTTTCTTCTAGGCATTCTAATTTTTTTCTTAATTGCATTTTTGATTTGCAATTAATTTGAATTTCAGAACATTTCTAAATTAATTACAAATAGCTGCAGGTGTAACAAAGATGTCATTGGTTCTCCAAGCCTAGACAGGACCCTTAGAAGAACTAAGCTGAAATTAACATTCCTTTAAATCCATATCTAGGAACGGCATCTTTTTTCTTCTATGTTTTAGAGTTTGAGCAAATAACCCAGTGGATGGATAATGTCTTTACATATAAAATGGTATATACACATAGAGTTCCTCACATGAAAGAGGCCCTGATTGGGCCATTTTCCCTGCTGCCTGGATGAAACATCATTCCTGATGCAGAGATTTTGATGACTGGACAGCCTACACAATCCTGCACGGAGGTTCAATGTTGATTTAGGAGCATATATGCAATAAACTGCCATTCGCCCCCAAAAGCTGATGATCTCTTTCCTCTCAATTAACCATTCTCCAACTCACTGCAGGCAGTAACTACCAGTATCTTTATTATTTGTACAATCAAATAATGCTTAAAGTACTTGGATGTTTTAACAATATTTGAGAAATATTTGTTCAGTCCATTAACCTAATACTGGGGTCCTTTTACCAAGCAATGCCACAAAAATAGACAGACAGGAAGAGTTGGATGGATATATAGATGAAAGAGAGAGAAAGAGATGGAAATAGTAAGGTCATATCAAGTACACAGATGTCTCAGTTTCAGAACATCTTCCAAACATCAAAAGTTTAAAGGTTACTCTCTGTTGTGTGGTAATTTTCTGGGATAGTTTTTGTTTTCGCTTTTAATGTGCCCTGATTTTGAAGAGCAGTAAAATAATGGTGCTGGATATACCATGTAGGCAAAACCATTGCTTATTGCTGTCTACTGAAATCAGTTTGACATAACTCCTTGAATGTCTTAGTTCTACTTCTCTCAGTGTATGCAATGTGATTTTAAAAGAGGTGGATTCCCTGTCTCCAGCCATGTTTTCACATATAGCAAAAGCAGCATTGGTTTTCAATGACATGATATAGATGGCAGGTTACTCTTAATGAAGCATGGAGAGTGTTACATACATAGATACAGGATAACTATGGCTGTGACAGAAGGCTGTATTATGCATGCACGTGCGCATGCGCACACATGCACACACACACATGGTCCTTATTTTTAAGCCCAAACTTGCTTAATTCAGACCTGCTAAACAGATACGCAAACTAAAAGGAACCTGTGCATCAACATTCACATTTTTGTTTTCAGAATTTTGTGATCCAATCCATGATTCAAAAGATGCTTACAAAACTGTGTCTGTTTTTAAAAACTGTGCACAAAACTGCACAGAAAGAATATATAAATATAAGCAAAAGGGTTTGGGCAAAAATGCATATATTAGGAAAGGGAATGTGTATGTGGACACTGTACAATGAATTTTACTTCTGCTTATGCCATTTCCCTGATCCAAAATGCAGTTCTCCTTTTGAAGGGCTGCCCTGTCAAATTCCAGCTTAAAGATAAAGATAGCAATTCCCACCTGGAAGGCAAACAGGTCACAGTCTTCCACACTAGGATGACTTGTATCTCTAATTTAATAATAGAGTAATAAGAATTTCTAAATAAATGCATGCATTTCATGAACATTAGTATTCTTTTTGGGTGACATTTATGTGGCTTTGCTATCATTCCATACTGAAGTGTAAAGGATGGAAATATACAGATAATGTTTGTTCAGCCATTAAAATAAATATATAAATCTACTTTTAGATTTACTTTTTGTAAATCTCCCATTTACAACTAGTTTAGCCCTTAGCATAAATATTATGAAAAAAAAAGTCAGGAATCTTGCATCAATGGTTTACAAGAAGGAAGCAAAAGTTGACCTACCTCTGTTCTAACCTATCAGTGCTATTCGATTTAGTGCAGCCATAAAAAGGCTAAGCTGTGAGGAAACTCTGTTCATTTGGTTCTCCAAAGGTCTATGAAATACTGCAATGAGCAATTGCCCCTTGAATCTTTCAAACAGAACTGTATTGCTATTTAGTCTGTAATATCATTTTATTATTGATTAACAAACCAAACTGAGCCTCATTGTGTTTGTAGGTTATTATTAGCATTCTTGTTATGAAAGCTCTGCATGAACAGCAATGAAATGCAGTTTAGTTTAGCAGTCAAGCTTCGGAGAAGCAGCTCATTTGGACACTTGTAATGCCAACAGGATCATTTGTGAGATGAAGCCTTCTAGAATGGACAATAGGGACATGGCTTCCTCAAAGTTCTCTTTACTTAGAATAAAGTTGAAGAACTGTCAGACACTCAAGTGTGGTGGAAGGTATGTGGGGCTTGAGTGTATTGATCATCTAAATTGCATTCTTTTCCAGACAGAAATATTTATCTAATGCTTCTGTGAAAAACTAAGATTGAGGTGCCAGATCTGCTGTGTTCATGAAAATATATACGATCGTTAAAACCTAGAGGACAATAGAATAGACAATGGATTGCTTTTCTTTCACATCTGTGCTAAAGGTGAGTCTGAGAATTGTAAACTAGTGAGCCCTTCAGGGTCTACCAAATTAGGAGAAATCTAACTAAAGAGTTAGAAGAAAAGTGAGCCCTCTGTCAGGGATAAACCAGTTGAGAGCCTGAAAGGGATATTGTGTCTCTTTTCAATTATAATTCCTTCAGGGAGAATGCAGTATAATGGTAGAAAAGGAGAACAGTATAATTTCTTTATAGGTTTAGGAAGGAAAAAGACCTTAAGAGCTCTAAAGCAAAAGTAAAAGCAGTAGGACCACTTTATAAATAATGTTATGGAAAGGGGACACAGCCAAGGTGTTCCAATGTTGCCACCTATAACTTTCCAAACTCAAAGAATTATGGCTACCCTATTGAGGGTGAGGGACTGCAGGTGGCACAGTGGTTTAAACTGCTGTGCTGCTGGGCTGGTTGATCGAAAGGTCGCCAGTTCGAACCTGCACACGGGGTGAGCTCCCGTGCGCCGTCCCAGCTCCTGCCAACCTTGCAGTTCGAAAGCATGTAAATGCAAGTAGATGAAAAGGTACCACTTCGGTGGGCAGGTAACAGCATTCCATGCACTTTGGTGTTTAGTCATGCCGGCCACATGACCATGGAGACTGTCTGTGGACAAACGCTGGCTCCCTCGGCTAGGAAACGGAGATGAGCACCGCCCCCTAGAGTCAGGCATGACTGGACATAATGTCAAGGGGAAACCTTTACCTTTACCTTTACCTTTACCTTTACCTTTATTGAGGGTGAAAGGAGCACGGGCGTGAAAGCTGCCTCAATGCTTCTTCCACCTGCAAAGCACTTAGTTGATTTATCTTGGCAGTCTAAGTCTTTTGTACCTGCCTCTGTGGAGGACAGATTGAAGATCTGCAAAGATATTAGGTTAGAGTCAGTGCAACGTAGGGCCACAAGGATGGTGGCCATATTGCAGGGAAAGCCATATGAGGTGAGACTGAGGGAACTGGGTCTTTTCAGTCTAGAGAAGAGGAGACTCCAAGAGGACCTGTTGGTGACTTATAGGTATGTGAGGGGTGTCACACAGAGGCAGGACACACTCCAATAGAGCCAAGCTCAAGGAACCAAGGTTCAATTTGGATGCCAGGAAGTACTTCCTGACAGGATCCCAAGGGTATGGAATGGGCTTCCACGGGAGATTGTTGAAGGCCCATCAGTGAGGGTGTTCAATGATAGGCTAGACATGCACAGGGTAGGCATGTCATGAGCTGAGCCAGATGGAGCCAACTATCAGACTAGATGGCCTGGGAGGCCCCATCTGACTTGCTCTGTTCCTATGTTTCTATAGTGGTTTCATATAAAACTTTGGTGCAGCCACACTTAGAATACTGTACAATTCTGATCACTGCACCTAAAAAAGATGTTATAGAATTAGAAAAAGGGCAGAAAAGGGCAGTTTGAATTATCAAGGAGTTAAAGCAAGTGCATGTGAGGAAAAAAATATGACATTTAGTGTTGTTAACATGGTGTGTGTTGGGAGATAAGTAAGGAGAAGCATGGTATTCAGAATTCAAAAGGACTAGATGGACCCTCAATCTAATCTAGCATGGCTTTTATGTTCTTATGACTTTAGGTTATATTAAAATATTCAAAAAGATTTTAAGACTAAAAAAGTGTAGACAAACACTCATTCCCATAATGTGTTTTGTACTAGGATGACAGTGATATTAATCACAGTTTGTGAGGGATTGATTTATTTATTTATTGCTTTTGTTTGAGAGTCACCTATTAGCATTATGTTCTCTGAATTTGAAATATTAATTATTTGTGTCCATTTGTTTTAATAGGTGAATTCTAAGGAGCATTTCTTGGGCATTTCCCCTATATCTTGATAGAGCTTGAAATGGACAGAGTGGGAAGGGAGCTGTGCAGAAGCAATATCATCCTTGATCTACTTTGAAAGAAAGAGGAAGAAACAAAAACCTGTCAGAAGAACTTGATAAATGATTGTGGCAACTGTTAGCATTTAATTTTTTATTTTCTTTTGGAGCTACAGAGACCTTGTCAAAAAGGTCATTCCAGAAATATTAGATTCTGTAAGAGTTATTGTGAGATATCCATCCAAAGGGTGGATGTGGTATTTGAGAATGCTTTTACCAGCATCAAAAGGCATGCCCCATTTTCCATGAGAATTCATGGATCGTGGAAAAATGTACACAAGAGTTCGCCCTTTCAGAAAGCACTGCCCTTAGATAGACATTGATTTTCCTTGTCCTACGGATCAGCTACAGTTTTCAGTGTAACTCACTGTTGCAGGAAGCCTTACCCTTTCTCTAGATACACCTAGTCTATTTTCAGAGTGAAGTCAAATCTGATTGGCTACATAGTATCACTTACAACATTGTGATCAATACATAAATTTTGTTTGGCCAGGATTGTTCCAGGAAGAGAAGGAAAACCAGGAAACTGAAAAGAATTTCTGATCAGGCCAGCGGGAATTGACAATGCAATTGACCAATGTTTGACAGAGTCAAGAAGAGGAAACAGGAAGTATGCTGTCCAGAGATTAAAGTGATTGGATGGGCAAGAAATAATCCAAATAATTAAATAAATAAGTTCTGTTTTCCTAGGATAGCTCTGTGCCCCATTTTACAGAGGACAGTCCGCTATTTCAATGACTGTTGAATAACTGCTCTCTGTTTGAAAGGAATCCTTTATTTGGAAGATTGTCCAATTGAACTTTGGTTTCAATCTGATGCATGCTAATCGGATCCATGATAAGCATCTAGGCAGCAGACTGCACAAAGGCCAGCATGGCCCCAGTCTTCTACAGCATGGTAAAATATACTGTATTTTTGTTTAAAATATGTTTTTTTCCTAAATGTCCAAAATATGCCATTTTTATGCAACTTTTATCCATTTGAGAGCTTCACACAACTTCTGTCCCTAAACTTCAAAGACATTCACTTTCAGCACAACCTATTCATTTCCCATTGAATAGTTTATTTTTCACTGCTTGGCTTTACTTAATTTTTAAAAAGATTTGTATGGCACCTTCTAGGTACTTTAACACCTCTGAGAAAGGCCAAGGATAGATAGCAAAGCCATATTACACCATGTGTAAGAACGCCAGTAAAGGGCTTTGCATACAATTCAGTTCTTTACAGAACAGCTATGCAGGCTATTATCTAACTCTCACGATGTTCATTTTGTGTAGCTTGATGCAGAGGAACACTGATGGCTCTTGCAACCAGATGGGGATAGAACAAAGTGCTTTTCACACATTCCAGTATGACAATTTACATCACATAATCAACTGACTTGATAATTCGCAAACATGTAATCTTGTCACCTTTTCTTACAGCGAATTAATATTAAGTGCACAGTAAGGAAGGCAAGGGGGTGGGGAAGTGAAGTCTGTATAGCTCAGGGACACTGTCTTTAATATAAGCTGATATTTCTGCATGGTAATTCTGGCCATAGTTTGTTGACTGATCTTGGTTTTCTGAATGTGCAAGCTGTAAAATAAGAGCGATAGTCCCTAACTCTTTGCACAGCTTAGAGATACAGGGATTCCCTCTGCTTCAGACTCCCCCTCCAATTGCATATAGTCCATGGGTTATCCCCAAAACCCAGAAAAAAATGTAGTTTTACAGCAAAATTCAGTAGCAAATTCTGTGGCTTTCCATAGGGCAAAGGGGGTTCAGTTTAGCACTCTGTAGCACAAAAAGCACCATGATGCATATATTTAACAATGTACATAAAATGTACATTAATACATGAATTATGAAGCTAAATTCCAAGACAAGGTGAGGTGAGGCAAAGCAAGGCAAAGGGAGTGGAGGGGATGGGAGACAAGGCAAAGTAGCAAGACCAAAGACAACAGATTCGTAGATATATTGGCATAGGTATTCATTTGTTCAATTTAAATACCACCCCATTAGCTGTAGGTTCTCTGGGTGCCTTACAACACAATAAAAACCATAATGTACAACATAATATATAATATGACACAATTGAATCCACAATTCACAATAAAGCAAATATATGATACCAATCCATAAATAAAAACAACTCAAATTATATAAGACAAAATAAGAATGACATTATACATATACAAATAAAAAAATAAAACCAATTAAAACATAATTGATATCACTTTCTCGCATAGCTTAATAGAATCATAAGGTGGCAGCATTTAATAGAATAAAATCTTAAATCCTACCCTACTTATAGCCCTGGTGGGACTAGTCTTGGTGCCAATACATACCTATATATTTCCATGGTGCTTGATACCGATTTCAGATACTTATTAGTTGATAAGTTTTTACTCTTTACCCAAACTTACTGTCTCTTCTCTTCATTCTAGTGTGGGTATAAAGCTAACATGATGCATATCTCTATATCTATCTATCTATCTATCTATCTATCTATCTATCTATATCTCCATAACACATATATGTCCATAGGGCTTTTTTTCATCTCCTTGCTGTATAATCTGTGATGATCTTGTCAGAAAAACAGTTATTGATCCATTAGCACTGGGAAATCACTGGATAAAATGTACCACTGGTTAAAAAGTGAGAAGTTTATTGACCCTCAGAAAATGTTATAGATGTTCATATATCATCCCAATTCCTAAATCTTTCCTATAGTGCTTTCTCTAAGATACCATTTTCTGTTACTAAACATGACCCATAGTCCTTGATACCCGCTGGGTTTTTTAAATCTCTTCTGATGTTTTTGTGAGCCATTCTGGAAAGGCACTGCAACATTATGTAAATGCTGAAACATCAGTGAGAATCTCACTTAATAAATGTGTTTAAGCTGTTGAAACCAACATACTGTCATTCCATTCTTTCCAGATAATATTAAGGCAGGATAACACCACCATTTTTGCTGAGCTCAACTTTCAGACTTCTTGCCCACAGGTAACTAAACTCTGCGATAAACAACAATGGATTTTAAAAAAGAGCCTAAATTGTCCTGAGGCATACAAGACCCAGTGTATAACAGCCTAAGGCATATCTGTGACTTAGTCCAAATAATATAACTTCAGCAGCTCCTTTGTACAAAAACAATAACAAAAAGGTCATGCTGAGAAGGAAAATTCTAGAAAGTTTTGCCAAGAGTTTTCATAACTCCCATCTTTTCAGTATATAGAAGACTACCAACTTTGTGAATTATTTAACTCAGAGATGAATTATGCTATGGACATGAAGACCCCAAAGGAATAATTCACTGTTATTGGGGTTTTGGGGGATTGTTTTGGTTTTGCTTTGTTGTTTGTTTTACTACTCTTGAAAACCTTTGTCTCACCCAGGCATAGAAACATCTGTATTCCCTTTGAAATTTTGCTTTAATAGAAGCAGAACTCTACTTGGGAGGTTCATCTGAGTCTAACTGGATCTTGTTTTTTTCCCTTCAATATTCCACAAACATCTGGCCTATGGGCAATATCCCTAATTGTAACAAAAGCATGATCACTACAGATGTTCTCCCTGAATGGAGTTTATATCAGCTTAGACCTTAGTCTTTTTGACAAAACTGCTGTTGGCTAAGACTCTGACATTGCCCTACTTAAGCAAAAAAAGGAGGATTCTTAACAGTTGGTGTCAAGGCAAACAGCCACATTAGTCAAGATCCTTGAATATCCTACTATACAGAAAGATGCTCTTATGTGAAGTTGTCAACAAACTTTAGCCTAAATCTAGAGAACAGGAAAGAATTATGAAACTGCAAGGAAAGCCCCAACCAGTTTTGATCAGTCGGATAGTGTTCTCCATTGGATAATTTCCTAATGTGAAATTCAAAGAAAATTGAGCTAAGGGAAAGGTGGCCCTTCAGATATTTTGGCATATGGCCTGCATCATTCCATACCATTGGCTATGCCAGCCAGGACTGATGGGAGTTGTAAATCAATACATCCCATGGTCCATGAGTTCCCTAATCCTGATTAGAGGTTCCTCTTTGGGTAGGACATTTGAAGAAATCTGAAGATCAGATTATTGGACAACTCTACAAGAATATGACTGAGGGACATTTGTAACTTCTGCAGAGATCATAGTTCAAAACTATTTTCGCATGCAGTAGTTCCAGTATTTTGCTTTCAAATTTTAGTTTTTATGACCTCGCCTAAAGGTCCATTCAGAACCTTTCCAGTCTCTGTGTGCTATCAGAGCATCGCTATTTTTGCCTGCCTTGCTCTGCCTAGAAACCTGTCTGAGAGAGTTGCTGCCAGATAAACTGGCTAAAGATAGAGATTCTGCAGTTTTCACCACTCCAGGTCCTAGGAGATCCAGCTGCCAGAAACTACGAGGGGGTTTCCAGGCCTTCTGAGTATAGTTATTGAGTTTGTGTGGGGTCACTGCAGGTCAAGGCCATCAGCCTTGGGGCTATTTTTGATGTGTGGGAAGGTGTTTGTGCTGTCTGCAGTGCCATACCTTTTAGTGAGAGCATTAGCCAGGGAATACCCTTTGCGCTCTGCTGCCCAGAGACAACCCCAAAGAGAGTTCAGGGATCTGTGAATCAGCAAAACATCAGACTGTTGAAGCTCCACATATTCCTTCTGAAATCTCAAGGTTGCTAGCATTTCTTTCTGCTGTGGTGTGTTGTTTTCTTTTCACATGAAAACCATGTGTAGTTTTGTGCACATTTTTTCCACTGTATGTATTAATAGTATGCATTTTCAGACATCAACTGTGGACTGTGTCTGTTCAGTCTGGAATGCAACTGGGTAAATTATGATCAAAAATAACCTGAAATGCAATTCTGACTCATCCCTAGCAGAGCTACCATTAGAATGAGGGTTCCCTTCATAAGCCATTTTAGGACATGGGATCCTGGAAAGAGGAGACGATCTTTCTGTTGCTCAAGGGAAGCTTTTTGTTTATACTTTTTTGCTGGGCAAGGCATCTTATTGTTAGATCTCTTCGTCTGAATTATTTGTTAATTGTTATAGGATAAATTGGAGGAATTCCATCTCAGTATGTCACTTCAAGGTTATCATCGAGTAGAATATAAGGAGAGTTGGTTGAGAAGGAAAGCAGGTGCTAAGCTTTTGAGCAGTTGAGAAACTGTTTAGGGAGAGAAGTACATTATTTTGTGACGAGAGGAGTAGCTATACTGTTAATTCTATTGTCTACTGGCAAAGCCATGCTCTAGGACTGTATATACAAAAATATACTTTTATTGAAACTCAGCACTTCCTGTTTGAGAGGCAGGTGGTGGTGCACCTTCCTATGAAATGTGACCTCTTCAGGTGTACATGTCCAAGAGTTTCAGAGCAGATGCTGGTATTTTCTGTGCACTTTCAAGGTGCCATTTCTCCAAAATATAAAAGCCCCAGAAGAAATGCCCTTACATTTAGAAGAAGAATATTATATTTGACCTGGAAGATATGTGAGAAAATAAAACTATTTTTGCATGGCATGCTTATAAGTCTTTCAAAGTTTTATAATACTGGGATTGTGTAATAAAGTTATTTTAGAATTTTGGACAAATATAAAGTAGTCCAAAATTTACTGAAATGATCATCAGCTGTTCATATTAAAATACATGCATCACAATATTTCTTTGTAGGAATAAACAAGTGTTTGCATGAAGTTTTACCATCCCAATTGTAAGGCCCAAAATATAAATTATTTTAAAGATGCACCAAACAGTTACAACATTGTCTGTCTGTCTTTCTTTCTTTCTTTCTTTCTTTCTTTCTTTCTTTCTTTCTTTCT
>JAIXND010000757.1:11623398-11661582 GCA_023646645.1 Varanus salvator macromaculatus | reverse complement strand
TCTTTCTTTCTTTCTTTCTTTCTTTCTTTCTTTCTTTCTTTCTTTCTTTCTTTCTTTCTCCTTTAACCTTCCTATACTCCATGCCCAGGCACAATTCAGATTGAGGCGTCTGATATTTCTATTGCATAAACAACAATTATTTGCACAGGATTGCTATTTTTTCTTATTCCTAAGACCTGGTAAAGAAACTACTGAAAAAAGAAGGAAAAAACCTTTCACAGTAGCAGCTGAGCAATATAGAAACTTTCTTCAAACAAAACCAAAATAGTCCTACCCAGTGTGAGAGAAGCTATTGAGTTTTGTTCCATCATCCCACATGTTTCCATTGTGTTTTGTGGTCTGACATAATTTTAAAAGCTGCTTAGGTTTCTGGAAATGGCTATTGCAAGATGTAGTCTGCTGTGGAATCCCTCGTAAAATGACTGAAGGCAAATACAGCTCAGCAGCGTTTAAGAATTATTTTCTTCATTAAATTCCTTTACTAAATTGGTCTGTAATTTCAGTTTTAAAAACTCAGAGAAAAAAAGCTCAGGGTTGCTATCAGCTATGAAATTATACAATCTTTAGTTTAAATTCATTAAATAGTTATGTGGAAAGGGGAACAAGCCATCTGTAATAAGCTAAAATTGCTGACACAGTCCTCATGATAGGTTCTTTCCCAGAGGTTTTTATTATAGTTATATAAGAAACCATTGACTTATGAAGTTCAAAGAAACTTTCAAAATAGATCTCTTTCTTTCTCACACACACATTTTTGAGTGATAAAGCAGGAGACTAGGAATATACCACATATTGTAATTAGAATGGCAACACCATGGAGAAAATGCCCAGGGACAACACAATGAAGATGAGGGTGATGATGATGATGAGGATTTACCAGACGTTTACAGGTGCTTTAAAAAGCAAAGGACAGGCACTCCTTTCACTGTTACATAGTTTATGGATGTGACTATTCTTTCCATAAATTAAGCTGCATTTCAGTAACAAACATACAGCCAAGTTCACTATCCGTTAGCTTTGCAATCCTGTTGCTCTGATCCTACCAGGATAGAAAGGGACAATCACCCATTGGGGCAGAGATGCAGCCAAATATTCATTGAGAATACTGATGTCACCTCCAGAACGAAATATGAACCTCAGTGATGCACAATAGTCTTCTTCAATTAACATTCCACACATACAGAAGATCCAAGCTTCAACCCACTGTATTGCCAGGTGGTGTTGTTGTTGTTAGTCGTGAAGTCATGTCCGACCCATTGTGACCCCATGAACAACATTCCTCCAGGCCTTCCTGTCCTCCGTCATCCCCCAGAGTCCACTTAAGCTCATGCCGACTGCTTCAGTGACTCCATCTAGCCACCGCATTCTCTGCTATCCCCTTCTTCTTTTGCCTTCAGTTGCCAGGCAGGACTGGGAAAAAACTTATCTCTGAAGCTCTAGAGAGCTACCAGTATATACAATGAGCTAGATGACTCTGTGGTCTGATGGCACATGTTTTCTTATCCTGGAATCATAAGTCTTCTCCAGTTTGGAAGGCAATCTAAAGAAGAGCTCCTTGTTCTTTCCTGGCTATCAACTTATATGTTCTTGACAACAGTGCCTTCAGGAAGGTCTTTCCAGAGCTGCACTTCCTTCCTGCTGCATTGATAGCTCGTAAAGCAGTGTCCTGGGCACTAAGGACAATGGGAAGTATGGTTTCCAAGGACAGTTGAGTTCATTTTGTGGCTGTCATATTCACTGGGCATGCTATGTCTCAGGCTCTTTGGCACAACAATACCACTATTTTCATTACTGTTCCTGTCACCGGGCTAGGTGTGCTTCTGCCAGGGAAGGGCTTAAGAGCTTGTGGGCAGAATTTAGAATTTAGACAGAAAACTGGGACCCAAATTCAGTTTATACTTGGATTCTTAATAGTCCAATTCCAAATTGTCATCTGCAAGCATCATAGACATGTTATGCCCACATAATCCTCTAAACATGGAGTGTATGTGTTTCCAATACAAGGTGCAAAGTGCAGTAGCAAGTATTTCCTCTGTTCCCACACCTCACATCCACTATTTCATTTGGACCGATGTTTTGATGACCCATTTGAAGTGCTTCTGGGTGGGTGAAGATGCTTGGGCCACCACTTGGATATGGCATAAGCTGTTGGCACCAGTGTCTTCCCTTTTTTGTCCAGCAGCACTGCTCTTCACTCTCTCCAGGGTCAATTGCTGACTTCAGAGATTCAGCCAACACAATCCTTTCCGTGTCACCTGTGAGCAGCGTGCAGTAGCAGCTCCACATTTGGAGCTCCAGCATTGTAGGTGGAAGAATTGGGAGTTTAAACTCTGAAAGATCCTATCCCTTCCCTCTGACAATGTTGAAAAGCCACAGGGTTGTGCCATTACTGCTTTCGTACTGCTGATAAAGAGATTCGGAGGTCTCTGGCCTCAGAACAAGTCATTCTACTCATGTCACAGTTTTTCTGCAAGGAGGCATTGCAGGGAATAGAACTTCCTCTTCCAGTTGCTGATTGGCTACCCAGAACACAGTTGAACCAGTCCTGTGGTGCTGGAGCAGTCGAAACAGTGGAACACGTTCTCTTGTATTGCAGCTTTTATAGGGAATGCAGTGAGAAATTGATTAAACCATTAATAAAAGATCTTTATGGGAATAATTCTTCCACTTTGGTATCTATGTTTTTAAAGGATGTATCTTCTTATGTTACTGGAAATGTCAAGATTTTTGTGACTGCAATGCACATTAAGAAAAATGTGTTTTCCTCTTTAAGTGAAAACGTTCTATAAATGGTACTTGTTTTAACTGTGTTTTAATTTTTTTACTGCTGTTCTGTTCTGTTCTGTTCTGTTCTTTTGTTGTTTTAATCTTCCTGGTCTGTGGCCATAAATAAAAACTAAACTAAAACACAGTGCTGTCCTTACAAAATTATCACTGGCTAGAAATCATCTTGAGTAAATGTAGGACACCTTCTTGCTGGTCCTCCCACTAATTTTTATTCAGAGACGCTGAGATTTCCATGCACCTTTCGGATAACACGAAGGGATAACTAAAGAAAGCTACTCTGATAACTGGAATAGTGCAAGCCATTTACTCAGGAAGTCATCCTGCATGCAATGACCAGAAGGCGAAACCAGCAGTGATGTGCAGAGAAACACTAGTTTGTCCAGATTCTTCAAATGCTATATTGTTGGTTTTTGCACACATTTCTTCCATAAAGTATGAAATGGAGGATTTTAAAATTTGTACAATTACAAACTTTTTTCCTCACCAAAATTTGTGCATTTTTCAATTGCAAGAAGACATTACAGAATTTACAAATTTTAGATCCATTGTGCTTGCATGTTTCACGAGCAGAAACACAATTTTTGTACATCCCTAGTAATCATATTTTTCTTTTTTTACCAGAGCAAAGTATTTTTTCAGCATTTCATTTCAATCTTTTCATTTTCACCCTCTTCAATCAGCTTCTTATGATAGTTCATACCAAAAACAACATAAACACAATAGCAGACAGTGCTATTCAGTTATCCTTAAAAATAAGGTACCACTCGACTTTCCAGGTAAATTTGCCTTAGCCTTTCTGATACAAGGGTGAATGAGGGCACCTTTCTGTGAGCAACCTCTTGACATTTGCAAACAAGTATTCAATTTTTTTGTTGTGTTGATGAGAACTCAACATGTGTAGAAATGTAGCTTTTCCTTCCTAAACTCTCCTCAGGAAAGTTGTTTATGGGTTATAGAGTTTTAAACTACTTGGGATATGGTCCTGAAGTACAAATAATGCATTAGAATTCAGGATATATTAATAAGTCTATATCTAGTTCAGGCCAGTTGCATATGAATTCAGTCATAAGCTCTGATTTCTGCATCATTTTGCAATTTTAAACACAAACACACACAGAGCGAGAGAGTGAGCGAGAGAGAGAGATTCCTATTTATTTTATTTTTGTTTGCAGTTTCTTCTAATAAAGATATATCAATGTTTGAGACAAGACTTGAATCACAAGTGGAATCCAAAAGGTAATTGTTTTCGAGTCCAAGAAGTACTAATTAAGCTACTCTAATTAAAAATAAAGTCCAGACAAAATTCAATCCCTATAACAAATACGAACCCCCTATTTTCATTCTAATGATTAAATACACTGCAATGTATTTAGAGCACCAGTTCATTCTTATCGGTTAGTTCAACCCTGGCAACTTATGTGGTCTACTGGATGGTGACTGAAAAACACTCTTGGGATCCCAGGCAAGAGGATCTCTGTTGAGCACATTAACAAACAGTTCCAGTAAAATCAACTGCCAGATGAGAGGCAGCTATTCCAGGCTATGGACAGAAGGGTAAAAAGTCCTTTTCCCACCACAGCATGTGATGGTGGGTAGAGAGGAACAGCTGAGTCAGGTTATGCACAGATGAGTCCTGGTCAGTCATCCAGGATGGATGCAGATGCTGTTGCCACACTGAAACTCCTGGTGTGGGGAAAGCCTGACGATTTGTTCTTAGAAATGACAGCTCCCACTGGGTAAGTGGAAAGTTGCAAGGTACTGGTTTGAAAAGGGCCTGAAAAGAATTTCTGTACTCTTATTCGTAAAGAATGGTGAGTTCAGTTTTGCTTGGGCTGATGATAAATCTTATGAACTATCTACATTGCAATCTTGAACTGCTTCTGTGTCATGTGCCAGTAAACACTGCCCCTGAACTCCACATTATCCTCATGGCTGTCATTTGACCCTGTTCCTGCTCTGTTTGTTAAACAAATAATTGGAAGGAAGCACAGCCAAATTCACAGGTTCTTGCTATTTTACAGAAAATGCAATAACTTTTAGTTATTGTCTCCATTTCTTTATGAACAAGCATTTCCCAACCCTTGGCAAGGATTCTGTAACAGTTATTCCTGTGGCTGGTGTTGTTTTCTTTACAAAAATCTTAGCTGTACATGGGTTGTCTTCTGTAATGTAAAGATAAACATGCATTTTATTCTGTATTACTGATACTCACATGTGCATTTATCAAAACACTACAAAAATGCTAGTGGGGTTGCACATGCATTGTATTTGCACGATAACTCTTTTTGGCTGCTGTTTTATTGGTACAGTGGTACCTCAGCTCACGAATGCCTCAGTTCACAACCAAATCGGGTTGCGAACATAAATTTCATAAAAATTTTGCCATAGGTCACGAACTCTTCATTGGATGACGATTGCAAGTGCACCCGCCTTCCCTGCACGGGCGTGATCGCAGTCATGCTGGGGTGGGGAGAGATGTCCGCGTTCGTGCTTGGAAGGAGATGGCCACGATTGCACCTGTGTTCCCTGCCCAAGTGCCCCCATGCTCCCCCATGCACCTGCAACCATGCCCACCTCCCCCCAGCATGCCCACCTCCCCCTGCATGCCCACGCCTGTGCCCGCCTCGGCCCTGTGCTCCAGTGCCCGCCTCCCTCCAATCACCCTCCTCCCCCCCCAGCACACCCACGATTGCACCTGTCTCCCCTCCCCCACATGATTGCTGGTGGGGGGAGATGGCCTTGATCTTTGTTGTTCTTTGTCACTTTGCTTCAAATTTTTGCGAGTAACAAAACAAATAGTTGCAGAACGGATTAACCTTATTTACATTGACCCTTATGGGGAAATTTGACTTGGGTCACGACCAATTTGGGTCACACCCAGAGTCCTGGAATGGATTAAGTTCATGAGCCAAGGTACCACTGTATGTGGGAGGGCATCAGTAACACTGCAATTATATAGATACTTGTTTTGCAGTATCCCATCAATGCACATGTTCATAGCAACTGTGCAGAGTGAAAATGAAAGCTGTGGCCCAATTCCTCATGGTCCAGTACCAAAATTCTTATAAAAATTATCTTGAGTTGCCCTAGAATTAGAATACAGAAACACTGTAATGAAGGACAGAGTGAACTCATCAAACCCTTAATGCTGAGGCTTTCAGAGATAGACTTGGGTTTCCAAGGGCTGGGAGGATCACACACCCCAGTGTTTTTTTTAACAGAGTCATTCTTCACTCTATGTTTTTAGGTGTTCTACTTTTTCATGTTTCATTTAATATTTTGTTTCTTTTGTTGCATTTGATTGCATGCCTTTATGTGCTGTTGTAAACTGCCCAGAGATCTCTGGCTATGGAAAAGAACCGAAATAAAATTAATTACTTAATCTGCAACAATGTAGGATGTGGACACTTGGAAAACTATCACTTGGGCAGCCCTGCAGAAAGTATTTATTCTGAGCGTGCTTTGCAGCCAGGGTGGAACTAGGGGCTCTCCTGACATTTTAGCCTACAGTTCTGATCAGTATAGTCAGTGATGGGAATTGTGGCCCAGAAATGTTGGCTTACAAGTTGCCTGCTTCTGCTTTAAATCATCCAGGCAGGTTAAGAAGAGAACAGCAAGGAAACAATAATTTCCCCATTCTTCACAAGAATATAACGTCCTAGAAAATTTAATGTAAGTATCCATACTGAACAGAAACTTTTATAGTCTATATGTAAATACAAGCATGTTTAAGGACCTGCACTGGCCCTAACTAGAAACAAAATACTGGACAAAATGAAATGGCAGCTCCTGGTTTTGGGGTTCAGGGTTTGAGCAAGGGAACTTGAGCATGCTCCCTTTCTCTGTGCACGTATCTCTTACTATTCTCACACTTCCTCATTTGCTTGCCCTCTGCCTTTGGCCCCAATCCACCATGGTGCATGAAGCCTCTTTTTCCTGGCAGCATTAATTTGTTTAGAGTAGACATACAGTGACAGCAATAAGAAAGTAACTGGAGCAGCTTCGAAGGATAGTAAGCCTTTCCAAATGAGCAGCATTACTTTTTCTATTTTCAGCCCTGACTAAATGTCCTCTGTCTAATCCAAGCATCTGTCTAATCCAAGCATCTGTTCTGATAATCCATGTACAATCTTTGGTTTAAATAACACATGTAAAATTGTTACTGATATATTACAGGTAAGATACTGAATTAAGTTGCCTAATGCTATCATTCTTGGATAGTAATATATATATATATATATTAGCATTTTTATGCCACCCCCATCGCAGAAAGCCTCGGGGCGGCTTCCAAAGTAGAATAAACAAATATAGAATAAACATTAAAAATCCAGAGTATCTCGGCAATAGTATAAGACCAGTAAATAAAAACAACAATTAACAATTAAAATATTGTTTCAATTAAAAGGTCTTGCAGAATATATATTAGAGTTAACAGCAAGAAAATAACAAAATGAACTTGAAATGATGAGTAGACATTGAGTTTTGAAAATGAATTTCAAGAACTTCAGAAAACTTATGCCTTACTGATTCAAACAGTCCTAATTTCAACTGAAGCGAAAAGAAAGGTTAAAAAAGGATTATACCATTTAATTTTCAAGACACTTCTCTATACTATTAGGGTACCATCAGAATTTCAGTTAAGCCAACATTAAAAAGTGAAATTCAAAAAGAATTTTGAGGTCTGTAATCTCTGAAGGAATTCCAAGGGGATTCCTAAATTATTTTGTAAAGGCTACTGGAATTTTCTCTGCCTATTTAAAATGTTGCACCTTGATTCTGAGGCCCAAAGGATATGGAAAGTTTCTCAGCATTTTCTTCTTTGTTGTAGATTCTCACAACTATCAGCAGCAAAATGTGTGTCTGTGTGATAAAATATGAGAGGGAGTATGAAAAGCCCTAAGTATACCTAGGAAACATCAGAAATTATCCTTTGCAGCTAGTGGGGTTCATCTCGAACTAACTAGGGTTAAAAACAGAGAATAACTACCCCTTTTTTGGAGGGGGAGCAGGAAGTGGCAGACCACAAAAGTCTCAAATTCAGTCTCTGGAAAGTGTGGTTCAAGGCATTTTGTTGTTGTTAGTCGTGAAGTCGTATCTCAATCATCGCGACCCCATGGACAACATTCCTCCAAGCCTTCCTATCCTCCACCATCTCCCGGAGTCCACTCAAGCTCACACCGACTGCTTCAGTGACTCGATCTAGCCACCTCATCCTCTGCTGTCCCCTTCTTTTGCCATCAATTATTCCCAGCATTAGGCTCTTCTCCAGGAACTCCTTCCTTCTCATTAGGTGGCCAACCTTCATCTTCAGGATCTGGCCTTCTAAAGAGCAGTCAGGGTTGATCTCCTCTAGGACTCACTGGTTTGATCACCTTGCGGTCCAAGGGACTTGCAGGAGTCTTCTCCAGCACCACAATTCAAAGGCCTCGATTCTTCGGCGCTCAGCCTTCCAACTTTCACAGCCATACATTGCAACTGGGAAAACCATAGACTTGACTATACGCACTTTTGTTGGCAGGGTCATGTCTCTGCTTTTTAGTATGCTGTCTAGATTTGCCATAGCTTTCCTCCCCAGGAGCAAGTGTCTTTTAATTTCTTGGCTGCAGTCCCCATCTGTGGCGATCTTGGAGCCCAGGAAAATAAAATCTGTCACTACCTCCATTTCTTCCCCATCTATTTGCCAGGAAGTGAGAGGACTGGATGCCATGATCTTAGTTTTCTTAATGTTGAGTTTCAAGTCACCTTCTGTGCTCTCCTCCTTCACCCACATCAAGAGACCCTTTAGTTCCTCTTCACTTTCTGCCATTAGAGTGGTATCATCTGTATATCTGAGGTTGTTGATATTTCTCCCAGCAATCTTAATTCCAACTGGTGATTCATCTAACCCCGCCTTTCTCATGATGTGCTCTGCATATAAGTTAAATAGGCAGGGCAACAGTATACAGCCTTGCCGAACTCCTTTCTCAATTTTGAACCAATCAGTGGTTCCGTGTCCAGTTCTCACTGTTGCTTCATGACCTGCATACAGGTTTCTCAAGAGACAAAAAAGATGGTCGGCTACTCCCATCTCTTTAAGAACTTGCCACAATTTGTTGTGATCCACACAATCAAAGGCTTTAGCATAATCAATGAAGCAGAAGAGATGTTTTTCTGGAACTCCCTAGCTTTCTTCTTTTCTTTCTTTGCACTGTTCATTTAAGATGGCATTCTTATCTCTTCTAGCTATTCTCTGGAATTCTGCATTCACTTGGGTGTATCTTTCTCTTTCTCCCTTGCCTTTCACTTCCCTTCTTTCCTCAGCTATTTGTAAAGTTTCCTCAGACAGACATTTTGCTTTCTTGCATTTTTTTTTTGTTTGGGATGGTTTTAGTTGCTGCCTCTTGTACAATGTTGTGAACCTCTGTCCACAGTTCTTCAGGCACTCTGTCTGTCAGATCTAAGTCCTCAAATCTATTTGTCACCTACTGTATATTACTCAGGGATATGATTTAGATCATACCTGAGTGGCCTAGTGCTTTTCCCTACTTTCTGCAATTTAAGCCTAAATTTTGCAACGAGAAGCTCATGATCTGAGCCACAGTTAGTTCCTGGTCTAGTTTTTACTGACTGTATAGAGCTTCTCTATCTTTGGCTGCAGAGCACATAGTCAATCTGATTTCTGTGTTGACCGTCTGATGATGTCCATGTGTAGAACCATCTCTTGGGTTGTTGGAAAAGAATGTTTGCTATGACCATTGTATTCTCTTGACAAAATTCTACCAGCCTGTGCCCTGCTTCATTTTGTACTTCAAGGCCAAACTTGCCTGTTATTCTGGTTATCTTTTGGCTTCCTACTTTAGCATTCCAATCCCCCATGATGATAAGGACATCATGTTTTGGTGTTAATTCTAGGTGTTGTAGGCCTTCATAGAACTGGTCAACTTCAGCCTCTTCAGCACCACTGGTTGGGGCATAGACTTGGACTAATATGATGTTGAATTGTTTGCCTTGGATTCGAACTGAGATCATTCTGTCATTTTGGAGATTGTATCCCAGTACTGCTTTTCCTACTCTTTTATTGACTATGAAGGCTACTCCATTTCTTCTGAGGGATTCTTGCCCGAGTAGTATACCTGATGGTCGTCTGAATTAAATTCACCCATGCCTGTCCATTTTAGTTCACTGATTCCTAAGATGTCGATGTTCAGTCTTGTCATCTCTTGTTTGACCACATCCAGCTTGCCTTGATTCATGGATCTTACATTCCAGGTTCCTATGGAGTATAGATCTTTGCAGCATTGGACTCTCCTTTCACCACCAGATACATCAGCAACTGAGTGTCCTTTCGGCTTTGACCCAGTAGCTTCATTCTTTCTGGCGCTACTAGTACTCGTCCTCCACTCTTCCCCAGTAGCATATTGGACACCTTCCGACCTGAGGGGCTCATCTTCCGGTGTCATATCTTTTTGCCTTTTGGTTTTCATGTCCATGGGGTTTTCATGGCAAAGATACTGGAGTGGGTTGCCATTTCCTTCTCCAGTGGATCACGTTTTGTCAGAGCTCTCTGCTATGACCTGTCCGTCTTGGGTGGCCCTGCACAGCATAGCTCATAGCTTCATTGAGCTACGCAAGCCCCTTCGCCATGACAAGGCAGTGATCCATGAAGGAGCAGTGATTCTTAGGTTGCAGGTAAAATACCTGCTTGATGGAAAGGCGGAAAGACCCATCTTTGCTTGAGACTCTGGGAAATTACTGGCAGTAAATGCTGTTGGGCTAGCTGGATCAATGTTTATTATTTATTTATTTGTTTATTTATTAAAACATTTCTAGGCTGCCCCATCACAACAAAGCCTCGGGGTGGCTTACAACAATAAAAATTACAACATTACTCCTTAAAACCATTCCACCCCCCCCCCCAGTGCATCTCGGCTAACCCTATAAAATACAATCCTAAATTAAATTTAAACAAATTATAAAAAATTAACTAAACAATAATGAATACAAACAATTAACTATAAACAAATTATCAACAATTAAACTAGACAATTAAATAAATACATACAATTAAACCATAAACCAATTAACAAAATTAACAATTAAAATATGATTTAAATATTTATTTATTTTATTTATTATTTATTAAAACATTTATAGGCCGCCCCATCGCAACAAAGCCTCAGGGCGGCTTACAACATAAGTTAAAATACAAAAATACAAAATAATAGAAATATTAAAATAATTTATCCCTCCCCCTGGCGCCGAAAAACATTCACCTGGCACCGAAAAACAAATAACGACAGCGCCAGGCGGACCTCTCTGGGGAGTGCATTCCATAACTGGGGCGCCACCGCCGAGAAAGCCCTCCTCTGGGTACTCACCCTCTTAATCTCATTCACTGAGGGTTCTCGGAGGAGGGCCTCCATTGCTGAACTCAGAGGGCAGGAGGGCATATATGGGCGTAAGCGTTCCATTAGGTATCCAGGTCCCAAGCCGTTTAGGGCTTTATAGGTCAAAACCAACACCTTGAATTGGGCCTGGACCTCAATCGGGAGCCAGTGGAGCTGACGGAGAACTGGGGTTATATGAGAATAACGCCCAGTCCCCGTCAGCAACCTGGCAGCTCTATTTTGCACCAACTGAAGTATCCGAACTGTCTTCAAGGGTAGCCCCACATAGAGTGCGTTACAGAAGTCTAGTCGGGAAGTCACCAGTGCGTGTGTCACTGTCGCCAGGCAGTCGTGGTCTAGGAAGGGATGCAGCTGATGTATCAGCCGAAGCTGTAGGAAAGCACTCCTCGCCGCTGCCGTCACCTGAGCATGTAACAGCAGTTCCAGGTCGAGGAGTACTCCCAAGCTGCGAACCTTGTCCTTTAGAGGGAGTGCAACCCCATCCAGGGCAAGGCCCAAGTCTCCTGTTCCAAGGCCTGAACCGCCCACCAACAGGACCTCTGTCTTGTCTGGATTGAGCTTCAGTTTATTGGCCCTCATCCAGCCCATTACCTTGGCCAGGCAGTGGTTCAGCACAGCCACCACCTCACCAGGATCAGTAGAGAATGAGAGGTAGAGCTGGGTATCATCAGCATACTGATGACTCCGCAGCCCACACCTCCTAATGATTTCTCCCAGCGGTTTCATGTAGATGTTAAATAGCAAGGGGGACAAAATGGAACCCTGCGGTACTCCATGGCATAACTGCCATGGTGCAGAGCCATAGTCCCCCAGCACCTCCTTCTGAAATCGGCCATTGAGGTAGGAGCGGAACCACCGCCTAGCGGTGCCTCCAACTCCCAATCTCTCCAGCCTATCCAGAAGGATACCATGGTCGATGGTATCGAAAGCTGCTGAGAGGTCCAGGAGAACCAACAAGGACGCACTCCCCCTGTCTCTCTCCCTGCACAGGTCATCGTACAGGGTGACCAAGGCAGATTCAGTGCTGTACCCGGGTCTGAAACTGGACTGAAATGGGTCCAGATAATCCATCTCATCCAAGAGTGCTTGGAGTTGTCCTGGCACCACCCGCTCTAGTATCTTGCCCAAGAACGGGATGTTGGCCACCGGTCTATAATTGGCGGCCACCTCTGGATCCATGGATGCCTTCTTTAGGACTGGCCAGACTACCACCTCCTTTAAGGGTGCAGGTACCCGGCCGTCTCTTAAAGAGGCATTGACCACCTCCAGGATCCAGGGCCCAATCCCGTCCTTGGCTGTCTTGAGTAGCCAAGAAGGGCATGGGTCTAGTAAGCAAGTGGTAGGGTGTACTCGTCCTAGCACCTTGTCCACATCATCAGTCCGCAGCAAGTGAAATTCATCCATTAAGTGTGGACCAGCCGGCGTCGATGGCAACTCCCCAGCAGAATCTGATTCCAAAGTAGAGTCAAGCTCGTAGCGTATCTGAGTGATTTCTCCCGAAAATGCTGGGCAAACTCATCGCAGCGGGCCTTCGAGGGCGGCACCAGATTTTTCTTTGGGCCTGGATGTACTAAGCTCTGCAGCACTCAAAAGAGCTCAGCCGAATGGCATTGTGAGGAGGCAATGAAAACGGAGAATTTCTTCTTTGCCATCCTCACCGCCACAGCATAGGCACGATAATGTGCACATAAGTGTGTTCGGTCAGATACTCGACGTGATCTCCTCCACCTGCCCTCTAGACGTCTCCCAACCTGCTTCATCGCCCGCAATTTGGTCGTATACCACGGAGATGAACGGGCTCCGCCAGGCAGAAGAGGGTGCTTGGGAGTGATCATGTCAGTAGCCCTGGCCATCTCCTCATTCCACAATTCAACCAGGGCATCAACAGGATCACCAGCCTTATCAACTGGAAAGTCCCCCAGAGCATTCAGGTATCCTTCAGGATCCATCCTGCTCCGCGGGAAGACCCACACAATCGGGTCTGCACCCTTACAGAGGGAGAGGCCACTCTCAAGCTCAAACCTTATGAGGAAGTGATCTGACCATGACAGGGGCGACAAGCTTAAATTCCTCACCCTCAGATCACCCTCTTCCTGTCCCATTGAGAAAACCAGGTCCAGAGTGTGTCCACCTTCATGGGTTGGGCCAATGACATGTTGAGACAGCCCCATGGCTGTCATGGAGGCCATGAAGTCCTCAGCTGCCCTGGTTAGAGCCGCCTCGGCATGGAAATTGAAGTCTCCCAGGACCACCATCCTGGGAGTCTTCAACACCAGGTCTGAGACGACTTCCAAATTCCATGTTCTGGTCTTGTAGAAGGCCATGTTCCCAGTTCTGGACAATGCAGTAACACCAGCCATTCAGCACAAGCCTTTTTACTGAAAATGCCAATATAAGTTTTCTGCAATGCAAAATCTTCTTTCTAGAATGTTGAAGAATAATGCTCCCTATTTCTTTTACCAGTGGACCACGTTGATTTTTCATGAAGCATTAACATAACATAGGTTCCCCCAGGCTATTTGAAGATAGTAATTTTTTAAGATTAAATTGGCTTGCTTAGACTGACACAGCATTTGATCTGCTTGGTTTTTATTTTCAGAGCAACCAAGTATCTCCTAAACTTTATTCTTCCCACGTGACACATTCTCCATTGAAAACAGCTATCCCATCACCATGTCGGTCCCTGTGGTTATGGCATATAGTCTATGGAATGATTCTCCGTGGAGATTGCTCTGTCCCTGCAACCACTCTGCTTGTTCCATTTCCTTCTGCTAATTTCACTATCAAGAGCTCTCCTGCTGAAGAGAGAATGGCTTCTAACTTATGAGGGTTTAGCATTTCCTTTTACAATGGCATGCTAAGATTTGCTTTGTGATTCATTTTAGCCGACTTTTGAATTGCCACACCATTTTGTAGTGGTCACAGAATAAGAGACTGTGTGGGAAGCTGTAGGAAATCATCTGGGATTACCTTGCTACATATCTGATTGCACTTAGCAGCACTGAGAAGTAAATAGCACTTGAAAAAGAAGTCTACAAATATTATGCAGTCCTAGCAGCAATGGTGGTGCAGACTCAAATCAAACTGCTGTACTGTGATGAGTCACAGTTGGGTGGTCCATGCACTCTCCTTTCTGTGCTCAAGCTATTATGTCATGCAGGAAGAGTTTCCACCAAAAGTGAAATTCAAGGAAAGTGTGGGATTTAATCTCCAGGTAAAACGCTATAAATGCCAACAGATATTGCATACAATGAGAAATTAAAAACCTCTTACTGCCATTCTTTCTTCCATGCATGCTTTTTTAATTGCTTCGGCAAACTTCCAAATTACAACTTGGCCCACATCAAAGGGTATCACCTTTTTAGAAAGGACAGGAAGGGAAAGAGAGGTGGGGGCATGGCTTTATACATCAGGGAAGGGATAGGATGCAGTGAGATAGAATGCAGCACAGATGGGGATTCCGTAGAGGCAGTCTGGGTGAAACTTAGGGGTTTTGACAGGGAAAGAGACCTGACAGTGGGGGTATGTTATCGCCCCCAGGTCAACTTGAGACCCTGGATGATATCCTGACAGACCAGATTTTAAGGATATCTCGGGGGAGAGACACAGTAATTATGGGAGATTTCAGTCTCCTGGATATTACTTGGGAGACTCACTCGGTGGTGACAGCCAGGTCACGTTGCTTCCTAGAAGCTATAGAGGGAGGGCTTTTCACACAGAGGGTCCGAGAGGCGATGGGGGGGGGGAAACATCCTTGACTTGGTCTTGACCAATAGGGAGAAGCTGATAGATGAAGTACAGATTAGGAGAGCTCTGGATGCGAGTGATCACTCCATCCTTTGCTTTGAGATCAAGGGAATGGGGACATGCAGCAGAGCGAGCACTAGAAACTGGGACTTCAAGAGGGCCAACTTTGGCCAACTGAAAGCCAGACTGGGGAAAGTCTCCTGGGATAGGTTACTGGAAGGTAAGCGAGTTGAGGAGGGGTAGGTGGCACTCAAAAGGGAGGTTTTGGAGGCACAAGCCTTGACAATACCTCTAGTCAGTAAGGTGGGGAGGCGGAGGAGAGTGCCGCCATGGATGCGAAAGGAGGTAGTTAGAGGGATTAGACGAAAGAGGAACCTCCGTAGGAAATGGGTACTGGGGGAAATAGACCAAAGGGTATACCGGGAGGAGGAGGCCCGTTGCAGAAGGATTCTTCACAAGGCTAAGGCTGATTATGAGCTGAGACTTTCCAAGAATATCAAGAGCAACAAAAAGGGCTTCTTTCAGCATGTAAATAGGAAAAGGAAGGGGAGACAAGTGGTGGGACCACTAAATAAGGAGGAAGGAGATCCAGTGACTGATATGAGGGAACAGGCACAGATGCTAAATGACTATTTTGCCTCTGTGTTCTCCCCAAAGCAGGACGGGGGATATCCGTATAGGACATTGGATGAGGCTGGGGACTTAGGGGCAGAGATTAGAGTCACCCCCCTTGAAGTCGAGGGGCTCCTCAGGGCACTGGACATTACAAAGGCACCAGGCCCTGATGGGTTACACCCGAGAGTACTTAGAGAGTTGGCAGGGGTTCTCTCACGCCCACTGGCCTCCATTTTTGAGAACTCGTGGAGAACGGGTGACATTCCAGAGGACTGGAGGGTGGCATCGGTGGTCCCAATTTTCAAAAAGGGTAGAAGGAAGGACATGAGGAATTATAGACCGGTTAGCCTTATGTCCATTGTAGGAAAAACAATGGAAAGGTTCATAATAGAGAGAGATCTAGTGATGCTAGATAGGGAAGAGAGGCTGACAGCCACACAACACGGCTTCTGCAAAAACAGGTCCTGCCAGACAAACCTTGTGGAATTCTATGACAAGGTTTCAAGATGGCTAGATAGAGGGGATGCAGTGGATGTGGTATACCTGGATTTCAGCAAGGCCTTTGACAAAGTGCCCCATGATATCCTGGTGGAGAAACTGAGGAGTTTTGGGATACACCAAAGCACTCTCCGGTGGATTAAGGCATGGTTGACTGACCGAAAGCAGAAGGTAACCATTAGCGGGGAATCATCGGGATGGCAGCCAGTGACAAGCAGGGTCCCTGCTCCTGTCCTGGAGCCGATCCTGTTTAATCTTTTCATTAACAACATGGAAGAAGGGGTGAACAGTGGAGCAGTGGCCACAACTGAGGAGCAGGTACTCCAGATCCAAAAGGATCTGGACAGACTATGGAAGTGGGCAGGAGACAACAGGATGGTGTTCAATGTGGATAAGTGCAAGATCTTGCACTTGGGGCATAGGAATAGCTGTCATAAGTACAGGTTAGGGGACAAGTGGCTGGAGAGCAGCACTTGTGAAAGGGGCCTCGGGGTACTGGTTGACTGCAGGCTAAACATGAGTCAGCAGTGTGATGCGGTGGTCAAGAGGGCGAATGCCACCCTTGGTTGCCTAGCCAGAAGTGTGGCTTCTAGATCAAGAGAAGTATTACTACCACTCTACATGACTCTGGTGCACCCTCAACTGGAGTATTGTGTTCAGTTTTGGGCCCCTCATTATTATCCTTTTTACATTATCCCTCATTATCCTTTTTACAGAAAAGATATAGCCAGGTTGGAGTCAGTGCAGCGTAGGGCCACAAGGATGGTGGCTGGTTTGCAGGGGATGCCATATGAGGCAAGACTGAGGGAACTGGGTCTCTTCAGCTTGGAGAAGAGGAGACTCAGGGGATATGTTGGCGACATACAGGTATGTGAGGGGGTGTCACATGCAGATGGGTAGAGACCTGTTCTCCCCTGCAGAGGAAGGTAGGACGCGCTCCAATGGAGCAAAGCTCAGGGAACCCAGGTTCCATTTGGATGCCAGGAAGCACTTCCTGACAGTTAGGACCCTGAGGGTGTGGAATGGGCTTCCACGAGAGGTCGTTGAGGCCCCATCAGTGAGGGTGTTCAAAGACAGGCTGGACTGTCTTTGAATGGGCATGTCATGAGTGGAGCCGGCTGGTGCCAGAGGTCAGACTAGATGGCCCAGGAGACCCCTTCTGACTCACTCTGTTTCTATGTTTCTAATTTCACTGGCACTGAATATATACCAGAGCTTGCAATGGTGTATTAAATATATGGTGAATTGTGAAATGGACACTGGGTATGATAATACCGAAAGGATTTCTACCGACATTCAGTTGTATTATGATTGCAGTTTGATACACTGGTTGGAAGAAATCTAGATTATCTGATTAAAACCATATTACAAGAGATATTGTACATTTTACTACATCTCAATGATATACACAACTGATAGTATATACAGCTCTGCACTGGCATGTAGCCTTTGAGTACAACCAAGCCAAAGTTAGTAAGGATGTAATCCTGTATAAAATTGCATAGGAGTGCACTAAACATGTAAAGTACAGCACTAGAAGTGTATTGAAATAATGTACAGTGAGAACAATATAATTCAACCCTATTTGTTTTCCCTTTGTATCCCATTTGGCCTTTGGTACACCATGCAAGATCTAATTGTATACTCAAGTGATTCATAAGGGTGAAATACAATTTCTTTCCCAAGATAACCTAAAAAGTGTTATGTCCATCACTCATTTCTTAAGCTTTAATAAAACTTGCTCTCACCTATGTTCTTACTGAAAGAATCAGTCATATTTAGCTTTGAGAAAAGAAGGCTGAGAGGAGAAATGATAGCACTCTTCAAGTACTGGAAAGGTTGTCACACAGAGGAAGGCTGGAATTTTTTGATCATCTCAGAATCCAGGACATAGAATTATGGGCTAAAGTTACAGGAAGCCAGATTCCACCTAAACATTAGTGGGGGAAAATATTTACTGTTACAGCAATACAGCAATGGGACCACATATCTAGGGAGAACATGGGCTTTCCCACACTGGAGACATTGAAGGCATAGCTGGACAGCCACCTGCTGGGGATACCTGGAGTCTTGCACTGAGCCAGGGATTGGACCTGATTGCCTTATGGGCCCTTTCCAGCTCTACAGTTCTATGATTCTGTTTTATCTGGTCTGTACTGCTTCAAATTATGGTAAACACTTGCATGTTTGAATGGTGCACTGCAAATAAATGCTTCTCAGTGGAAATCTATGTTTCAGGCAGAAGGGTTCTAGCTTAGTCTTCCTTCTGACATGTTAGTTTTCCATATTCAGGAAAGTTTGTTTTCTTTTTTTAATGGAGGAACATTATTGTCTGATCCCTAACCTGTAGTTTGAAATGGTACAGCTGAGATGAAAATTTACCAGAGCTAGACCTGAATTTCATGGCCTTGTACCTTTTCAGTTTATAATTGGGTGGAAGAAGGTGCCTTTCCCTCTCCTTTTTCATTTGTGACATTCATGAAAATAGACAAGCATTTCTGCTAATATACAGTTGTACTCTAAATGTAAATAAACCGTTGCCTTGAGACTAGAAATGCTGTATGTGTTCTTGACTTCCCAAACATAATTAAAGCTTAAGGTTGATAAGCATGTTGAAAAGTATTTCTTAATATTTGTTTATCATAATTATAAAGTGGTCTACTTGAACTCTCACTGTACCTGTTGAAACTGTTTCATTTGTTCAGTGGAAATAAATTAATGTGGTCCATTACACTTTAATAGTATATTTGGTAAACATAGCTATGCGATACGGATCTGAAGAAAATCATTTGCTTTTGACCTAATAAGTGCTCAGGCATGTTTAAGTGTATAGTATAGCATTACAGCTTAAAAGGCATGTGCGTATGTGTGTTCGCCATGATGAAGTGCCTATGTGTGAAACGATTTTCAACTTGTTCCGCTTAACAGCTCCTTTTCAAAGGAAGACATGAAAATTAGAAAGTAACAGCTTAAGGTCAGTAGAAGACCCCAATTCAGCAATGGATTGCATCTGGAGCTTTGGCCGGCAGCCTTGCATTTGCCTTTAGTCAAGGCACCACCTCTTGAGTTCAGTGGCATCCTGAGGATTATATCTTAAAAGCAAGTCCCATCAACCTACCTATAGATTGCTAATGTACAGATTTTTTATTGTATAAAATGTGGTCTGTATTTTGGAAGGGATTCCTAATGACTCCAAGACATAATGCATTGATTCTTCAAAAGACATGTAAACTTAGTATTTGAAGAATGGCACTCCCAAACCTACCTGGTGTTAGGCAGAGTGGGGAAAAGTAGGGTTACTCAAGGAATTTGATCTTCATGAATTCTGAGGAAAACTGATCTGAGCCAAACACTTCCCAAATAAGCCTTCAGATCACAGCACAATTGATGTAGGAGTTCACCTTTCTTAACATTTGTGGAGCATTCCTCAGATTAAGGGAAAAAAAGGATCAAAAGTGCTTTTATATATACAATTCTGCTTAGCTATCTGTGCTAAAACATTTAGCTAAAATGTTAACAAATTGAGCTAGAGTTTCTTAAATACATTTTTTCAAAGTAAATATTTGAGTGTTGCTCAGAAGTATCTTTTCTTCACTGACTTAGAAGATACATGAAATAATTTTCTTCACATTTTTTTGTTTGTTGTTTGGATATTGGCTGCTTCCCCCAATGCACACACTACAGTGTTATGTCTAGGAGGTTGTGGGGAACATAAAATGCCCACTGCCCACACAGTTACTCCTTAGTGATATATAAGAAATTTATTTCAGTTAATTTTTACCATAATTTCACCACCTGGACATGAACACAATCTGCTTTCCAAATCCATACATTTTCAAGTTTGTGATTTCAATCATGGAAAAACAAATGCATGCATTTCAAAAATTTGCATGAAAATACTATACTCTTGAAAGTTTTACACAAACAATAGTTAATCAGTGTGAGAATACACATGCATTCCAAAAGTGACATGTCCAATATGCACGGATTTTCATCCAAGGAGGAGCACAGCTCACAATCTGATATTGGAAAGCTGTGCCATAGGGCTTCTTCTCTGGAGTGTGGTAAAGACATGACAAGTCCCTTTCAGAATGACTGTAAATACGTTGCATGTTTTCTCTGATGATTCTTTATTGGCATGGCTAAGGGTTCTTTTAGAGGATTTTGAACTTCATTGCTGGCCCTGCCTATGACATTAGAATATAAGAACATCTATGTTGGATCAGCCCAAAGGCTAAATTTGCAGACCATGGAAAGTCTACAAACAAGAAATGAATTCAGCAACACTTTTTCCCTCATATTCTCCAGCATATTCAGCAACCTCTGAAGTAACATCCACAAATCATGACTAGTGGCTATTGATAGCTTTATCTCCCATGCATTTTTTCTATTTTCCATTTAAACCATAAAAGTTTGTGTTCATCTTGTATATCCTGTAGCAAAAGGATACAAGAATACCTGTGTACCTTCGCAGAAAAGCTTAAGTAGTGCTCAACTTCTTTTTATCATTTATTGCATTGCATTTATATCCTATCTTTCTCTTGCAAGGAACCCAAGGCAATTTCCAAGGTTCTCCTCCTCTCCATTTTACCTTCAGAACAGTAACCCTGTAAGGCAGGTTAGGCTGAGAGGCAGTGACTGGACCGAAGTCACCCAGTGGGCTTCATGCCTGAATTGGAATCATAGTCCTGATCTCCTGATTTCCAGTCAAACAGTCTTAAGCTTTGTAGCATATTCTCCCATTTGGCACCAGACAAAGAGCTTTTTTATTTAATGAAGCACCGGAGAATTATTATTTGAGAAATAATTACTTGAGAAAAAATAATCATTTTAGCATTTTTAGAACTGCTTTATTCTCTATTACTAGTTAATTTGTTTTCTCTTGTGATGTGTTCTCTTTGTTGGTTTCTCTTTATCTTGTGTGCTCACTTGGAATCTGTTTGTATACTACTCAGTAAGCTATGGCTATTGCATGGATTACAAAAGGGTGTGTGCCACATCTTTTCACCATTTTTGCATTTGACTTCACTGAAAATTGAATATGTAGGACAGCCTAGCTATGGTTATCATTTTCTCCTGCCACTTGGTTTATAATTTTCATGTTCCCTTTTCAGGCATATGCAAGTAGCCTGGATGCTTCTGGGAATTCCTCTCCTCTCAATGGATGCATGATCCGCTCTCCTATTTTTCAGCCACCATTGTGGGTCTGAAGCTGAATGCTTTGTTTTCTACCCAGAGTTGTGATCCATAAGTTACTCAGCAATACTGATCTTTGTGACCTTAGTGTGTGAAGAGTTGCAGTCCAATGAAACTTCATGAAGCTCATCTAGAATTCTTTCAAGTTTTGTTCTGAGCAATACAAGGGATCTTTTTCCTCTATGCTACCTTGCTTTTCATACTTTTAAAGAAAGAAAACTCTCTGAAACTTTTGCTTTAAATGAATGCTGTCAGTGCCTGGCCATTGCTTCTGCTGTATGATCCAGATGTGCAATCATATGAAGAAAAAGAATTGGGTCATATACTTTTGAGCCCAGAGAAATGCATCGAATACACCTAATCTGAGAAGTGCAGGTCTTCTTCCACAAAGATCAAAAATAACTTCTATTTGCCAAATTTGAAAAACATCAAGATGACACTAAGAAATCTTTGTCACCTGCTATGCTTTCTTTATTAGAACACTTTGTGAATTCTGCAGCAGCCTGGACTATTTTTGTATCAGTATCACCTGGAGCTTGAGTGACAGTGGATCCTCCTTCAAAAAGCTGAGCAGACAGTGCAGTCAAAAAATGTGTTATGTTCCTCTTCCAAGCCATAATGTTTTCTTTCTTGTGGCAACCCCAATGAATAAATGTATTGTTTGGCATAATTAGATTAGTTTCATATAGAAACAATGGGCAATAATTGCATGCAGTTTGATTTCCATTTGAACTTCAGGAAAACCCTGAAAATCATTCAACAAACAATTAGATTGCCTTGAGATGTGATGATTTCTCTTGCACAAGTATTTAGACAGAGGCTGCTAGGTCAGTTGTTAGGAAAACTATAAATGCATCCTGCATTGGGTATGAGGCTGAAGGCATGAGTTTCCAACTCTATGGTTTTATGTATTATCTTTGACTGAAGGACACCTTTCATGATCATCAATGATTACAAAGATGGTTTTGTTTGCCCACTCAAGTTACCAGTGCCACTGACAGTTATTGACTGGAGCTGACACATCAAACTACAGTGGTACCTTGGCTCACGAGCACCTCAGTTCACGACCAAATCGGGTCACGAACAAAAATTTCATAAAAATGTTGACTCAGGTCACAAACTCTGCATTGGGTGGTGACCATGACCGCAGCCATATCCCCACACTCCCTGAGTGGGGAGATGGCTGCGATTGTGCTGGGGGTGGTGGGGGGAGATGGCCAGGATCGTGCCCATCTTTCCTGTAGGAGTGCAACCGTGATCTCGGCCATCTCTCCCCCCAGCATGATCGTGCCCATCTCCCCCCGCCCCGAGCATGCCTGCATTCATGCCTGTCTGTCCCTCCTGAGTGCAGGCTTGCGCCTGTCTCTCCCCCTCCTTGCACCCACGTTCATGAATGTCTCTCCCCCCCAAGCACGCCTGCGATAGTGCCTGTCTCTCCCCTCCCCAGTGTGCTGGAATGAAGGGTGCATGCAGGGATGACAGGCAGGGTTGCAGTTGTGCTGGGGGGGGGGGCGGGAAGATGGCCGCACTCGTGCTCAGGGTGGTGGGGGGAAATGGCCACAATCTTTGTTGTTGTCACTTTGCTTCACATTTTTCTGATTAAAAAAATACAGGGGAGTCATTACCAGAGTCCTGGAATGGATTAAGTTCGTGAGCCAAGGTACCACTGTATATCACTCCAATCCAATTTAATTTATAGTGGATGCCCCCCACACCCACACATTTAAGTCTTTCCTGGTAGCAGGCTGGCAAACGAATGTCCACTGGAAATAGGGTCTTCTTATTCATGGTGCCAACTCTGTGGAGTACAAGGCTCTTATAACATATTATTCTTAGTGTTGGATCAAGGTTCTCTTTCTAGAAGGCTTTTAGCTAATGTTTTTAATACATTATTGTTTGACTCTTATGTAATTCTGTATATTCATTGTCATTCTGCTGATAGGAGAAATATCCAGCAGGAAATAGAGGAGGGCTTTTCTTATATTCCTCCTCCTTCCTTCCAAACCCCTTTTGACTTGCTCTGTTTCTATGTTTCTATGTCTATTGAGAACATTTGGAGGGTGGAGGAAGAGAGCTCAGAGTTATCTCTTCACAGTCCTGTTCATCTTCAGTGGAAAAGGTATAACAGGAGTAGTAACAGTAATAAATAGATTCAATTTATTCTGAATATACTGCCCAATAAAGGTAGACTTCCCCACCCCTTCTTCCCATGCCAGCCCTCACAGTCTCTTTAAAATGCAACACAGAGACTGATGAATGAATGGGGTCAGCTGTAGTGTGAAAATGGGAGATCTCCAAAATCAAGTGGAAAGTAGGCAGAAAATCCCTTCCTTTCACAGAGCACAGATCCCATATCCAACCCAGCAGCATCAGTGGCAAGAATGATTCCTCATTCTATCTCCAGGAAATACAAAGTACAAATTCTTCCATCTAAAACATATTTAACATTAATACCAGTCACCAATGCATCTTTTCAAGGCATTATACTTTGACAACTGTGGTTTGTTTGAAGCCTGGAACATCACAGACTCATCTGTGCAGAGCTCATAGAAGATGCTTTCAGAAAGTAAGAGTTATAAATGTTCCAGCAGTATGTATTTACCACCTGGTATTTTCTTGAGTTGTCATTTGTAAAGTTGATGTTTTATTTTAAAGGAAACTTCATATAAACATCCCACTCATTGCTTCTAATATTTTTTTTTCTCAATCTCCTTTGCTGTATCAATCTTAAATGAGTAGGAATCATACCATCAACAATGTCCTTAACTGAAAATTGCCTTCAAAAGAACTTTTTTAGTAATTCAGCCCCATCTGTTCTTATGTCCTTGAAGCCTCACCATTTTCTTGCATCAGTAGTTTTCTTGTGTTAGTCACAAAACATCTTCATGATATTCTTCATGGAAGTATTGATATAGAACAAGCTGGACATGACAACACAAATAAATCAACATTGCATTTTGGTTACATCACTTCTCCTTTATTTATCTTAATATTTATATACCACCCCATTCCCACAGGCTCTGGGTGGTTTACAAGAAATTAAAAGCAACGATGAGTAATATTGATTCAATAATACTGACATGAGAACTTATCTGGGAATATCTGTGGGAAGGGATACAGTTTAAATCCCTCTTAAAGGTGGGAATTTGGGAACTCAGACACATATCCCAGAAGGCCATTCCACTGCTTAGAGGCAACCATTGAAAAAGTCCTCTGGGTAGCTGAAATTAATCCTACAGAAGCAGACTTCAGAAGATTATCCCCAAAAGACCTCAGCTAGTGAGGCAGAATGTATGGACAAAGGCACTCCTGAAGGTATTTTGGGCAGAAGCCATGAAGGGCTTTAAAAATAATTACCCACAGCTTGTTCTGTATCTGGAAATGTGTTGACAACCAGTGCAAAGACTTTAAAATAGGTGATATGTAGTCGCTCCATGATGTCCCAGAGACTAGCCTGGCTACCATATTTTCTACTAGTTGCAGTTTCTGGAGTACTCACAAGGGTAATGTCTGTTCAAAGCATGTGTATTAAAAACATAAGAACAGCAAGAAAAGTTCCATCTACTGCAATAACCAGTTTCTAGCAGTGACAACCCATGTTGGAAGCACAAAAGAGGACAAGAAAACTGAAGCTTTCTCCAATTTCTGGTGCACAGTGGTAATTGATTCAGACAAATAGGCCAATTTTGTTTACATCTATCTGCATTTGATAATTTACATTTCAGGACCGCTCACACACACACACCTTGGCCACCTGATAACTAAAGCAAGTTGAACACCCCCACCCCCAAAAAAAGTCAAATAAGGAACAAACCGCTTAGAAGGGTGGTGAGCTTTTCCTCACCGAACATACATTTTGGAGCAATGCTTCAATCTGGCTACAGGGTGAACTCAGGGGCTTCAACTGCATCTTCCATCTCTGTGATTCTAAGCAGCTGTATCCAACACCTCACACACAACAATTTCACAGGAAGCATTTTCTATGATAGGATCATTTTCAAAGCATTTTTCCATATACAAGAAAATTAAAATCGTTTAAAATATACCCTTTTGGCACAGTTAGGCATGACAAGGAAATCCACAATGGATTCAACTGAGTTTTGATTTCTATGGAACCAATTTGCTGATTCTGCAACATACTGGCTTTTTCAAGTTGCTTGGATTCTATGGACTTGTGGACTGGTGTTTACTTTTCAGGCAGTGGGGTTGTGCAAATGTGCAATTGCACTGATGTACATGAATGCTAATGTACATTAATGTTAATACACAAATATGCATTAACATGAATGAACACTTTGACAAATATAATGAATTTCTCATTGAACCTGAGAAATTGAGAGGGAGAGGGAGAGGGAGAGGGAGAGGGAGAGGGAGAGAGCTTATTGATGAGTGGATAACAGAATAAAATGCACTGTCAAAACAATCAACCCAAATGGACTGGATTTTTAAAAAAATACTTGAATTATTTCTAAACACAGCTCAGCTAATAGTTGTATTCTGTTATAGTTAGTTCAATAAGCCAAGTTGTTTTGTGAGAAGCACTTTCTTTTGTCTGAATTGATGCATAACTCAGATATATACTGTGCAGTCATGTCTTCTGCTGAACAGTGTATTACTGTCCTTTGCAGACTGTGTAATACTTATCATAAATGTACCCTTTTGTCCAAAGAACTCCACCAGGTTCCTTGAGGTTAACTCATGTTACACTCCTACTCATCCAGTGGAATGACTTTCTACCCACTTTGAGAGATCTGTGGCTTTATAGTCAGCAGTCTGCACCTGACTAACCAGCTGAACATGCTGACAGATATTTCAACAATGTTTGAGTCTGTGCCAGTTTTGAGATTAATGTATATTTCAAGTATGTAATAAATCATATTTTAAATGCCAGGTCTTGAATCACTCATTGGATTTTGGATACTTTGGGGTACATGAACTTCCAAGATCCTCAAAGTACCATAATCCACAATGGGCAATGTGCACAAATAAGGGTAAGGAGCAGAAAACCTCAACTGTGGTAGATAATCTGGAAAGAGTAGTTCAGCACCAATTTCATACTACCTTGCTCTATTTGGCATGGGCAATGGCAAGTAAAATATAGGTGTTATGTTCAAGATGCAATCCTAAACACAATTACTAGGAAGTAAGCTCCAATGAACTGAGTGAGACTTCCAGCTGAATTAGTGTGCTTAGCACTGTACTATGAATTAATTAAACCCATTAGTTCACTGTGATCTTCAGGGGATGTATTGTAGTCCATTCAAGAACCCACAGAAGCCCACCTAGCAGTAGCACAGAAATGGGTCCTGCCTCTGGTTGTATCGTCCCTCTGAAATTACTTCCCTCCATGATGCACCACGGATGTGCCTTTTACAATGATTAAAACTTGATTTGATTACCGTGGTGTTTCCCAACTATTAGCTTATCCTACTATTGTTGTGCTGTGTAATGATGCATTATTTTATAATTGGTTGTAAATCATTTCTGAATTATTTTTAATGGGAAGCAGGGTATACTTATTTTATTTTTCCTAAATAAATATTAAGGGGGATGAAATCTTTTGTGAAACATCATGTGGATCCATGTGTTAGCTACCTCTGATGGAAGAAGTTGCCTCTTTCCTTTTGACTTTTGTTATTATTTAATAAAAATGCTCCCCCTGCCCTTTAAAAAAAAGGGGTGATTTCTTCTTTAACATAAAGCCTGCTATTCAACACCAAGGAAAAGTACTGCTTCAGTTAAATGATCTTGTAAATTTATATTTAATGTAATTTATTTATTATTTATTTATTTGGGATATTTTTAGGCCATTCAATTACACTGACTCTCTGGATATATAGATTAAATGTAGATTTATGCACATACAGATGATAGATCAGTTAAATGATTAAGGGATCTATTGTAAGTCTTCCAGACACCGTTGAGAAAACCATAGGATAATTCATTGAAAAAGTATAGTGAGGTCTGAGTTGGGATGCCAGCCCTTCAGCACATCCTGCCACCCTTACAGCCAGTGTGGTACTTTTCACATCAGCTGTAGCTATGAAGCTGCAACTGGATAGTTAAACTCCAATGGTAGGAAAAATCAAAGACAGAAGAAGAAAAGCAAGACCAAATAAGACATGGATGAATTCCATAAAGGAAGTCACAGCTTTGAACAGCTCAGCATGACCCCCAGCCCAGGACCCTGCTCCGGCCTGCTTCCCCTGGCACGTGTGAGAGACGCGCCGGGGTGGGGCATGAGGAGGGGCCCTGAGGGCCACAAAGCACCAGCCACGACCAGGGCTGGTGGCCTTGGGCCGGCAGCTGAAGGGTGATGGCCTAAGGGTGGTTGCCGTTTGGGAGCCGTTTGGGGGCTGAGTTGGGGGCTGGGCTGGCCAGGGACTTTGGCCGTGGTCTGATTTTATCTGTGGGCTAGCGGTGGATTAAGGTAGGATGTTTTTAATGGTTTAAATTATTGGTTTTAGATTGTCTTTAATTGGTGCATCTCGTGTTTACTATGATGTCGCCTGGGGAGCATGGGGGTGCTGCCATCAGGATGGTGATGGGTAATGGTCGTTATGGCGTTGGGAGTCTAATGGGTCAGCATAGAAGAAGGAGGGACAGATGGTTAACACCTGTCCCTCTTTCTGGTTATTCCCCCAGCCAGCGGGTTCCAGGTAGACTTGTCAACTGCCCCCCGGGCTTGTCGGTGCTGCTACTTAATGCCAGGTTGGTCCAAAATAAGGCAACACTTTTCCATGATTTGATCATGAATGAGAGGGCCGACCTGGCTTGCATCACAGAGACCTGGGCAGGTGAGGGGGGGAATTTTTCCCTGTCACAACTGTGCCTGCCTGGCTACTGGGTTCAGCACCGACCATGCCTGGAGGGGAGGGGAGGGGGTCGCTCTGGTTTATTGAGCTTCTATTTCCCTTATGGGGCTTCCTGTCCTTTCAAGGCGGGGCTGGAGTGCCTCCACTTGGTGCTGGGAAACCAAGACAGATTGGGGATTCTGTTGGTGTACCTTGCACCCTTCTGCCCAACAGACCCCCTGCCTGAGCTGACAGAGATCGTCTAGGACCTGGTGTTGAAGACTCCCAGGATGTTGGTGCTGGGGGACTTCAATCTCCATGCCGAGATGGTTCTAACCAGGGTGGCTCAGGACTTCATGGCCTCCATGGCGGACATGGGGCTGTCTCAACACGTCACTGGCCTGACCCATGAACGTGGACACACTTTGGACCTAGTTTTCTCAATGGGGCAGGAAGAGGGTGATCTGAGGGTGAGAAATTTAAGTTTGACGCCCTTGTCATGGTCAGATCACTTCCTCATAAGGTTTGAGCTTGAGAGCAGCCTCTCCCTCTGTAAGGGTGGGGACCTGATTGTATTGGTCTGCCCGCAGAGCCGGATGGATCCTGCTGGATTCCTGGAAGCTCTGGGGGATTTTCCAGTTGACAAGGTTGGTGATCCTGTCGATGCCCTGGTTGAACTGTGGAATGATGAGATGACCAGGACTATTGACATGATCACTCCCAAGCGTCCTCTTCCACCTGGCAGAACCTGTTCATCTCCTTGGTATACAACCGAATTACGGGCAATGAAGCAGGTTGGGAGATGTCTAGAGCGTAGGTAGAGGAGATCATGGGGTGATTCTGACCGAACACACTTAAGAGCCCACTATTGGGCCTATGCTGTGGCGGTGAGGATGGCGAAGAAGAAATTTTTCTCCGTTTCCATTGCCTCCTCACAATACCATCTGGCGGAGCTCTTTTGGGTGGTGAAGGGCTGGTACACCCAGGCCCAAAGAAAGATCTGGTGCCTCAAAGGCCCGCTGTGATGACTTTGCCAAGCATTTCAGGGAGAAAATTTCTCAGATTCTCCACGAGCTTGACTCTACTATTGAATCAGATTCTACTGGGGAGATGCCATCGACGCCGTCAAGTCCACAATTAATGGATGAATTTCAGTTGTTCCAGCCTGATGATGTGGACAAGGTGCTTGGACAAGTACGCCCTACCACTTGCTTACTAGACCCATGCCCATCCTGGCTACTTAAGAAAGCCAAGGACGGAATTGGGACCTGGATCCTGGAGGTGGTCAAGCCTCTTTAAGAGACGGCTGGGTACCTGCCCCTTTAAAGGAGGCGGTAGTCCGGCCAGTCCTAAAGAAGGCATCCCTGGATCCAGAGGTGGCTGCCAATTATAGACTGGTGGCCAACATCCTGTTTCTGGGCAAGGTGTTAGAGTGGGTGGTGGTGGGACAACTCCAAGCACTCTTGGATGAAATGGATTATCTGGACCAATTTCAGTCCGGCTTCAGACCCGGGTATGGCATTGAATCTGCCTTGGTTACCCTGTACGATGACCTGTGCAGGGAGAGAGACGGGGGAGTGCGTCCCTCTTAGTTCTCCTGGACCTCTCAGCGGCTTTCGATGCCATCGACCATGGTTTCCTTATGGATAGGCTAGTAGGATTGGGAGTCAGAGGCACTGCGTGGCAGTGGTTCCGCTCCTATCTCAACAGCCAATTTCAGAAGGTGGTGCTGGGGGACTATGGCTCTGTGCCATGGCAGTTATGCCATGGAGTTCCACAGAGGTACATTTTGTCCCCCTTGCTATTCAACATCTACATGAAACTGCTGGGAGAGGTCATCAGGAGGTGTGGGCTGAGGAATCATCAGTACGCTAATGATACCCAGCTCTACCTCTCTTTTTCTACCAATCCAGGTGAGACAGTGGCTGTGATGAACCAGTGCCTGGCTGAGGTAATGGGCTGGATGAGGGCCAATAAACTGAAGCTCAATCCAGACAAGATGGAGGTCCAGTTGGTGGGTGGCTTGGGCCTCGGGATGGAGGACTTGGGCCTTGTCCTAAATGGGGTTGCACTCCCTCTGAAGGACAGGGTTCACAGCTTAGGAGTGCTCCTCGACCCTGAGCTGTCTCTAGAAGCTCAGGTGACGGCTGTGGTGAGGAGTGCCTTCCTTCAGCTTCAGCTGATACATCAGCTGCATCCCTACCTGGAGTACGACTATCTGGCAACAGTGACACACGTGTTGGTGACTTCCCGATTAGCTTTCTGTAATGTGTTGTACGTGGGGCTACCCTTGAAGACGGTCCGGATACTGCAGTTGGTGCAGAATAGAGCTGCCAGGCTGCTGACAGGGACTGGGTGTTGTTCTCATATAACTCTAGTTCTCCGTCAGCTTCACTGGCTCCTGACTGAAGTCCGGGCCCAATTCAAGGTGTTGGTTATGACCTATAAAGTCCTAAACAGCTTGGGACCTGGCTATCTAAAGGAACGCTTGTGTCCATATTTTCCCTCCCACCCCTTGAGATCAGCAACAAATGCCCTTCTCCGGGAACCCTCTGTGAATGATATTAGGAGGGTGAGTACCTGGAGGAGGGCTTTCTCTGTGGTGGCATCCCACCTATGGAATGCGATCCCCAGAGAGGTCTGCCTGGCGCCATCGGTATTTGTTTTTCGGCACCAGGCCAAGACCTTTTTATTTAAAACTTATTTTAATTGTTAAATTATTTGTAGTTATTGGATTTTAAATTTTTAGCTGAGATGTACTGCAAGGGTTTAAGTAAATTTTTATTGTTAGGTTGTTATTTATTTATGTATTTTGTTTTGTTTTAAGCCGCCCCGAGGTTTTGTTGCGATGGGGCTGCATAAAAATGTTTTAAGTAAATAAAATAAATAAATGACCTGAATAGGTCATTTGGGAGGGATTTCCAATGGTTGCCTTACATAACATGGAAACATAACATGGCACATAACAACTGCAGCAGCTAAGTTCCATTTTGTAGCTTGGTCTAATGGGTTCAAATCAGATCATTGCAAGTCAGAATTTTCAAACATGAAATTCCTTAACTATTCCTCATTTGTACTATCCTGTAGTTTCCTTCATGTTCAAACTAGTGTTGTGATTATAGATATATAGTCCATGTATATTTTCCCATGGATGCATTTGGTATTATGTGCTCTATACTACAGCACTGAAGACAATGACATTACCACTCCAACAAGGAGGGAAACACGATGAGAAAACTCAGCACCCCGAGTGATGGTGGAAGCTGGTAATGGAGTGGATAGCCAGTTGCACACAAAGTGATAATGCCTGCCTCAATGATTCTCCCTTCTCAGTGCAGTTGAGTGGACAGGAATGCTGGTGGCTAGCATTAACCTCAGAGTTTCATTTTGCTCACACCTAACTGCATCAACACTCAGGAACATATCTTCCTAATTCAGCTAGGTGTTGTTATTTTGGTCACAGTTGGCAAGTAGTATGGGCATTCTAGCAGCTAAATTTCTTTACCCCAATAAGCATCCTGAAGTGTCAGAGAAGGATGTATGATTGGAGCAGTCTATATTTTGAACCTAGAAATTTTGCTCCAGTAAGTCCTGGCCAGTGGGATGATGATGGGCAAATGATCAAAGGCACAGATTAGGTTGGCATCAGGCCCACTGCTTACAGTCAGGGATATATTGCCCAGTAGATATTGGAGATGGGTGCCCACCCTTGCCATCATTTACACTTAATCACATTGGCCCAAAATTCACTATTTTTATCTTCCATAAGTGGAAGAAGAAACAAACTAGATTCAAGAGAGAAGTTAAAAGAAGAAAAATGGCTCTGTTTCATCAGGCATGAACTGAACCCAACACTGAAGCAGGGTAAGGTAGCTCTATGGATGCTGTTAACCTGGCTGATCATCCATGGACCAGTAAAGGTCCAGGGAAGACTGAGAACTGATGTGCTCAGTTTGGGCAAAAGTTTCAGATGTGTCTGCCTTGTTAGCAGCCACAGCTTTCTCATAAGTAGACCCTTGTTCCTGAATAAAGCACAATGCCTTGCACAAAAGAGTCTTCTGACAGCCAGGCAGCTATTCAATGTGATTATCCCACCTGTACATCACCATTCTGGTAACTTGTGGGTGGTAAGGGGGGGGGGTGGAATCCTGGTGGGGATCAGAATGGTTTTGAAGAGTTCTTGGGACCCTCAGATAAAGGATTGCTACAACGTGATCCCTCAGGTATGCTGTAGGAGTGAATTGTACTTTACCTCCTTTTCCCTCTAAGAGGTCTTTCTTGGCCTTGGATCAGCCAGTCAAGATTTTTCACTACTGCAAGGCTGTCTTTTTCAGACACCCATTAAAAGAAACATACACAAGATTTTGCCCGCAATCAACATTATATTGTAGTCCAGATCCCCTTTTTAAAATGGAAATTTAATGGAGTAGTTAATGAGTACTCTGCACTTTGGATATACCAGCACTGAGCTGTAGATCACATCCTAATTCTGTAGATAGCATTTTCCCATTTAATTTATGATGACCTAAACTTTTTTCCACTTAGCTGAGAAGCAGCAATCTTCAGGATACAATGGACAGAAGCTTGGCATTTTCTTTGCTGGCTTGCTTCATTATGCTGAACATCTACATTAGTCCAATTGACCATTTTCATTAAGTTTACTAATGAGATTTAAAATGTTTATAGACCCTTGCCCCTGTTAACACTCTTTTTTCAGTGCTAAACCCCTCGAGAGTAGACTTTATTTGGTTGGGAAGTCTGAGCAGGAAAAGTTTACAAGGTTGTATGCGTTAGAAGTGTCTCCCTACACACTCAACATAAGACTGAAAAAATTAGAATTATTTGTCTAGCCTTTGTCTCAGTCAATTGTCTGATGAACAAGAAATGCTGGAGCAATAACAAATATTTGAAAAATTCATTTAAAACATTATTCATTTATAGGGCAACATCATTTTCTGATTAATGTAGCTGCATGGATGGATGACTCAAAGAGAAGGAAAGCCTATTGTACTCATTTGGAGGCTCATTAAGTGATCCCATCTTTCATCGAATCCACCCACAAATGATTCGTAAACCACGAAGACAAGATCATTACCATGCAGATATAAGGATGAGCTTGACTATACAAATACAACACATTTTAAAATTAGGGTAGTGCTTTTAATATTCCCAAAAGGTTTTTAAATGTACTCCATTGTAGGTTGAGCATTGCTGGGTAAATTCCAAATCCAATGGGAGAGACCTATCCTGATATACAATGGATTACATATGATTTTGTGTCAGTTTGGTGTTCCTTTGCCCCAAGGCTGATGCAAAGAAATGGAGAGGGGAGTGGTGTTTCACTCACTCTTGGGGGACAGAAGACTGGACAGACAAAGGTCCATGGAGATGCAAGCAGCATCCACACACTAGCTGGTGAGAGGGTGGGACATGGGGCCAGGAATATCTGCTCCATTTAGCACAAGTAACTCTTCAGATCTGCTTAGTACTCCTTCTCCCACCATGTGGGATGCACTGCAGGTGAATGTGTTTACTTTTGGATTGTTATATCTAAATTTCCCTGCACAAACCTTTCTTGCCTACTGTACACCCTTAGCCAGAAGGTTAATTCGCATAGGTGGTACGATGTATGATAAGGCAGTCATACTGGCAGGACACTGGAGCAAAGGAAATGAAACCAGTCATTGGTTAGTGCCCAGAGGTACCTCTGGAATGAAAGATGATTCCTTAGATCTGTCCCCATGGTTATTCCTGGGCAAGAGAAGACGGAACCTCCATTCCTGAACCTTGCTCAGAACACAAGTAAATGAAAAAATAAAAGATGGCTGTCTAGAAGTGGGTGGGGATTATTCTGCTTGTCCATAATGAACTGGTTGGAAAGAAGAAGATACAACAAAGCCAGCCATGGTTTTTAAGGTACAATAGCCAAATGTATCCATCATACTTGTTTGAGGTTAGTTTTAACTTGCTCGTGAAAGTGTATGATTTTTTTTACAGTTATTTATATTAAAAAGTTTATTTAATTGGATTTTTATCAATTGTTGTACATGTGCAGAGAGCTTTAGCTATGGAAATTGTGTCTGGTGCTGAGTTAAATAAAGTTATGGGCTTAGTTCATACAATCCCTGTGACTTGCCTATTTCTCTCAGGTAAGTGCACTTACCCTACAGCCCTTCTTACTTTTCATCATCGAAATCCATTTGAAGGCATTTCAAAGACAGGGAATTTGCTACTTACTGCTCTGCATATTAATTGCAATGGTTCAAGCTCATGGAACTTTGAGAGCTGCCCTAGCTTCCCCAGATACTCTTGGGAAAAGTCCTGCCTGAAACCCAGATAAGCCAGGGATAGTCAGTGCAGGCAATCCCAAACAGGATCAATCAGTATAAATAAACTTCCAATGTCCCCTGACATTGAGAATTGAAGAGTTCTCAAAATGTGCTCCAGTGGAAGTGATAAGACAAGGCTGAGTGTATATGCATGGATTTCATCCAGATCTGTTTATCAGTTAGGAAAAGGACTACAGCAACACTCAGAACTCCAATTGATACACCAGAATCCTTTGTTCTTTGCCTTTTTCTGATATTCTTGCCACTCTCCTCCCTCATCTATTTCCAAACTTCTCTATTCCGTTGGTCTGCTTCTAAGATTATAAGTCAGGGTGAGGAAGCCCCCAACTCCCAATTTAATGTAAGCATTGGACAAAACTACTAATTTTAGGTTTTTGCTATACAATATTGGAAACATGATGTTTGATTATGATGGTGTTGATAATCTACACCTAGCCATGGTACTGAAATATTAAAATGAATGAGGTCTCAAACAACAATCAATTTAATGTTTTTGATCTTATGGTAAATCTTAAGGTGTATATGTGTGAGTAAGTGGATGAGAGTGAGGGACGGAGAAAGGGAGAGAGAGATTGAACACCAGTTTATAAGATTAGGTATGGACTCTATTGCACATTTTTAATGATCTCAGGTTCATTAATTCAAGTCATGTTGCATAAGGCACCATTCATAGGGATAGTATATTACCAGTTTCATAAACACATACACACAGAGACACACCTTCCATGTTTGATCTCTTGTTCTTCCTTCATCTCCTTCAGTTCAAGCCAGTGAGGAACCAGCTATTTCTGTGCAAATGGTGCATTGTAAGATCTAACTTTTATATAGCCAGATCTTCTTTAGAGACTCTGTTTATCTGCTGTATGTGTTTAGTTTTGGGAATATGAAGCCAACAGTGTTTGCAACCCACACAGTACAAAAATAGTGGTCTTCTGCATCATTTAAATATTTATGCATAGCTTCTTTGTTGAACATCATTTATTTTAGGAAGATAAATAATAGACTTCATTTAGGCAGTAGCTGGCAGAGAGTGTATTCATGAGAAAGGCACAAAAACAATTATTTCATAGCAGCAATAGGAATTTGCTGGGATAAAAACATGCATGCACTGGTGTTATTATCCATTGTATCACCTGCAGTACTATTATGTGGGCTGCTGGGAAGTTTTAAGAGGAACTGGTGAGCAAAGGTGATTACTCACATGATATTGCTGTTGCTTTTTACTGTATAGCTTCTGATGGGCTTTGTTATTAAATCATTCATATCACTTAAAAAAACCCAAAATAAAAACCCTATGTGTAGGTTGACATGTCACCTCGATAGCCCCTCTGTAAGTTTGCTAGAAGATCAGAAAAGACTGTCTGGCTTTGCTCTAGTCCCTAACAAGATCTTGATTCACAACAATTGAGAGTATGGAAGGATGCTTTTCACCTACTACTACAACAGTGGGAACCTGAGGTCCATTGATGGAGGCTGTGTTTCTTGGCTCGTATGCATTTTATCCCCATTTCAAAAGGCATAGCTCCTAAATCTTAGTTACCTGCAGTAAGAGCTTCAAGCTATATCATGCTGGTATTGTTAGTGTTTAGGCCTCCCCTTTTTGAATTCAGACTGCAAGACCTTCCTGAAACTGGATTCATCTCTTGGGCTGAAAGATTTTTTTGCCTCTCCTTGCTAATACCTGGAAAGTAAGCTGCTGTTAAACACAAACCTTCAAGGTCCAGCTGAAAAGCAACCTTTTTTTGTTTTGCTTTCCCCACCTAGAGTATCTTACTATTAAAATGTCCATCTCCTCCTTACATCAGGTCATCTTCCTCCTTATCTTATTCCCAGGATTCAAGGTGACTTTAAAAAATGGCTTCACTTGATCTGCATTTTTGGCTATTCATTTAGTAAATCTATCTAGTTTGCACACTAGTTTCAGCACTCATTGGAATAGACTCATTTGATGAATTGTCAGAGCAAATGATTGTTCAGAACCTCCAGCCCAATACACAGACACCTCCAAAATAGGTCTATATAAGCAGTTGGCTTCATTCTGCTATAGTTACAGCTCTTGTCACTAAGCCTGCCATGACTTGTTATAGCAGCTGCTTTGACAGTGTAATGTTTGCTGGATCTATAATAAAATGTCTGATTTAGTTTGTCTGCTAATTGAAGTTTACTTCATCTGAGTCATCTTTGAAGATGTTCCCAGGACCCTTTATCTAATTAATGATTTGTGTAAACACAATCATTCACTGCTGTCGACTTGAAATTTGTTCCTTTTAATCTTTGTTGATATTTGGCGAAGAAAAGTATGAATTGGACATTTGCTAAAGCTGACCCCTGTGATTTTCAGCAGTGGGATATTACTATAAATATACCTTGGGCTTAGACTGTCACTTTGCAGAACTCAAAACTCTGCTGGATGCTGTCAGTGAAAATTAATCCTTAGTTTTATGAAGCTGGTCAAGCTTACATTTGGAATCTGTTTTCATTTCCATTACATTTCCATTACTGTTGCATGTGGGATGTCCATATTTATAAAAACACATACTTTTAATCGTAAGATATAAAACGTCCTTGCTCTGCCTTCCTTGTGAAGTGAGACCAACTTTGTTCTCCCATCTCTGGAGAAAAAAGTACTCGAGGCTCTCAATTGGTCTTAAGTGGCTGCAAAGAAGCATGTTCAAAGTTCCTTTTCTCCAATTGTTCAAAACTGTATTTCTCAGTGCAATCCCTGTTCAGATGTACACCCATCAAATACACCCTTTTTTGGTGAAATCTATACACCTGATTACAGATTCACATTTTCTATTCTATTATTTTTATTTTAAACAGATGTTAGATTATCCATATTATTGCTATTGTTTTTGTGGTTGTTCTGCAATAAGGTCTCAGAAATATAGCAACTGCAATGCATGGCATGGAAGTGGAGAGAAATCTTCATTTTTTGTTTCATTTTTGAAGTAAGTGAAGTAATAAACATTTATGTCTAAAATAAGGCACCCTCTTATACTGTGGATGGATGAACCACAGAATTTGGAACATGCCTTAATTGTCCATAAATCATTTTGAAATTTGTTTCGGCTTGCTTCCTGGTGTTTGTCCATGTTTTACTTTGCTTTGCTTGGCTCTATTCAAACAGGTGAAGTGAATATGAAAACTAGTCCTTTCTGTGTAAGAATGAAAATGTACATTTTTGTATTTTGAAGTGTGAAAGAAAGAAAGAAAGAAAGAAAGAAAGAAAGAAAGAAAGAAAGAAAGAAAGAATCTTTGAATGTCATTTCAGATTCAGGAATTTACTGACATTTTTTGGTTGTGGGGAGTATTCACATTCAGGAATGTGTATTGGACATAATTTATGAACAGAAGCGAAATGCCCATACAACCCTAGTAAGCCCATTAGGTCCAGAATCCAAAAACATCTGACTGTGTCCCTGATAATCAGCTTCTGCACCTGTGCTGCATCCATCAAAAATATGAATTTGGTTAATGGATTCCTGCATGCTCACACTCATACTTCTTGTTGTTGTTAGTCGCGAAGTCGTGTCCGACCCATCGCGACCCCATGGACAACATTCCTCCAGGCCCTCCTGTCCTCCACCATCCCCCGGAGTCCATGATGCTCACACCAACCGCCTCAGTGACTCCATCCAGCCACCTCATCCTCTGCCGTCCCCTTCTTCTTTTGCCATCTATTGTTCCCAGCATTAGACTCATCTCCAGGGAGTCCTTCCTTCTCATTAGGTGGCCAAAGTATTTGAGTTTCATCTTCACTATCTGGCCTTCTAAAGAGCAGTCAGGGTTGATCTCCTCTAGGACTGA
>JAIXND010000757.1:11556522-11618398 GCA_023646645.1 Varanus salvator macromaculatus | reverse complement strand
AATGCCTGCCTCAATTCTGATCATGAACCAGAGAATAGAAATGAAGGGGAACCCACACAGCACCACCACTGTGATTTTCTTGGCAATGGTAAGGGGGACAGAGGTTAAACTATCCTTGAATGAAATACGGTTGAGAGAAGGCATTTTACTACAGGATTTCTAGACTGACTTTGGTAACAAACAATAGTGGCAAACGAGTGAAGTTCTTAAGGGCTTGTTTCAACAATCTGATAAGATACCATATCAGATAATACCAATCTGATACCATAATGCGTGGTTTAGCACAAATCTTGCCTATGAACAGTCCCAGGTACTTTACATTTTTGTAGGCTAGATGGATTTGCAAAGCCCTCTGCATGTTACCCTGAGACACACCACTGGCTACATAGATCACTGCACTAACTTGCTCAAAGACCCTTCTTCATATCTCCACATACGCATGGCAAGCCCAGGGACTGACTTGCTGGATGTGAGAATGGTTAACACTGTATAGAGCATATGGTGCAGGAGAAAAGGAAAATTATGCTTCTTTGCCTTTCCATTGCCTTTTGTTTTCCCTATAATAGTTGGGAGACTTCATGAAATAACGTATGCCACTCTAATGGGTCCACTCTTCAAAACCTGCATTTTTAGGTGGCTTTTTGGTAAATGTTCTAGAGTTTCACTGAAGCTGAATCCAGCTATAAAGATCAAGTAATGGCATTTCCCCACATCTGTCTCTCCTTGCTCTTGCATCTTCTCTCCCTTTATCCCTTAATTTCTATCTTAGACTGTAGGGTCCTTGGACGTGCAGGCCTATGTATGTGCAGTATGGCTCACATAAATAATAATAGTAGCAAAGGGTATGGCAGAAAATGCAATTCCTTTCTTCTTTGGCCCAGTGATCCAGCTCCAGAGCAGCTCTGTGCCGCTTAAGCAAGCTAGAATTCCCCTTGGTGATTCCCATCTCTCACGAATACAGAGGAAACTTCTTCTCTTCCCACCTCTTTAGTCTACCTCCTCAAGTTTCTGGGACATATTAATGACGATCCATAAGTTTGTTTGTTTTGATTTATTTTTGTGTCAGCCAATAGATCTGGGCAGTGCATAAGTTCTTGGCTATGCATTGTCATGCTCTCCCACAAGTATGCAGCAATTTCCCCCGGTTGCATTGGTTGGTAAAGTCATTTACCTCCCACAATTTCTTCCCTGTTTCTAGAGATACATTCCTTCCTATGTCCTTTGCCACTTATACTTTTAATAGCTTGAGTATGTTTCCTGAGCATGCCAAATCTCTCAAGCTACTCACTCATGGGTGAATCACTGAACGGAGAGAGTTTGCTGGCAGTTGCCTTTTTGCAAAGAAAACTCACACATCTTTGTGTCCTGGTTGCTCTGTAACCTGGACAGTGTGAGGGGCACTGTTGGCAGCAGTATGTCATGGAGATGTGTGACTGTGGGTCCTCCCAGAAGGACCTGTGTGTGTGTTGTACATAATTCCTTTCACAGGAAATACTTTGGCATTTGCTGTTTAGTAATGCCAGGGCTGGGCAACCTTTTGGGGCATGAGGATCCCATGTATGCACGCCAAGTAGATCCTGCTGCCTCTCAGGGCAGTGACTCCAGGAGCATCAGGTCTGAGGATGCAGGAGGAAGCTTAGCCTGTCTCACCCCAGAGCCATCGCATTGGGGGTTGCTGTGGTGCAAAAAGCAGCAACACTGCAATGAACTGGGCTCATTGAAGGAGGGAGGAAGTGAAAGTCTTCTTTCTCCACTGACTGCATTGCCATCCCAGCACTGCTACTTGCGGAAAATAGGTGGCTCTTGAGGAGTCCTGGCTTATTAAGAGGAAAGCCCAGAAAGCCCCAGTATGAGTAGGATATGAGAGATGACAGAAGGAATGTTTTCACTCTGGGGCAGAGGCCACTAGAAGCAGCAAGCCTACACAATCTTGGGAACACCAGAAATTTCGGCACGTCCCGCTACTTCCCATATACATCCCAGGCAAGGATGTATGGATTTTGTTACATTCATTCTCTCAATGATTTGCAAATTGAGAGGCACCATTCATTCTATTGCTTTCTCATTGACAGAATTATATATATTTGTAAGGGTTGCATGGGGACTTTTCTTTACTAGTGCAAGTATGTGTTAGCACCAATTTGCATTAGTGCTGGTTCAAATACCCGTCATGAAAAACTGACTTTGCTGTGCGATCCATACATCAGATTCACAGAAATCCAGACTCATTTGGGAGGAATCCAGGGCTATTTCCAAAAGGCTTGCCGACCGCTGCATAAGTCCGTTCTTGTCATGCCAGTGAATTGCTAGCCCAGAGAATGAGATTTCATTTTTGCATGACTGTTTAATTACAAGGATTAACGGAGATATTTGTTAAACAGAACATGCACACTTTATGATTCAAATGATCAGGAGAAACAATTAATTGGCACAAAGGGTGCTTTGAACATTAGATCAGTCACCTGCACCACTTACATTTTATAAAATGGGGAATGGGAAGCCTTGTAAAATGCAACCATCACCTTATAAAATGTTTTGTAGTTTTATCTATACGTGGGGCTATTAAAGTGTCTGCCTGAGCAAAGCTGACACCTTGCGAGATGGAGCCTCTCTTTCCATCTGTGTTTTACTTCAATGTGTTCAAGCAATTTGTTGTTTAACTGGTTTCAGTGAGTGTCTCTTGTTCTGTTGTTGGTATAATTTCACTCAATTGACCATTGTTGTTAGACGCTCTTGTTTTTATATTTTTCTCCAGAATTTTACAAGATTACATTTCGACACGCTTGCCTGGGAAATTACCTACCTTGCTAAACCCATTTCCTCAGGAACCAGCAATCTTTGCTGCCTCTTGTCACCTGTAGCTGTTGCCTGGGCCTGTTCCTTTTTCAATGAATGATAAAAGTCATCATAAAAGATTTATTTCCATTTCCCTTCCCCCCGCCCCCTGTGTATTCCTAATGTTCTGCCCATTTACCATGGGCGTACATGCATTTGAGAAAGCAGCTATCCTTTCTGGAGCACAAATTGTGCCATTTTCTTCTGTCCACCAAAAGGAAGAAGAAAACAATAAAGGAAATCAATTATTAAGTGGGTGAAACATCCAGAACTGTGGGTGGGAACGAAGTGCTGTATATTCCTAAGAGAAGTAAGTAAATCTTAGTGATTTCTGCAACAAAATATCACAGCATGGGGAGTTCTTATTCAGCATACCAGCAGACATTTCCATGACCACTGATCCCCTACCTGCTTCAACAGTGAGCACTCACTGGGCTGCCCCTGAGGCCATCCCCCGTATTTGCTTTCGAAACATTTCTGGTAACTTTCCAACTCTTTGTCATCCCTCTAATACCCACCTTGTGCGCTGCCATTTTGGTTATAGAAAAACCAATAGTTGGAGCACTGGGATTGCAGATAATATATACAAGCATGGCCCAGAAACAAAATGGTGCAATGCAAAGTGCTTTCTTCAAGAATCTCATCACCCTTCCCCTCTGTTTTCTCCTTTCCAAAGTCCTTTTGTGTGTGTTAAACAGATTTCTTCTTGTGCATGGGCGTGATATTTGAGCTACATTTGCACCAACATAAACACCTACATTTGCAAAAACTGGAATTAGGGAATTATGATAATGGTGTTTGTAAAAAGAAACATGACATCTGAAAGAAATGGGTATGTAATTGTGTTATTTCTCTTAAGAAGATCCAGAGGTAAGTGTGCTCCTATTCAGGAAATCTCTTCCAAGTGGAAGAAATGTGTGAGGAAAGTAAACATGCTAGCTTTTTCAGAATACGTTCCACAGTATTTGGAATCACATAAAATTTTTGAACCCCATAAACACTTTGAATCACATAAAAATTTCCATGGATATGGGAAGCAGTCAGATTAGAAAGTGACCCTCATGGGCCATAGCCCCATGGGGACTGCTTGTTTATTCCAATGGAGTTTAGCTCCACAGTTCTGGCTTACCTGATCTAGTTTAGGAGTATTTTCTGGCTACCCCAGGGCATCCCGTTTCTGACCAACAGAGCATGTTCTGTTATTGGCCATTCAACTTCTGCATTCCTTTCCAGGAACTTTTGCATTCCTTTCCAGTGTAAGTGTATTCCAGGGAATAAGAAATGGAGCTTTTGATTTCAGATGTATTCCTTTTCTTCTGAATCTGAATTAACCATACACTGCAGCTGGACAACTGCAAAACACCAGTTCCCCACTATGCTTAGTATTTCAGCCCTATTTTGAATTATGAGAGTGGGGAGGAGCACATGAATTTAGGTTTCAGTTCTATGCATCATTATCGGAGCATAAGTCTTAATGAACAAATGGGGCTTTTTTCTGAGTAGACATACAAAGGATTATGGCTAGGCTGCTGCCCCTTACTCTCTTACCTAGGAGTAAATACCACTGGGCATGTTCACACATAGTTCTGACTAGTGTGCTGTATAGAATCATGCTGTTCTCTAGAGGATTCTAGATGATGGCTATGCCAGTTCACTGCAGCAAAAACATAAAGAAGTATTGTGATCCCTTAAAGGATAACAAATTTATTATGGCTTAAACATGTGTGGACTTTTGAGTTTTTCTACTTGAGGGTGCTAATCTGCTGTATTGACTTTTGTGTTTGGCACAGAACTGATTGCTCAGTACTACACAAAGTACTTTTCTTCTCTTCCTTTTCCAATACAGAAACTCTTGTGAAATTACACAAGTGAAAAAAAGCATTTTCTCACACTTCGATAAATAACATGTTTCCTGTTCTCTTAAAGTAAAATAAAATCTTGCCAAACATACTATTTAAAAACAGAAGTAAAACTGGAGGGTTGTGACATCCTATTAAGGATCTCTAAACAAACATTAAGCATCTCTTTGAGTAGGGAATGACATGCTCACATTAAATGAATCATGGAGAAAAAAAAACATAGTTCACTTCCCCCAATACATGGAATATGGAGTTTCAGGTATGTAGTGTCTGTGACCTGAAGGGAGAATATAATGATAAGTCAGAAGGGCATTCACCTTCATTTCCTTCATTAAATTCTCTATGGTATTTAATTCCATGAAAGTGTAGAAAAGGGCAGTTGCCTAATCCTCATCTCCATGTCTGACAATCAGACAAATTATTCTAAGACCCAACTGACTGTGTTCCAACAAATGCCCTAGAAACTTCTGCATGACCCTGAGTTTCCATGGAAAGTGTTGGTAATCCCTCTGTAGGGGGCAGAATATGTAGAAAGCACTATTTTCCTGAAAGTTGAATGTTTTAAAATTACTGCCTTGAGTTTTTCTGCGATTTCTGAAATGCTTTGAATATATAATATACAAAGTATTCCATACATATTCACCAATTTGGACCCTGGCAAAAGGAGCTCAAATTAGGGACCAGGGCAGTTTTGAACAGTAGCAAAATGGGATAATTTCATGGATCTAGTGTGGACATAGGACAAGCCAATACAGAATATTATCAGAAATACACATAAAAATACTGCTTTATACTTGTTCAGAACACTGATTTCCTTGGGGAAGAAATGCTTTGAGGCAATTTTGCATCCATTTCTTTCAGCCAGCTATTCCTTGTTCTTCCTGAAACCTACAGTAAACAATAAACAGGAATAGGAGGCTGTTAAGACCCTGCGGTAAAAAATGTTCCATTTTTTGGTCACAAGCATTCTGCATGCCTCTGTTTTTAATTTAATTTCAATGCTTTGTTGCTTTGTTCTCTCCCTTTCTTATTTTTTGTTCAAGGAATCCTCTGTTCCTGGCAGTTCAATCTAGGTTTCACCTTTTCACATGACCTTTCTAGGAGCAACTGAATGGGCCATCCAACTGACATCACATATATCTTTAGGCACCTGCAAAATGTTGCCCTTATTTGGCTGGTTTCCCTCCAAATGGCTGCAGTCATATAGAATAATAAATAGAGTTGTGCCCATAGTCACATTCCCATTTGCTCTGTGCTCCTCCAGTCACATGCTGAGAGGGATGTCTGTGAAGATGATCCTGTGCTACATACAGAGCTATCTTCCATAAGGTGGAAATCTGGCTCTTTATCACAGGATGAACATAGGCATAGAAACAGGATCATGTATTCCAGGAAAGTGGGTGCAATGTCTGGAGAGAATGCCCCAGCATGCAATTACAATTGGGTGCATAGGGGTTTTTTTAGTTCCTCTAATCAGAAGAATCAAAGGGGTTTTAGCACCTCACCCAAGCTAAATAGGCTCAGATACTACAAATCAACATATGAGACATTTTTCAAAGTATAACCTCTGAACAATGGAAGGTGAAGGAGAAGGAGAAAGACTCTTCTCAATTTGTCAGTTTTCAGTCATGGGAACCACCAAAATTGGTTGCTCCTTAATTATGAAACGATTGTTTCACTGAGGTCCCACTGGTACAAACACTGTTATCTTTTTCAGTGCTAGGTTAGAACAATCCCCTCTTAATGGTATTTAAAACCATTTGAGGCAGTATTTATGCCAAATTTCCTGAACCTCCTTTCCAGCCAGATCTCCATATAAAGGTTTATCCCATCTTATTGCTGACTGCTTGGACATTTGACCTCAGTTTTTACTACCTGTTTATATAACTTTCTTTGGTAAGCTTCCTAGTATCACACAGCCATCTGCTTCCTAATTCCAGATATTCACCAGACACCTAATTTTTCTGCCCCACAGAAAAATAATAGGATAGCATCCAAGCCATAGCTATTCACTTACTCCTCAGCTTTCTCCTAGTCATTTTAAAAACATGACACACCAACAGCAAATCTTCTCCCTTTCAAATTAAGACTAATCAGTTTGATGGCAGACCATCTCAACTGTCATTTTCAGCTGTTCTTCCTCCTTCCCAGCCAGACAGAATTGAATAAAGCTCATGCACCTAACAACATTCAAAGTCATTCTCTTTTTCTCTCTTCAGAATGTCTGTAGGAAACTATTACACATACCATTGGCAGCCTCAGACCTATTGAAATATATTATTTTCTCACTGTAGCCACACAAATTAAACATTACATAACAATAACAATTATATGTAAGACAATTGTTAACATCTGTAACACAAACACACACTTCATAAACAAGTGTAACAAAGCTTTCTACTCTAAGACTATCCCAGACCAAACATGTTGGTACCTAGGTATGTGAAGATCCATCAGAAATCTTTCTCTCTTGCAACTCACCAGACATCTTCTTGTGCTCAGCCCTGGCTAGGTAAGTAAGCCAAGCCAAGATCAAATACGCATATGCTCAGGAATGCTAGTGGGGTGCTTCTTTGTGCTGAGTTCTTCTGCAAAGTATGCAAAGTCTGCTTGCACAGAAGGTTCATGAGCAATGGGCAGGATGTGTACGAGCCAACATCGCTTGGTTATGCCTGTGCAACATTTGGACTTGCTTCCTGCCAGACTCCTGCACAAATGCTTGGTGCAGATTGGACTTAGGGCAGAGAGAAAGAGGAATTTTTAATTTCAAAACAACCATTTGAATTGGGTGTGGAAATGGATAAAACCAGTGCAGACAGCAAAATACTGATGCGATATGATCAAAACATCCCATCCCATTCAACAAACCTGAAGCTCTAACTGAACTAGCTTAGAACTAACTGAAACTGCTGGACCATTTTCAATGATTGTGCCATTCATTACCCTACTTGGTGGCAGTGGAAGTGGTGGTATTTGGATCCAGCCTGAATTGGTGGAATTAATTTCAAATGGACCCAGTTCAATAGACTGAAGGTGCAATCTCATTGAATGCACTCTCATTAATGAAAGCTTCCACACATCGAGGGGTTCATGTTTCCAATGCCCCTGTTGAATTGCACTTGGCAGGGCAGGAGGACAGAAACAATTTCCATATGTCCATCCACCCTGATGTACAAATCAACAGGTATAACTTAGGTATAATTATGCAAATATTAACATATAGTTGGTCCAGAAAAAGAATCCTTTTTCACTAGACATCAGCATGTGTGCATCCTTGAAAAGTAGCTGACACTAACCAGGAGCCATTCCAGAGACAGTTAGCTGACACTTGACAGATAACAGCAGCTTAAACAAAGGGCAATTCACACCAATCCACTCCATCCTCCTTCTCTTTCCTTGGAATAACACCCCATTCTCCCCATCTTGGAAGCATCTTCTTTCTCTTTGGTATGCAGGCCAGAAAGATCACACCATTGTACGTGTTCACTTCTGTAACCTATTAGAAGTGTTAACTGTGTTGTGTTAATGATCAATGTATGAAAGGGCCACCTAAGGACTGCTCAGGTGCACCATCTGAAACAATTCATTGGCAGCCAGTTATTCTTGAGAATAAATCTTTCAAAAGAAAACTTTTCCTTGTTGGGAATTTGGGCATACGCACTCCAGGACATGGACCATTTGGTCAACATCCCTGATGGACCTCTGAGCTGGTAGGGATGTGGCTAGGGCTGGAAAAGCTGTAAGATTCCTCATCTACTAGTATCTCCCTCCCTCCCTGCTGTATAGGATCTTCAATCTTTGTAAATAAGTCCAAAGAATTGCTTGGAAACTCTTCCAGAACCATTGGACAGTTCTCTCACAATATGATCCTAAGGATGATTATAATAAAATGTATTCCTGTCTGGATTCACTCCAGCAGCAACACACCACCACCGTCACCAGCAGTATTACTGCTAGCATTCTTCCTTCAGTCTATATCTGAAAGCAAAGTATGTCATTGAGACAAGGGAAGAAATGCATGCTAATGTGAAAAAGAAATCATACATCATTATGTCTGGTAGCCAAATAGAATGGAAACAACATGCCAGATTTTGTTCCCTATGGTGTTATTAATTGCAAGTAGAAGACCAGACCAACCTCATCATTGGGAAAGGAAGCCGCAGTCCCTGGCTGCTGGCTTCTTCTCTTCTTGCCAGAAAGAAAGACAGGAAGAAATCTTCTAAATACATAAGTGCATAATTGCTTATGGGGATGCTTTGGGGGAAAGGGGTGCAGCATTTCACACAGTCTCTTCCCAGTTCACCACCCTTTGAACTGGAAATCTGATAAAGGAACCAAACCCTGGAATCAAATGTTTACACAGGAAAGCTTGCAGCTTTCAACAAACATCATTTAAACTCATCAGCAGCTGCATCTTCAGCATCTCAACTTCACTCCTGTCATTCATAATCTGGCATTAATTTGTTTTGCAGCCAGGAAGAATCCTTCATAACTAGCAACAGCAAGCAAATGGTTCCTTAGGAAATAGGTCATGCCATCATAAATGCTAGGAAATGCATCCAGTAAAAGTGTTGTTCTGTGTGTTTAGCCGAGCAGTATCATTTGCCGTTTTAGTGACCCTTACAAAAGAAGGGGTAACTGCTTGAAAAGGATTATAAATCAAGCTGACCATGAAGTCTCAAAGTCTTTAACCATGTGAGGCAACAGAGTTTCCTTTTCCCCCCCAAAAAAAAAGGAGGGAGGGAAGGAAGGAAGGAAGGAAGGAAGGAAGGAAGGAAGGAAGGAAGGAAGGAAGGAAGGAAAAAGAAATGTTTGTGTGTGTTTTAATAGGAATGTTCCTGAAAATGGGATGCATGTGCAATAGTAGGCTGCAGACAGGATGGGTCCTGAAGAAGGCCTCTTCAAAAACCCCACATTGGGCTCCTTTTAAAGTTAGTTCAGGTTTGCTGCTGCTTTTCCTGTGCAAACTGAATAAGGATATTATACAACCTGTCGTCTTTCTCTCCAAGTATATGACACACAAATAGCAATGAAAACCCTCATGATAGTGGCTAAATCACACATTCAATTTTAAGGATGGTGTCCTTGGGCATCTTTCAGGTTCCATTGCTAATGCTTACTGGACTCCTTTAAATTCTAGTCTGGTACACAGAGAAGCAAGCAACTGGTTCTAGCCTCTGTACATATTTTCTACAGCATGCCAATGCATTTCTCTGGGACATTGTGGGATAGTAAAATGGTGGCTGACCCAACCATGCTACTTACGTCATCACTTTCAATGCACTTTGCCATTACCAGATGAGCCTGCCATGGCCACCAGCAAGGAAAGGGCAATGCAGGGTCTATTGCTCATGGCCTTCTCAAACTGGTGCCAGAAATTACTCAATATGTCCTAAGCAGCGTTAATGTGTGCAGGAAAGAAAGATGAGTGCACCAGCTTTCCCAAATAGCATTTTAGATCAATAGTAGAATTTGTTCCCTATGGCAAATCTAGACAGCATACTAAAAAGCAGAGACATCACCCTGCCAACAAAAGTGTGTATAGTCAAGGCTATGGTTTTCCCAGTTGCAATGTATGGCTGTGAAAGCTGGACCATAAGGAAGGCCGAGCGCAAAAGGATTGAGGCCTTTGAATTATGGTGCTGGAGGAGACTCCTGCGAGTCCCTTGGACTGCAAGGTGATCAAACCAGTCAGTCCTAGAGGAGATCAACCCTGACTGCTCTTTAGAAGGCCAGATAGTGAAGATGAAACTCAAATACTTTGGCCACCTAATGAGGAGGAAGGACTCCCTGGAGAAGAGTCTAATGCTGGGAACAATAGATGGCAAAAGAAGAAGGGGACGACAGAGGATGAGGTGGCTAGATGGAGTCACTGAAGCAGCTGGTGCGAGCTTAAGTGGACTCCGGGAGATGGTGGAGGACAGGGAGGCCTGGAGGAATATTGTCCATGGGGTCACGATGGGTCGGACACGACTTCATGACTAACAACAACAACAAGAATTTGTTCCAAAAGCTCAGTTGTTCTTCCTGACCCATGTCAGCTAGAGACTCATCTTCATTATTTTGAAATTACCAAAAAGTATCAAAAGCATATAATGTTAGGGAAATCAGCAAATCTATAACCCATCACCCATCAACAAAATAAAAAACAACCATGGAAAGAATCATGATGGAAACTTCTTGAGGTTTCAAATATGGCCTTGGTATCCATCGGTACCAATGTAAATTATGTGCGGAGTATGATCGTTTCCTGTATGATCTGTTTCCACCTTTGTTTTTCTGTGTACCATCACTTTGCATTTGGTTAATGGCAAATAGACATTTGCATGGTAATTATGTGTTTGTTATTTCAGTTTTCCTTAGGAAATTCAATCAAGATATAATTATATTTTCTAATTATCTGATTTCCCTGTGGAACAGCATTTTGGCACCCATAGGATCTGTTGCCTTTTAGTCTCAGATGATGCAATTTTGAGCATATTGTTTCAACCCTATGAATCCCATCAAAAATTACTCACACTTGGCTATCGACTATGATATTATCTTTTTTCCCCTAAAATAATTTGTTCATGTTGGTTCTTACAATATCTACAACTGGGATAATTAAATTATGTCAGGAGGATATCTCCTCATCACTAATAAAATTGTAGTACTTAGTTACAGTAGTGTTATACCCAGGCCAAACTCTTCACTGGGAAATCACTTGGAAAATGTACATTAGTGATGTTCTTACTAAGACTGCCACAATGACCTAAAATAAGGAGCTGTTCAACACTGAAGTGAGGTATTTTTACAAGGGCTAGGAGCATAACGAAACATTCCAGAGAAATTCAGTACTGATTCAGGGTGCAATCCTGAGCATGTTTAGTTAGGGGGAAAAGGCCTACAATTGCCAACAGGTGCCACCCATGGATTCTTTTAAACTTTTTTCTGTTTTAACTTTCTGGAATTGTATGAAAGTGTAGCCCTATGCCATTAAAAAGCTGCACATGCAACATTTTATACACCCATGAGCTCTTTTCAACCTCTTCTGTATAACAGTCCTTTTCATGCAATTTTATTGGTTGTATACCGACAAAAGGAAAACATGCAAAATGTTGTGCCAGCAAAAGTTGCACAAATTGAAGTGGACCTTTTTGCATAGATCTCGGAAATCTCTCGGTGTGTTGTGTGATCCCATCAGGGAGCAGATAACAGAAATCATCTTGAAACAGAAAAAGGATCGATTTAATAAAATCTATATATCCCTAGTAAAAATGTGATATATTGTTTCATCTTGATATAAATCTTGATTCCAAGGTCTAGTACATTGTCCAACTATCATTCTCTTGAGGACAGGCATAGCCTCCCTATGGGGCTGCATGAAACTTCTCAAAAGATCCCACCTTACCAATAACCCACCTTAAATATGGTATATGTTTTTAATAATATATTTGTTTAATATTGTGAGCCGCCCCGAGGCTGCTGCAAGGGGCGGCATATAAATATTTAAATAAATAAATAAATAACATAAATAACATAATAAAATAAAATACTCTCCCTCTTGTATGTGAACATTTCTTGTAGTGGAAACCAACTATATAAGACAAAATTAGGGTGGAATGATTGATTGATTATCACAGGTTACCAGCTAATTTTGCCAAGACACATAGCATGTACATTTATATAGGGTTTTTAATTTAATATTTTCTTTTGAATTATGGTTTGTTCTTGCTGCAACTCAATATTACATTAAAGTTCTCTATTATTTTTCAGCAGTTTTTTTCCACTGACTTCCTTTTTGCGTGGATTCTCTCCCTCCCTCCCTCTTGATTTTCCTTTGTTTCATTTGAAACATAGAATATGCTATCAAATACTGGAACTGTTTACCTAAAATATTCCAGATACTTCTTTTAAAATACTGTCTGTCTCCTTAGGCAAAACTATCAAGTAATCAATTTCATAACAAACTATAAAGAGTGTAGACATTTCTGATAATAATCTGTATTTCCAGAGATTTCTATTATCCATGGACCACTTACCTCCAGCATAATATTTGGCGTTGACATTCTCAACTGAATCCTAGTTGTTTTTTTGTTGATTTCCAAGGAGAATAGATTTTATACTATTATCCAGTTCATTAAAACAGAAAAGTGAATTCATATATTTGGAGATACCACCACTCTACTGGAAGAGTTCCAGCTTTTACAGCCTGATGGTGTGGACAGGGTGCTCAGATCTGTCCAGCTAATGACCTGCTTGCTTGTCCCTTGCACATCTTGGTTGGTCAAAAACACTTAAAAAGAAAGTTGGGTTTGGGTCCAGGAGGTTATGAATACCCCTCTTAGAGAGAAAGTGATGCCTCCCACCTTAAAAACCATGCCCATTGCACCACTCCTGAAAAAACCTATGCTGGACCCCCACGCCTGATATCATTTTTAACCAATTACTAATATCCCATATTTGGGCAAAAAGATCAAGCAAGTTGTGGCCAGGCAGCTTCAGGCTTTTCTGGAAGAAATGGATTGTCTTGATTCATTTCAATCAAGATTTAGGCCTGCTTTTGGGACAGATATTAATTTGGTTGCCCTGTGGGATGACCTCTGCCAGGAGAGAGACAGGAGTGATCACCCTGTTGAGTGATTCTCCTAGACCCCTCAGTAGTGTTCGGTACCATCAATCATGGTATCCTTCTGGAGAGGATGGCCAGATTGGAAGTTGGGCACCAACTTGTGATGGTTCTCCTCCAGATGGTGGTGCTGAGGAACTTTTGCTCTGAACCATGGCCATTGTGCCATGGAGTATCTCAGGACACTATTTTGTCTCCCATGTTTTTAGCATTTACATGAAACTGCTGGGAGAGTTCATCAGGGATTTTTTTTTTTCTGTAGAGCCATAGAATAGTAGTGTTTTATTTTTATTTATGTATTTAGTAAACTTCTATGCCGTCCCATTCACCGAAGCCTCGGGGCGGCCTACAACAATAAATAAATACATATAATCATATAAAAACAATATAATTGGAAACGCCCTGGCCAAAGATATAAAATCAATTAATAAGGTAACAATTAAAATGCCATTTAAATAAAAAGGTCTTGGCCTGGTGCCAAAAAACATATAACGATGGCGCCAGGTGGACCTCTCTGGGGTCCGCATTCCATGGATTGGGCGCCACCTCAAAGAAAGCCCTCCTCCAGGTACTTACCCTCCTAATATCTTTCACAGAGGGTTCCCGGAGAAGGGCCTCTCCTGCTGATCTCAAGGAGCGGGAGAGCATGTATGGACATAAGCGCTCCTTTAGGTAACCAGGACCCAAGCCGTTAAGGGCTTTATAGGTGATAACCAACACCTTGAATTGGGCCCAGACTTCAATGGGGAGCCAGTGGAGTTGACGGAGGACTGGAGTCATGTGAACATGACGCCCAGTCCCCGTCAGTAGCCTGGCAGCTCTATTTTGCACCAATTGAAGTATCCAGACCATTTTCAAGGGCAGCCCCACGTAGAGCATGTTGCAGAAGTCTAATTGGGAAGTTACCAACGCATGTGTCACTGTCGCCAGGCAGTCGTTCTCCAGTTGGAAGGGGCATATGGCCTGACACACCAGTCCTGAATACCTTTGCAACAGTGTTTTCCTATTGATTTCAATGGTACTTCTGTATTGTATTGTATTTTGGATTGCTGCCTAGATTCATATCACTTCCTAAGTTTGTGGATGTTTGTCTTGGACAAATTAGATCATAAATCTAGGTAAATATTGGACCAGTATCACAACTGGATTCACACCTTCTGAGAAAACAATGGTTTACCACATAAAACCTATCTATGTCTGTGAAACGTATAACCTAATATTTCTGTGAGTAAATATTTTCCAAATCCTCCTTGAAGCTTTCCTTTTAGAAAAAGCTATACAGCAAAATCACTGGCTATGTATTTCAACAGGTGTGGCTGTAAATGATAGCAAAAAGAGAGACTGAAGTTCTAATTTGTTCACCTTTTAAAACTAGTTTCTATAAACCTCCTATTCACAGGGCATGTGCCATTATCTCTCTATCTAAGTCCCAGTTCTGTCACTGAAAGCTTCCTGAGTCATGTAGGGGCACCACTTTTTATTAGTTCTAACTCATAAGGGTTCATTTTCCTTTTGAGAAAATACAGTCTTTGTGGATGTGAGCTCTCCATAATATCAAGAAGTATCTCCTTAAAATGAGAAGTTAAGTGTCACTTGCTTTGATGCTAGGTATTTCAGGTGTATGACATTCAGTTTATTTCTTCCCCATCACACTCTGAATCCCTTTACTGTGGATTTATTTACAAGGGAATATCATTCTCCCTATTTTTGCACAATAATAGCACTGAAAGAAAAGGATTGAAGGCAGCATGGAGGAGAAACTGAAAGCCATCTGCTTCAACTCTTCAGGAGCTTTATACCATGCAGTGGAACTCAGGTAGCTGCCTAATGGCTTATTGAAATGATATATTAAATCGCATTCTACATGTAATGGTTCTCTTTGCACAAACCTCCTGCAAACCTCTCTTTGGGTTGCATCTAAAGCCAGTTCAACGTTCACAAGAAGAAAAAGAACAATTGACACATTTTCAGATCCCCACCCTTTTCAAGCCTCATCCAAAACTGATCTTCATCAATGGACTTGATCTTCCACTGTACGAAACTGCCTCAATCAATTTTGATGAGATGGGAATGCCCAGAGAGCTAGAAGCCCAAGTTATATGTGCCTTTCACTCATTGTTTCATCCCAATCCATGGAGTCATATACAAATTAAGATAATGTCTTATTTGTTGCTCTATCTTTTGTGCACTGCTGTTAGGAAATAAAATTAGAGAAATGGATGATAGGGAAGAAACATCTTTCTTTAAAGAAAACATTTGCAAGGTCTTGAAAAGCACTGGTTCAATGGTGCAGCCCAGGACATGTGACACAGATCCCATGGTTGCCACATCGATGTGACTCCACACTATCTTTTTCAGTCAGTGAAGTCTATTTGACTTACTCCAGGGTCAGTGACCATAAGATTTTCAACCAGACAGAATGTGAAATTGACCGATATGTCTACCCCTAGTCAACATTCTTCATAACACTTGCTTTAGAAATAATAGTCATGAATAATCAATGAAGGATTTGGTAGAAATTTATACACAGGCAAAGATGAGAAGAAACCAGTGAACATTTTCATTTTTATTTGCCTTTTCATCCAAGACCTTCTTAATGTAACATTTGTTTCTTGTTTCTTCCCTCCCGCCCACATTGCCCCAAAGGCTTTTTTCTATGTTCCAAATCTGGATTGCCCACTGACAGAGCCATTATTTCCGAACTGCTTCCAGTGTGAGATGGTTTGCTCCCCATGGTGTGAATTCAGAAGGGGTCCTGGCACATTTTTTTTTCAAAGTAATGGCTTCAAGCTAAACTTACTAAAGGGTTCAGAACCTTGTTCTGCAGAAAACAGGCAAAGCACAGGGCATTGTCCTATCCTGATGGTGCCCCATGCTGTTTGGTAACTGCTGGCTAATTTTTGCAAGCTTGTTTCACATCTTTTAACTTGAATTATCTTTTTAAACTTGAATGGAAGGCAGTAATTGCACAATCAGTCACTTGGTAGGGAGAATGTATTTTTTCCACCATTCTGAGAAGGAATATGTCACCAGAGGGAGCATCCGTTGCTGATGCTCTGGTCTGATTACCTTGTGTTCAGATTGCTGCAATGCATTACAGCTAGAGCTGTCTTTAAAAATGGTACATGGACTTCTGTTAGTCTAAAACAGAAGCTAGGATGGTTAATTGAGGATGGGGTCTATGGGCAAATTATGCCAGTGCTTTTCTGGGTGCAATTCAAAGGGCTAGTTTTAACCTCTAAAGCCCTAAATAGCTTGGAGTCAGGATAGCTGATGGAGCTGCTCCTCTATCTCTGCCTCTCTAGAACAAAGGTCATAATCCATGCCCCCCTCCTCAGGTTGCCTAAGCAAATGAGTTGACGCAGGTGGCTACAAGGGCAAGAGTCTTGCCAGCAGTGGTGCATATTATGTAGAATAGTTCTTCTAGATCTTCAATCTATTTTACTTCCCTATTGATTTTGCAAGGATGCTGGTGGCAGAAGTGATGGCAGTGTTGATGAAGGAGGAGGAGAAGGAGAAACTTAGATGTCTTTCTTAAAAAATAGAAAGGAGGAAAAAAACACAAATGCCACTCACTATAAATTAAAACATGTGGAGTTTAAAACATATTAATTAAACATAAGTAAGCCTGGCTTTGCTGAATATGTCCTTTTTCATAGCTAGCTTTGAAAAAAGCATATTCATTGATGCCAACTAATTACAAGGTTGTCTTGTCAAATATTTGCATATTTCAGTATTATTTGCTGCTGTCATGTCCCTGATTGTACTGGTGTTCTGCCCCCCCCCCCCCATTAGTCTTGGTATTATATCCTAACCGTAACCCACATCATTTAATCAGATTGGTTAAGGCAACCCATGCAAGCTTGTTCTTATGTACCCATACCATACATATGGAATGCTGGTATCAGAAGCAAACCAACATGTATTTTAGATTACATTATTCTTACCTTAAAAGGAATGGCAGACTACATATAGATGAGGCTATTTCCTGCTTATCTTATTTTCACATGTGTTCATTCAGCAGTGGAATGATAGGAGAACAGCTTGAGAAAGTCCAAATGAAGGTGGACAAGAAACTATTAGAAGTTCTATTCAGTGACACTGAATGTGGTGAAGAAATCACTCTTCTTTGCCACAATTTACATCTGCATAATTCAGTAGACACTTTCTTGGTAGATAATAGCCTTTTATATTCTGATGCGTGACGAGAAAACATAAATGACTTGATAGTCCACTGTGACCAATGCACATGACATTTTGCAGATAAAATCACATGTATCTCGGCTGACTACATCGTACAGCCCGAGAAAGTGGGAAGGCTCTATGGAGAGGTGAGGCATGACAAGTGAGTGTTGGACCCTCACACTTTGTGTGAACTAGCCTAGTGAGCAATTGTAGTTTTGGATACTCCATTACAACAAGGTGTAATTTCACACCATCAGGAGTAAAACAGCAGTGCCATGACCTTAGTTTCTTTGAATCCTACAGTGTGGACCATTTCTAATTCATGTCCAATATTCTATACTTTGGCAAGGTGTTGGGAATGTGTGGCGGCACCTCAGTTCTAGATGTTTCTGTATGATGAGGGTTATCTAGACTAACCTACTAAAGTCAGTCTTCCTTCTTGTCTCATCATGGGACAGATGGCTTAGGTGACTTTAGTGCATAATCTAAGATGGGAACTAGGCAGGGAGAATGTCCCTAATGGTTACACTAGACTTTTCTGTGGCTTTCAATATTATCAATCATAGAGTACCCTCTGGGAGTGTCTGGCAGGGGTGGGACTTGGAGGCACTGTTTTACAAAGGTTCCAATCTTTGCAGAGGGATATTTTAGCATTGCTAGGGGGATCTGATTTGAAGTCATCATCATCAACCAATGATGTGCCTCAGGGTTTTCATCTCTAACAAAACCCCAGGACACTCTCTCTAACAATAGCTTCGTCTGAGTACAACCATTGGAGGGAACCATTCAAAGTGCTTCTTATGACTTGTAAAGTCCTGCATGATTTGGTTGAAAGACCACATGTTCCCATCAGAACCTAACCGGGTTCTAAGATTCCCAGTAGAGGGCCTTGTTCCTGTCCTGTCAGCCTCAGAGTCTCAACAGACTGGAATGCAGAAGAGAGCTGTTCTCAGCCTCCTGCTCAGGCAGGCCTGGTAGCTAGCTCTAATTTTATTCTCCATCCAGTAGCAGGGAAGTACACTTTACTCAGAATGCTTGTGACCTTTGTTTGCTGAAATGGCTTGGAGCCAGTAGGTGATACTTATTGGATCCTTTCTAAAAATCAAGTCATTATTTTAACTGACTTGTTGGAGGCTTTTTGTTATAACTTTGCATTTTTTCTTACATATTAGTGCTGGTAGCTGCACTAAGCTCTGCTTGTAGTAGAAAGGTAAATAAATGAAGGAAATAAACAACAAATCTTCTTTATCCCCTTTGTTATTTTGCTTCTACATTAATCTACAAATTTTAATGTAGGCATCTGTATGGATATTCATATTTAAGTATCATTCAAAGTTCATATTTTGAACCATTTTATCACAAAATACACATTCTGAACAAAGTAATCTACCTGTGCATTGGAAAGTCCGTAGGCAGGTGAATTGCTATAGCTAGACATCTGCTGGGTTCATGCTAGTAAAATGAAAGTAGGGAAGAGTAGCATTTGTTTTGTTTTCCACCTTTTCCTGGTGTTTTTATTAGTTTGATTACTCTGCACCACCTCAAAGGCTAGTAGGAATCTGCCTCTGCCATTACTGTAGACCAGGAGGTCTGTAGACCCTGCAACTCCACAGCTTCTCATTGTACAGTCCTGGTATGCTTCCTTCTTCCCTCGACCACTCCAATATTAAAGAAAAACCAGTCTCAGAAGCTTCCACATAGCCTGGGAGCAAGGTTCTGTGATCATGTCCACTAAGCCAATGGCAAACCACTCTCATTCCTTGAAGAGGTACATCTGACGTAGCCTATAGCCCCAAAATGTCATTCCAGGGACAATAAAGATGGAGGGTAGATATATTCTCTCTAAACATATGTCTTTCTAAATGCGTATCATAAAATATTTGTTTTGTATCCATTTTTTAATTGGCAGCTGCATCACAATCTCTAGAGAAGGGCAAAAGATAATTCTCTTCCATGAATTCTTCCGGGAAGTGCAAGTCTGGTATGTTTGCTTCAAAATGCAGACCCAACTAATTCTTTCAGCATCCTTGCAGTAGACATTTTTCCCTCTTAAAAATGCTTATAGAAGACAACCTCAATTTGAAACAACAATTTTTATACTACAGTGTTTTGCTCAATAAGTACATCACTATTAATTTGTGTAAGCCTTCATAACAGAAACAAGACATTTTTCCCCTTTTCTGTTCTGTTCTGTTCTGTTCTTTTCTTTTCTTTTCTTTTCTTTTCTTTTCTTTTCTTTTCGGGATATGTCATATGGTTCAATGGCATTCTAAATGTGGACCCAAATGGAAGCTGCTCACCAGTCCAGAAATGGAACAGACGTTTCTGGGTTTCAGCCCTTTATTTTTTTTTTTCTCACAAAACTATGAAGAATATAAAGTACTGGTTACAAAATTCAAGTTATTATGAAGGCAACATTTTTGAATAGTCAACAGCTCACTGCTTATTTCTGCCTTTTCAAGCATGATAAAAGAAACAAGCTTGAATCTTGCAGGTATTTAATTCAGAACGCTGCTGATTCAAAGGAGGAGGATGCTGTTACAGCCAATATTTTAAGAAGACAACTACACTGAATTAAGTGGCTTATGGGCATCCTGGGCAGAACAGGAGGAGAGGTGGCTTCACTACCCTGCTTTTCCCAGTCTGCACTTCTGCTGGATGGTTAGTTTTGGCCATTCAGCTGGGATGCTTCACAGGTGTGGGAAGCAGACACTGGGTCCATTGGACTCTGGCCTCCACAGCCATGAGGGAGGCTGCATGTTCTTTCCATGCTGGCTTTGAAGGAGAGGGATAAGCTTTGTGTCCAACCTCAAATCATGGAGTCTGAAGTACCCTGTGAGCCCTTAGATGCTATGCAGTGACTGTGGGATGGCTTTCTCTGTCAGTGCTGTAAGGCCATGGCTAAAATATGGGGCATGGAAGTTAGAAAACTCAAATTCAGATTCTGTATCATCTCTACAGCACATCAGTCAACCTTTGAAAAAGCTCCATCTGTTGTCCTAACCTTCCTCACTTGGTATTTGCATGGATAAAATGGTAGACTTCCGTAGACTTCAGCAAACAGAGAAGGAAGCTAATCAAATGCCTTGTGGTGCATACAGGAGTAAGCAGCCACTCCGGAAGACTGCCACCACCCCTCATACCCCGCTCAGCCTGAGCCAGGAGACTCTCACCAGTTTCAGGATACACTTAAAATGTGCATTAGTTCAAGCCCCAAGCCTGAAACTTGGCACAGCAGCCATTAGACCAGGAGAGGGCTCTGAAGTGAGGTTTACCTGGACAAAGTAAACTTTATTCACAAAGGGAAAAGGGATTAATGGTTGCATATTCCAGTTCTCAGATTTAGTTCAGAAATACTCTGCTGACCCCACTATATATCTGCTCCAATCTGTTGTAAGAGTCTAGACAACAGTGGTTCTTACATGTTTACTTTCTCTCTGCTTTTAAAAAATTACCTTTGGGGTAAGTTGGACATCGCAAACCTTGCTCTGTAAGAGTTTGATCATTTATGAACATCATGGCTGGATGTAACTCAAAACATTCACTGGGTTTCCAATTCTGCCATGGCCACTTTCTCCTATCCCAGTGCCCAGAAATGCACTTTGGGGATAGAAGGAGTTGTGAAGGCACATGCTTTCAGGATTCTGATGGAGTGCTGTTTTGATCAGAATTGTCTGGGACTCATAATTCCCGGCAAGAAATTGAGACTGTGCATGAAATTTCCACGGAGAAGAATAGCTCAGAGGTTCTCCTGGAATATCAGAATGCTCATAAACATTCCTTGACATTTCAGCAGCAGCTCAGCCAGTGGCAAAGAATGTTGCAGACAGGGAACGGCAGACAAGTTACAGAAGAAATATTGGACCCCCAGAGTCAAAGTGAACCAATTATAAGCCTGTGGTTATATTAAGAATTGCCATGTTGCATGAATTCACACAATTTCCTAGTTTCGCTTTTGTTTTTCAAAGGGACACCTGTAACATGCAGTGCAAGAAACGACATTCTTACTGAATTTATATTAATAGATGAATAACCCTCCCCACACACACACAAACACATGTGTGTTTAAAGCCACTGAATCTGAAGGAGTTCAGTTATTTTCAAATTGATGCCACTGTGATGTTTGAGACCCAAATAAATGCTTATTTGTAACTAATACAAAGGCAGCATTTTTTGACAAGATGATATCCACAGTGTAATATAATAATCTTCCTGCCTTGATGTGTTGTCTTCCAAAGTTGTCATTAGGTGAAGAGAGAATGTCATATATTTCCCCCTTCAGCATCTTTATTTCCATGACCAGATCTTTTGTCTTGCATCTCCTGTCAAAATGTCAGCAGCAGAGGCTGTGAATCTTTCCCCTCTTGTGTCAGGAAATATTCTTAAAAGATGTTGTTAACTTCAGTTTCTTTGTGTTTCTTTAAAGTGGGATCTTTGAAGTGATGTTGTTATATTCTAAAGTTGACTCTGGGGTAGATGATATCTGTTTCTGTTATCACTGAACTCTTGTTCTTTTAAACAAGAAAAGAAAGAAAAGAAATAATAAGGCCTGAATATATGGAAAGCTGCTTTTCTAGTTCCTTTTAGCTTTTTGTGTGGCCACTTGGCATTTAATATTGTAGCTGGTGATGAAGCAATGGAAAAATGCCTTCTTGTAGATGAAGACAGCTTTAATTGTGTTGGGGAGGCAAGTGCATTCACTTCTAGTCATAATCTAACCAGTAACAGTGCAAGCTTTACTTGTTTCTTCAGTTCTGAGATTGCAATGCATTTGTTTTGCACTGAAACATACAAATTCAAAATGAAACCAAAACAAAACTATTCAGCTATGGTGTGTAAACCTGCCATTTAAGCGAATACAGTCTTCCTATTCCTCAGCTGCTGCTGCTGCTGCTCCTTCTCCTTTGCCTAATTCTGTATGAAATTGGGGTGCCACCACTAAAGAAGTCATTTTCCACAGTCACTCCTGTTCCTAGAGTTCATGAATGGGCACTTGAAGTGAGGGATCTGACATTGATTTCAGTACATAAGCAGGCATATAAGATCTCATCTCCATGCAAGAGTGCAAAGCTGTTGCTGATATTATCATTGGTTCTCATTGCTGCAACTTTTGATTAAAAAGGGGTGGGGGATTCCAAGACATTGTCTTTCCTATATCAAAGGACAGGACAATTTGCTGCCCTCTGGTCTGACTGAAAACAACACATCTCTTAGGAAAGAGGAATGAAAGAGAAATATCTAATGGCCTTGGTCTGTGGTCAGAGGATATATGAGATAATGTGTCTTGTTATTTTAGTTTATTTCTTGCCCTGTAAAGAACTATTCTTTCTCAAAAGAACTATTTCTACAAAACAAGAGTGGAAGAGCACTGAAGAGAAATTGCATCATACTGCAAAGGGGAAGTATATCCAGTCTCTCCAGAGATTATGCCAGATAATTTTGATGAATGGTCCTCTCATCTCATCGCTTTCAGACTGTTTAGAAGTGATTTCTTTCTGAAATGTGATTGTGCCGCTAGAGGTAATAGGAGCACATTTTGTCTGGCGTCATGGTTGTTCCAGCTTGGGAAAGCGATAGAGGCAAAGAAACGGACACAGCAGTAGTAAAAGTTATACCTTTGTGATGGCAGTGAAAGTATTTAAGTGGGATGGAGGGGAGTATGAATTCTATTTTCTGAGTGCAAGCAACTTTTACACCAATGGGAACACACCAGAATTAGGAAAGAGGAAGAAGAGAAATAGACCTCCTGTGCTTTTCATATCTGCACAAAAAGGAGAATAGTACTGGCTGTGGTTGCCATGTAGGAATGAGAAAAGCTGCCCCTGCTGAAATTCACTGTGATGCATCATATTTGTAGCCTATCCTTGGAATAGGGTATTGGCATTATTGAGAATCTCTCAAGGCCTGCCCTCCATCTGTTACTCTGCTGAAGATCTGCAGACCCTTCCTGTCTTGTTCTTCTTCTTTGCAGCTGCTGCCTGTTTTCTTGCTCCACCCCAAACATGGAACCAGTGACAAAAGTCAGGAGAAAGAGCAGCACCGTCCATATATCTGGCCCTTCTCCTGTGCTGTAGGTTGGCGCTATAGTAAACAGAAGGACCTGCATTGCTGAGGCCAGTTCTGGACAGGAAAGGCAAAAACAATTGATGGCTATGCTGGTGAAAGGGCTCTCAGAAAGGGGAGTCCCAGAGGGTATCTTGCTAAGGAATAAAGCTGGACAGAACCATCCGTTCTGAATTCTCTTAGTCTTTATTTTTCCACTCTTGGGTTGAGTTAATCCTATGAGTTTTCATGAAAATTCATAAGCATTTTGTACACATTTCTTCTAACACACACACACACACACATACACACACACACACACACACACTGCAAGCAGTTTTTCTAACATAATGTATTCCATGTGATTTCTCCTTATGCTTTTGTTTGTACATGCTTTTTGATCAAAGACCTCCTTGACAAGATTTGGAGAAATCTGAATTGTAAAGGATTAATTAGGTTTCAGTTTGCATAATGGTTCAAAAGTGTGAAATTAGTGAAAGCATTTCTTTATTGTCTTTACCAAAGAACTTTCCAGATTCTAATGCTGGGGCTTTCTGTCCTTCTTTACTTCTGGTCACCCAGGGTGCATTATTACTATTATTAATTTCTATATTCCAACAGCTGTTCAAAATATACAGAATCATAGAATGGTGGATAAGGGGCTGATAAGGCCCATTGGGTCCAACACTTTGCCCAGTACAAGATGCCCTAACAGATGGCTGTCCGGCTGCCTCTGGAATGCCTTCAGTGTGTCAAAACCCACAACCTCCCTAGGTCATTGGTTGGGGTTAGGATAATTGGTTCCAGTGTTGCAACAGCTATGGAGTTTTTTCTGCTGTTCAGCCAGAACCTGGCTTCCTGTATTCTATGTCCTGCATTCTGGCATGATTGAGAAGAGATCCTGAACCTCTCTCTGTGACAACATTTCAAGCACTTGTAGAGTGCTATCCAATCTCCCCTCAGACTGCTCTTCCTGAGGCTAAGCATGCCCATCTCTTTCACTCTACCCTCATTATGACCTTGTTTCCACTAATTTGTTTCCTTATATCATATGAAGGAAGGGATGGAGTTGGAACTGAAGAACAGGATCCTATGAACACTGGCTCCAATCACTACAGTTGCTGTGATTTGGGATTTAAAGCAAGCATGTCAACAAGCTCAAGCTAATGAAACCTACTGAGGTGTAGTAGGTAGAAGATTGGCTGTACACTATACCCAAATATCTATTCTTCTATGAAACTAACTGGTCATTTTCTCAGGGCTTCTCAACCCAACTCCTATAGGCATCCCCAATCATTCCTGTACAGCTCTTCATTCCTTGTCTCCTTCAATAATATTAATAATTTGAAAAAACGTTGAGGTGCCAGTTTATCTTCCCTGACTATGTGCCTACAGCTGATCAGCAAGAAAAGAAAATGATTCAAAGGGATAGAGGGGAGAGAAAAAGCAAGGCTAGAGTTTAAGGTGGGAGGAACATGAAGTAAAGGGATGGGTATGATAGAAATAGCAAGGCTAGATGCTAGAAACAGGGATGGCTAGGGGATAAATGGGTGAATGGGAGAGAATGAGAAAGATTAGGGAGGTGGGAAAGAAGAGGCTGAGGACAGGCAAGGGAGAGAAGTGGCCAAGAAAGGGACTGGGAGTGAACAGACTGTGTGTGTGAGAGAGAGAGAGAAAGAGAGGGGGGTGGGGGAGAGAGAGAGAGAGAGAGAGAAAGAGAGAGAGAGAGAGAGAGTGAGCAAGCACAAAGAGGAAAGAACTGTGAGGTGAAGAGACTGGGGAAGCATGGAAACAATTTGTTCCATTTATCCTTTTCATCTAGCCTCTAGCCTTGATGTTTCTCTCTGCCCATCACCTCTTTACCAGCCAGAGCACCATGACAGCTGTTAAGTAACTAATTACATCCTCCAAAGGAGCCATCACATCCTCCAAAGGTACCCACAAAACCTTCTCAAATTTCCAAATCTGCCTGCCACACCAAAAAGGTTGGGGATCTTTACTTTATTCCCTGTAAGGAGAAAATGGGATAACTCCATGCAGGCCCCTCTCAAATTCCCAGAGCACTGATTGAATGCAAATGTGGCAGATGATGGATAAGAGACAAACAGACAGATGTTAAGTGCTAGTCTTATATTCACAGAAAGACACCTATAGGTGAATAAGTTGCCAATGCCTCTGATCATTGCTGTCTCCAGGATTACTGCACAGTTCAGGATTACAGTTTTGAAAGACAGCTCTCACTGCATGCTAGTTTCTGCAGTACCCTTGTGAAAGTCAATGTGATCTGTTAGAACCATCTGCAAGGCTGTAATAAGAGTTCATCCATGCAGGAAACGTCCACTGTGTTACAATTACCCGCTGAGTTGTCTGTGGCAAGCTACAGCTGCAGCACAAGTCTTGCCAGGTTTCAGTGTCACATGATTCAAACAAAAGCCACCCATATGGAAGGATGCTGTAGATTTGCTTATCAACATGCTCATCCTGTCGTGTTTCAAAGTGAGAAAAAATAGCATCAAATCTCCTCTTCTCATTTTTTTGAACTGGGAAAAATATTTTGAAATACAGGGTCTCATTTGATTTCAGAAACACAAGGCATACATCAAGGTCTGAATGGGGGATGCCACATACATTGTACTGAGTGTCAGGGCTGATTTTCAGAAGCAACCTAGGGTGGCCGGAGGCCCTCCTTTGCAAAGGACACTTCTCGGTGGCAGTTAGCACTTGAAAACCAGGTTGGCATGACACCCGGTCTCCTCATCACAGACTTCACCCCTATGATGGGGTGAACTGTATATCTATTTACATTATATTGCTTGGATCTAAATTCATATTCCTATATTAGGGATGGTTGAGAAGTTCATCACATTTTAATGTATTTATCCAATTCAGTCCCAAATGCAATTTGTAATCAGAAAGCCATACTTGTATGACCTTGTGATGCCTTATATAAGTGCATGCGCATGGACACACACAGAGAGATTGATAGAGAAAGAAATACACTTTAGTTGCCAGTGTGTATCCAAGCAGGCCATTGCACAAGCACCATTGCTGATTCTGTTCCACCAGTGAACTCATTGCCAGTTCCACTCCATGGGTTGCACCTCTGCTTGATCAAAAGAATTTATTGATTACTTTAGGAATTCCCAAAACAAGTGGAAAGACTCATTTCTGGATTGACACAGAAGAGAAGAGTTGATTTAAATAAGCTTTGATATGTCTCATTCCAGAAACAGGCATTCTGTCCATTTTGATTCATAGAGGAAATGCTAAATTGCAATAGTGCTAACACATCTTGCAAGGTGGAATGCCACTGAAAGACCGAAGCCCTTCAGGCAGTTCTTGAGAACCATAACATGAAACATGAAAACCATAACCTTCAGCATGCTAGAACATAGTGTAAGGCCTTTAAGGGCAATCCAATTGTAGATATGCCTCCAAACTCAGAGGCGTGTGTGCATCCAAGTGCATGGAGTCAAGGCATGGCACCTCACTCCATTTTAAAGGCATCTAGATTTAATTCAGGGTAGTGGGAAGGAAGGAGGGTAGGGCACTGATAGCAGTCAACATAAGATGATGGGCCCAGACTCTTCCCCTCTTCACCCCACCCCAGCACATGCTGAAAAAACAAAACAACCAGGAGGATTTATCCAATCCTTTGTGAACTATCATTCATTTCTGATGAGCTGATTGGCCTTCTGATCCCAACATTGCAACGTCTAAATTCACTTGATCTGAGAAATGCAGCCAAGATCCACTGCAATATTAGAAGATGCTAAGCTAAAATTATCAAGATCATTCACCAATTTATTCTCTAACAAATTTTGGTACCCTGAGCAATGTCATGGGTTTTCCACATGGTCCATATAGCTGCTTCTTGCATAAATTTAGGAATATTTGAAAGAGATCAAATTAACTAGAGTTTCATTTGATTTTGTTGTCCTTTTTATGTGTAGAGCTATGAGCTTCAGGAAGAGGAAGAGAATTGTTCCCAATAGTTTTCAATTTTAGAAAGTTAGGAGAAGTATTCTTTGTTTAAGAATCAAACTGTCCAAAGGGCAGAAATGTAAGGCTGTGACCAGTATCGTACCTTTCACTTTCTTTTATATGCAGCAATCTCTTGTTGCAAGTGTTTTTATCTCTCTCAGTGCTGCAGTCATCTTTATCTTGGATATTACTAACAGTCTTGGAGAAATCTCTTGATTAATCTCTTTCAATACAGCCGTCTGGCTAACCCTTCTCACTTGCCCATATTTTGTAAGCTACATTGTCTTTTGAAATAATCTTCTCAGCTCTGAAGTCTGACAGTGCAATTGTTTGGGCATTAATAATAATCTCTTTGAGAAATGCTTTTAATGATAACATAATATCTCCATAATGGCCCATTGCTCTTTGATATTTATATCTTGAGCGAAATCTTGTGGAAAAATCTCCCTTATAGCCTTTCCTGTCTGAACTAATTGCTCTGTGTTTAGAATTCCTTTAGAGTCTTAAGTGTCTTCTCCACTTGTGCCTTTTCAAAATGTGGCAGATAATATCTTTACCTTGTGATGTACTGCTTGGGCAGAGGAAGAAGCAAATCAAAATGTAGCCCTTCAATCCATTTGATATTGGACAAAAGAGGGAAAAACCTGCCTTTGAACACACACACCCCATGCTTCATGGATTTATCTTGATGCAGCAGGTGGGTGGGGTGAAAATGTTCCAGTGAAGGAATGCAGGGAATGCAGGGAGCAGAGGGAGCAGAGCTGCATAAGCAAGTTTCCTCCACACAGTGCATTAAGTTAAAGTTAAGTTAAAAAATAAAGTTTAAAAAGGCTCTTTATATTCCCCACTGGCCCTGGAATAAACACAGCTAGGTCTTATTTTTGGGGTAGACCTTATATTTTAGCAAGTACCAAAAATAGTACTAGGTCTTATTTTTGGGATAGGTCTTATTTTCGGGGAAACACAGTACTGTGGGCTTATCAAGATGACAATTGTTTACTTAGGCCATCGTGTTCAATTCATAGATAACCTGTACTCCATCAGTGGCATTTTGCTTTTAGCATGCTCTTGTTCCCCTATTACATGAAGGGAGAATCCTGAGTAGGAGCAGGATTGCTCCTGCAAAGCCTCTTTCTGCACCAGGAACCATGCATGCAAGTCAGCCCCCATGATACCCACCCATGCGGAGATGGGAGATGTGCAGCTTCCAGGGACCTGGTGATGGGAAGGAGTGAGACTTCTCCCTCTTCCTTGCCACAGTTCATCAACCTGCCTACATAGTTCTTCCTCATTAGCATGTTGAGTCACTTTGCTAAGCTGGAAAGGAACAGGGCTGCAGCTGGAGGGGTGACCACATGTGGAAACAGATCAGGGTATTGGACTTGATGGTTTTATAGGCCCCTTTAAATCTCTCCACTCTTCCCCTCTTATGCTTGAGGAAGGAGAAAAAGCCTTCTTCACCCTTCTTTTTCCCCACTTGTGCAGAGAGTCAACAGTACACTAGCATAAACAGAGTGGAAGAAAAGGAGGGCTGAAATATATATATATATATATATATATATGCTTGAGGAGGATTGAATTGGTGGGAGAGGGATTGGGGATTGTAATCAATTGCTACTTCCTGCTAAAGCTAAAGGCCAGGCCACCTGGAAGGTGACATTGCAGTGCAGAAGCTCCAGCTGAGTCCTCTCAGAGCCAAGCATCTCCACTTAGCAAATATATTTGCTATGTATGAACCATGAGTGATCTTCTGGACTCTATCTCAGATCTGGTTGAAAGATGTGCATATTTGGAGAAGGTTGGAGGGGTAGGAGAGTGGGTGGGGATTGCAGGAGAGAGAATTCAGTGGTGGCTCAGATTACAGTCTGAACTGGGGAAGAATCAGAGGTTATGTGTGAGGTGAGCTTTAGGAATGTCTGAGGCTCATCTTTCTGAGCCTGAACATATGAGCCTTGATGACATCACATATGTGCACCACACACAAAGACACATGGCCCACACCAACAGACATGGAGACACATGAGTACACAGATATAGAATGTCAACTTACAACTATGCACTACTGGTGATGTTTTATTGTCAAATTAGTATAAATTACAAAAAATAGCACTCTGTTGTATTTTATGCACATTCCTGCAAAGAGATTTATAAACACCATGACGAACAGCAATTATATAGTCCATCATGCTCGGCACTTAGCCATTATACTGACATTTTAATTCCTCTGCAAAACAGAGAAAAAAATCCTGATTCCTGTCATACAGATTGCTCTGGTATAATTAATATTTTTAAATACATTCTACTGGCTATTTTACAAAATCATTATTCTTCTCTGTACTTCAATGAAATAAACACCCCTTTTCATTTAAGGAAAAAGCAGAATTCCAGGATTGTCATGTTCAACAAAATAAGTACTGCTTTTTATCAGAAATTAATATGCATTCTGACAAATAAATTACCTACAGTTAAGTTATATCCATTTCTTCATTTGTCTGCTGGTACCATATCTGAACAAAATATAGTTGAAAATGATATACTAATTAGCTATGAGGAGGTCTTCATATAGCTTGCATCTCACAGACATTTAAGTGGTTGTCACCCATTTGACTTGGTTTAATTTATGGATTAGGTAATTTTTTCCAGTGAGATTCACTTGTAGTATCTGCATGGAAGAGGATTGGGGGAGAGAGAAGGGAGAAGAAAGAGAGAGGATTATTTTCAGGTGGGGTTGCAGATAGATCAATGAAAGGCTAACTTCTGTTCCACCAGGATCCATTATTATGGGACACTTTTACCAAAGGATAGCTTTTATCCCATCTTGACAGGTGTGTATGAGAAATGTGACCTCTAAGGCCAATCATCAATGAGTTCACTCAAGTTTTATGATTCATTTGTGTCTACCTGTGTCTACTTTCTATGAGAGATACCAGACCTCATGCCTGCTGGAAATGGCTAGCTTTGTACTAGCCATTTCCAGTGTGGTGTGTTGGTTAGAGAGTGGATCTGGACACCTGGGGAATCGGGGTTCTAATCCTCATTCACCCATGAAGCTCACTGGCTAATTTTCAGTCAGTCACAAACTCTAACCCGAACTACTTGGAAGGAATATTGTGCGGATAAAATGGAGCTATGGAAGCTGCCTTGCATTCCTCACAAAAGGAGGAACATATAAAGGCAATGTAGTAGTAGTAGTAGTAACATATAGTACTACTACTATATATAGTAGTAGTACTATATAAAGGTACACTCCTTCCAGTAGTACTATATAAAGTAGTACTATATAAAGGCACAACTCCCACTAGTACATGGCTGGCAGCCTAAGGGCATTTCCCCATACATTCATAGGAAGTGCTCCACAAGCTCTCCCACATAAAATCATGTTTTTAATGGCCCCATTAGCACTACAGAGCACCAAACAGGTCAGATGTTTTGACCCATGCAGGGGTGAGGCAGAGGGTGTTGGAGACTGCATGTACCCACAGCCACCGGATGGTTGCCCCTTCCCAGGATGATATCAAAACATGAGTGATTCACGTCCCAGACCTGAGTCTGATTCATGTCCCAGCAAGTGCCAACATAGATATTAGTGGATTTTGGCTCAAATTTAGCAGTGGACCTGCCTCTGTTTTTGTGGGACAGGAGCCTCTTTCTTCTTTTTTTTCCCCAAGACACTCGCCCTAACCAAGAGGTGGTTTCCAGTGGGTTCTGCAGCAGGAGAAGAGGCCAAGTTCCCCTTCTGAATATTGGATGTCCCATCTTTCACTTTCTTAGGGCTCTTTGAAGGAATAAGGAAGCTACCCATCTGTTCTTTGCACATTTACATTTACAAAGCCTGAGCACTTTGTAAGCTGGGCTATGAGTCTACATAAAGAAAATATAGATCCATTTTTGCTGACTTCTGAGAACACACTGGGAATTTCAATGCTTCATGAATGGAATGCTTCATGAGGCGCTTATGCTGCTCCCCTTTGCAGAATTGAACCATGGTTCCACTTAGTTCAGTGAGGCACATGTGGGTCATGGGCTGCTTGTGGTACCTGTTGCAGGAAACCTATATGTTTCTCCTCCTCTATCTTCACAAAAATTCCATGAGATTGGTTAGTCTGAGTCACTGCCTGGCCCAAAGTCACCCAGTTAACTGCATGGCTGAAGTTCTTCATGGTCCTAACTACTTTGCTGCACAGGCTGTCAGGTCAGGCATTGTCCCATGTTTGATTGATTTTACACAGTACTTGGAAGACACTACTTGGAGGACTTGTCATTGCTTACTACTTAGAGGACTCTCCTGTGACTCCAATATGACATCTGGTGCTGGGGAAAAAGATCCATTTCATAGCAAAAGCTGCTATTCTGATTCTGATTCTGATTATTACTGAGGGTAGGGGTGTGTAACTGCCTTTTAGACTAACTTTTATTGTGACTTTTAAAAATCAAAACAACCAAAACCCAAATTAAAAAAATAGAAATCAAATGAAATAGTTACAGTTTTCATTTACATAATCTGATTGAATTTATTACAATGAATACATATATGCTATGCACTCCTATAAATTTTATGTTTCTCTTCAGATCATATAAATCATTCACCTTCATCTATGAAACTGCACTAAGAAATTTCATTAATCTAATTGAGAAATGCATTTCATTTCCCTCATAATTCCTCAGATGTTTTACCTATTCAAAGAATTGCCACATTCTCCAAGAGATTCAACTTTAGGAAGAACATGATTGTAATTTTACTTCACCTCTGTAGGAGATTGGCTTTCAATTAACCATTCATTCTGTGATAGGTTAGCAACACAGAAAAGGCCTGGATTTTTATTATCGCATAGAGCTAAATAGGGAAAATCATAGCTTAGCTCAAAATTGATGTCACCCCCAAAATAAGATAATTTCCATGGGAAACTTGAAAGCTTGACAGCAGAATACTGCATTACATTAGAAAAGAAGATCCAAAGCAAGTGAAGCCATCCTGTTTGATTTGGAGAGAATTCTATTGTGTATTAAAAGATAACGTTATGCAAAAATGAAGGCAGAAATCAGCCAAGGATAACAAGGAAATGATAGTCATCCATAAATTCAAAGGTAGGCAGATGATCAAAGGTTAAACACAAGAAAAGAAATGGTTCTATTCAAGTTGAAGATAGGACATTGTAACCTAAATAAATGTTTAGTTATAATTAAAACTCTCAGAAACAGACTTCTGGAAAAGTTTTCAAAGTCAGAATTTAGGGTTCCCTCTCCCCTTCAAGCTTCAAATGTGCAATGTTGAAAGAGAGATTTAGCTATCATATAAAAGGATATCTCAATTTCATTTTAAAACTTCTCTTGTTATAAAAAGGAGAGGGCAGTGAAGATAAGATACCTTTTAAATTACCACATGGAGATGTGGCATGAAAATATTTTAGCTTTCTAAATCTAGTGGAGAGAAAAAAATTATGGAGAAAGTAGAAACTTAAAAGCATTTTCTCCAAACTGATAGCAGCAGAGGTCAGTAAAAGAAGGAAAATGGCTGACAGCAAAAATGAGAAAAGGAAGAGCTGGAAAAGATTAGCTCAAAGAGAGATGCATTTTATGAGAGGAAGGAGGCAAGCACCACTGCCTTACACAAATAGCTAATACATGTTTTCAGAGGCTATGGGAATGGGGCAGTATATAAATATTAAGGTAAAAATACAATAAAATAAAAATTGACTAGGAATTTGTCCATTCATACTGAAATATGCAAAATATGAAAGTAAAGGAACCAAGCACAAAATAAAATTAGTACAATAAGGCATACATGCAGAATTTCCATAAATTTACTGTCTTTGGAATTTTATGGTTGGCTACCTATACTCTGAGTGTAACCAACTTTTTGCATTCGAGTTGATAGAAGACAGAAATTATTCTGCAGCTGGAGATGAGAAAAGGTTTTCTCTTCATGAAGCTGAAGAAGTGGAAAGGTACAATATTGCCACAGTGGAGACTCTCGGGGCCAAATGACATATACTTCAAATTCCATGTTCTTCTCAAAATTCACCCAGCTACACACACATGCATGTTCACATGTGCATTGGAATTAATGTAAGCATCCCCACCCCCTTTTTAAGTCCTTCACCCAGGATGCATGGGATTTTAAGAAGAAAAAGGGAAGAAGAAGACTTAAATCCTTCACCTATCGGAGTACCATGGCCCCAACCTACCCTGGGGTCACATGCATTGACCATGAGTTAACTGAGTCCCTTAACCATATCTCTTTTATGCCTGATTTGAAGAGCATATAGTGTGGCCCTCATTCAGTCATTATTGGACCATTTATCACCATGGAATCCCACTGTTGCCCCTTAAATACTATAAAAGGCCAGGTTGAGGGACTCCAGAATCCAATAGTGCATAAGAATCTGAGCATGGCTGTGCACTACATGTGTGCAACATGCTCATGCAGTTGGCTTCAATGCATGATCATCCCCAACCCACCCACATGCATGCATAACTCAGCAATTTCAGCTCATAGAACTTATAACACATTTCTAACATAAAGCTTGTTTTGTCCTGTGTCTGTACTCATTTGTGAGCATCATCATCATCGCATGAAAACTTGCATGAATTCTTATGCATTTTTCCAAATGTATACATGACTGTGAGCCTTTTTGGAATGTCTACATCCCCTGTTCCTGCCATTGTTTAAAGCATGCACATGCTTATTCCTTTTTTGATTTCTAAACATGCCTGTACTTTTTCAAATGCCATTTTTGGTTACTTTAATCAAAACACAAGTTTGTAAAGGCACAGACTTCAACCACAGGCTGAGTTTGGGCCCATGTCTGGCACTGGGAGTTACAAATTGGTCAAATGTTGCTGCAAAACAAACTGATATGTAATTTTCATATATCTCTGTTTGACAGAAGCCCCAATTAGCTGCTCTGATGGCAAACAGGACAGTCCCCACCTATCCCTTTCATTGTATTTGTTGCTCTCGTCTTGTAGAAGGTCACAGTCCAAAGAATCTCTATCTGTGGAGGCTCTTCATGCAAGCCAAAATGAAGATGTTCCCATGTTCTCAATCAGATGGAAAACATCCACAGATAAAGGCCTCTCAGCTCTTCAGACCATCTTCCTTCATGCACTGGGGGTAGCAAACACAGAGGGGCAGGGCTGGAGCATTCCTCTCCTAAAATGTCCATCATTTGCTGGTTCAGAACACTTGTTGTTGTTGTTAGTCGCGAAGTCGCATCTGACCCATCGCGACCCCATGGACAACATTCCTCCAGGCCTTCCTGTCCTCCACCATCCCCCGGAGTCCACTCAAGGTCACACCAACCACCTCAGTGACTCCATCCAGCCACCTCATCCTCTGCCGTCCCCTTCTTCTTTTGCCATCTATTGTTCCCAGCATTAGGCTCTTCTCCAGGGAGTCCTTCCTTCTCATTAGGTGGCCAAAGTATTTGAGTTTCATCTTCACTATCTGGCCTTCTAAAGAGCAGTCAGGGTTGATCTCCTCTAGGACTGACCAGTTTGATCGTCTTGCGGTCCAAGGGACTCGCAGGAGTCTTCTCCAGCACCACAACTCAAAGGCCTCAATCCTTTTGCACTCGGCCTTCCTTATGGTCCAGCTTTCACAGCCATATATTGCAACTGGGAAAACCATAGCCTTGACTATACGCACTTTTGTTGGCAGGGTGATGTCTCTGCTTTTTAGTATGCTGTCTAGATTTGCCATAGCTTTCTTCCCCAGGAGCAAGCGTCTTTTAATTTCTTGGCTGCAGTCCCCGTCTGCGGTGATCTTGGAGCCCAGGAAAATAAAATCTGTCACTACCTCCATTTCTTCCCCATCTATTTGCCAGGAAGTGAGAGGACCGGATGCCATGATCTTAGTTTTCTTAATGTTGAGTTTCAAGCCAACTTTTGTGCTCTCCTCCTTCACCTGCATCAAGAGGCTCTTTAGTTCCTCTTCACTTTCTGCCATGAGAGTGGTATCATCTGCATATCTTAGGTTGTTGATATTTCTCCCAGCAATCTTGATTCCAACTGGTGATTCATCTAGCCCTGCCTTTCTCATGATGTGCTCTGCATATAAGTTAAATAGGCAGGGTGACAGTATACAACCTTGCCAAACTCCTTTCTCAATTTTGAACCAATCAGTGGTTCCGTGTCCAGTTCTCATTATTGCTTCTTGACCTGCATATAGGTTTCTCAAGAGACAAATAAGATGGTCTGGTACTCCCATCTCTTTAAGAACTTGCCATAATTTGTTGTGATCCACACAATCAAAGGCTTTAGCATAGTCAATGAAGCAGAAGTAGATGTTTTTCTGGAACTCCCGAGCTTTCTCCATGATCCAGCGTATGTTGGCAATTTGATCTCTAGTTCCTCTCCCTCTTCGAAATCCTGCCTGTACTTCTGGTAGTTCTTGGTCCACATACTGCTGGAGCCTAGCTTGTAGGATTTTGAGCATCACTTTGCTAGCATGTGAAATGAATGCAATGGTGCGGTAGTTTGAACATTCTTTGGCATTGCCCTTCTTGGGGATCGGAATGTGAACTTACCTTTTCCAATCCTGTGGCCACTGTTGAGTTTTCCAAATTTGCTGGCATATTGAGTGTAACACTTTAACTGCATCGTCTTTCAGGATTTTGAATAGCTCAGCTGGAATGCTGTCACCTCCACTAGCTTTGTTGTTGCTCAGACTTCCTAAGGCCCATTTGACTTCACATTCCAGGATGTCTGGCTCGAGGTGAGTGACCACCCCATCGTGGTTATCAGGGATGTTAAGCTCTTTCTTGTATAGTTCTTCTGTGTAATCATTTAGGAAGGCATTCTTATCTCTTCTAGCTGTTCTCTGGAATTCTGCATTCAATTGTTTGTATCTTTCTCTTTCTCCCTTGCCTTTCGCTTCCCTTCTTTCCTCAGCTATTTGTAAAGCTTCCTCAGACAGCCATTTTGCTTTCTTGCATTTCTTTTTCTTTGGAATGGTTTTAGTTGCTGCCTCTTGTACAATGTTGCGAACCTCCATCCATAGTTCTTCAGGCACTCTGTCTATCAGATCTAATTCCTTAAATCTATGTGTCACCTCTACTGTATATTCATCAGGAATATGATTTATGTCATACCTGAGTGGCCTAGTGCTTTTCCCTACTTTCTTCAATTTAAGCCTAAATTTTGCCACCAGAAGCTCATGGTCGGAGCCACAGTCAGCTCCTGGTCTAGTTTTTACTGACTGTATAGAACTTCTCCATCTTTGGCTGCAGAGCACATAGTCAATCTGATTTCTGTGTTGACCGTCTGGTGAAGTCCATCTGTAGTGTCGTCTCTTGGGTTGTTGGAAAAGAGTGTTTGCTATGACCATTGTATTCTCTTGACAAAATTCCACCAGCTTGTGCCCTGCTTCATTTTGTACTCCAAGGCCAAACTTGCCTGTTATTCCAGTTATCTTTTGGCTTCCTACTTTAGCATTCCAATCCCCCATGATGATAAGGACATCATTTTTTGGAGTTAATTCTAGAAGGTGTTGTAGGCCTTCATAGAACCCGTCAACTTCAGCCTCTTCAGCACCAGTGGTTGGGGCATAGACTTGGACTATTGTGATGTTAAATGGTTTGCCTTGGATTCGAACTGAGATCATTCTGTCATTTTGGAGATTGTATCCCAGTACTGCTTTTCCTACTCTTTTATTGACTTTGAAGGCTACTCCATTTCTTCTGAGGGATTCTTGCCCGCAGTAGTGTACCTGATGGTCATCTGAACTAAATTCACCCATGCCTGTCCATTTTAGTTCACTGATTCCTAAGATGTCGATGTTCAGTCTTGTCATCTCTTGTTTGACCACATCCAGCTTGCCTTGATTCATGGATCTGACATTCCAGGTTCCTATGGAGTAAAGATCTTTGCAGCATCGGACTTTCCTTTCACCTCCAGATACATCGGCAACTGAGTGTCCTTTCGGCTTTGACCCAGTCGCTTCATTCTTTCTGGCGCTACTAGTACTAGCCCTCCGCTCTTCCCCAGTAGCATATTGGACACCTTCCGACCTGAGGGGCTCATCTTCCGGTGTCATATCTTTTTGCCTTTTGGTACTGTCCATGGGGTTTTCATGGCAAAGATACTGGAGTGGGTTGCCATTTCCTTCTCCAGTGGATCACGTTTTGTCAGAGCTCTCTGCTATGACCTGTCCATCTTGGGTGACCCTGCACGGCATAGCTCATAGCTTCATTGAGCTACGCAAGCCCCTTCGCCACGACAAGGCAGTGATCCATGAAGGAGGGTTCAGAACACTACTAATTAGTAAACAAAAAGGGCTACTAATGTTTGTAGAAACAGAAACAGTGCAGAAACAGAAACAGCTCCAGTGTTCAAAGGCCTTTCAGACCTTTCTTCCAGTTGTTCTTTGCATTTATCTGCTTAAACAGTACTATGATAAATCAGGAGTGAGGATAACATGGGGCAGGGGACTTTTTTTTGAAAAGTGAAATGAAGAAGCAGACATAGAAAAAGATTTTTCTATTTTTGACATTTTTATAGGATGTAAATATCAGTCCAGCAGTTCTCTTCAGGTGCATTCCTTAACATTTACTAACCGTGTCTCCATTACTATGTAGAAGAGTCACATACTTCTTAAGCACAGTGGCTCCATTTGCAACTAATATTAGTATTATTACTAATAATATTATTTTTCACTTAGATTCAGATGATCTCTAACCAGAGTAAAGAAAATGGAGTAACATATTCATTCAGAATACTAGACATTTCAGTAATGTAGAAAAATATGTTTGCACCATTAATGATACTAGCAGTGCTTTTTTTGTAAAAAAAAAAAAAAAAAAAGGTGCCAACACTTACCTCTTGGGGTCACACTTTTACACTAAAAAAGATTTTCAATTCACCAACTTTTTTTGAAATAAAGAACTTATTTACCTTTTGCACATAGCCAGTCACTCTACACACACATAAACATAATGGTCGCGGCTGGCAGTAAGCACTCAGTGCATGACCATACAACCAATCCCAAGCCGAGCAGCGTCCCAAGCCAAACAGTTCCTTCACAATCAGTGCGGACACACAAGCAGCCCGTATGCACTATGTTAATGATTTTAGCCCCCGACCTGCTACACCCAAAAGGTTGATTCACAATCACTTGGAAAACTCCGTCAAAAAAATATGCCGGAACACTGTTCCGGTGCGTTCTATGACAAAAAAAGCCCTGGATACTAGTATTTGACCTACCTGGCTAGCAGGATCATATTGAGGAATGGCTGTTTCTGTTTTTCCATCATAAGTAATAGTAACATTTGTAATTGAAGCTGTGACTCCCCATACATGCAGATATCCAATTCTCAAGACAACCGAGTCAGTTAAATAGTTATTGTGAATCACAGAGACATCCAGTGTATTCTGGAAAATGAACCAAAGAGTATTTGCTTTTAACAATAATGGAGCAGAAGACTTCGTAGACATGGGGCAGAGTATATCAGGTCTCTCTAAAGCAAACAATGATTCATGGATAAATGGTCCCAAGTTTATAGATGTTGGTTCATCAATGAATGACTGCTTATCAAATGGCCACCGATGTGTGAAACAAATCAAGCATCCCAGCCCTGTCTTGCATATCACCTCAGGACAGTGGCTGAGATTATTCAAAGAGCTATTTTTGGCATGACTGGTGAAATGTTTGACATGCCTTGCACTGAACAGTAAAGTCTCATGTCTACTCTTATTTAGGAAACTCCCATCTATTTCCAAAGGGATTTACCAATCCAAAGGGGATCTCTCTTACAGAAGCGCACAACCAGAGCTCCTTTGTATGAAAGGAGGTATTCTGAGGGTTCCTTGAATCAAGGCCTATGTGCTTTGGTGCTGAGATATGCCATAGGATGCATATACATGCTGTGTGAAACAGTTTTTATGATGAAAGTCACACAGATGGAATGTGAAGCGTGTATGTGGGCTCAGGAAAGTTATGCGCTGGTGCAAGATATCTGTATCTTATCTGAAATTATTTGAGGGGAAAGTTAAATATACATACTTGAGCTACTTGAAATGTTGAAAAGTAGTAGTCGCCATTTTCATATGCATCTACAAAAGAAAACACACACACACATGTATTGCACAACATTTAGTGATCTCTCTCTCTCTCTCCCCTTTTGGAGTGGATGGGGAAATGGCACACTAAATGGAGAAAATATTGCAGAGAGGGATAAGAAAGTTGAGGACATGTGTCCAACTTTAAGCACCCCCCCACCCCGACTTGCTATGGCCTTCCTTCACTTCCCAGCAATATGGTTCTGTCTTTGGAGACAGCTGAAAACTCTTTACCCCTGCTGGTCAACTGAGGTCATGAACACCCAGTACAGAGAGTACAATTTTGGCCCTGAAGCCAGCACTGAATCTTGACTTTCATTTAGGGGATCAATACACAAGAGGGATAAATACTTAGCTACTCAAGGGAAACCTACAAATTTAACATGAGTGGAGGAGCAACCTTCTGTCCATGTCCCTTAGTAACTAGTATATGTAAGCATATTACTTCTGACACTTGAGGTCACATATAACTATCAGGAAAAGTAGTCACTGATGGCCATATTCCATGAATGTGTCCAATTCAGTTTTGAAGCTATTCATGTTAAGAAAGGTGGTTGCATTATTCTTTTTCCAACACACACATGCAGCATACACTGATCTATTAAGCCGTGAAGGAGCAGAGTTCCCTCAGGGTTAAAGGATCATATGTAGGAAGAGGTTCATACACTTCTGTTCCCCTTTCCTGCAGTTCCCTGGTCTGTTCAACTCCCCCTTGTTTACTTCCTTCCTCAACCCTCAAAATTTCTCCCAGCCCTGCCTTCACCTTCTTGCTCAGGAAACACAATGCCACATTTCCAGTGGAGGAGGTGGCTTTCCAGGAAAATTTCCCTTCTTTAAGGGACTGGAAGGAGAAGGTTTGGGATAAGAAAAACTGTATCCTTCCTTGAGAGGATTTCCTATTCCCACTCAGCCCTGAAGTCACAAGGGTCAGTTTCCTACTGTAGAGGGAAATGGACTTGGAGTCTGGTCGCTCTAAAAAATCCCCTCACTTCTTCTCAACATAACAGCTGTGTAGCATCTGAAGGATTATCCCTGCATGCTGGTCTGCTTCCAGGATTACATGGAACCACATGAGCTGCATGCTTGTATGCTTCTAATCTGTGGGTATTTTGGGGACCCCTGGAATACATGCATTTTAAAGACAGCACATAAGATTTTCCAGGATAGCTCATAGGTTGGGACACACTCCTTGATGCAAACAGCGCAGCACTGCATTATGTATTTATATATTACATTTTCAGCCTATTTTTTCTCAAAGCAGCACAAGTTGCCTGCCAATTTTAATCTTTACAAAAACGTGGCTTCCCACAATTTTTCACCTTCATTATAATCCTGTTGGATGGATAGAAGCAGTGACTAGCACAAATTTATCCAAAGAACTACATGTCTGAGCAGGGATTTGAATGTGGGTCTTCCTGATCCTAATCCAACACAGACAGGTTCTCAATCCTAAAGCGGGCTCTCATTTCTATGAAGTGTCTATGAGACACGCAAGGACGATAATCCAGGGAGGGCTTACACTATTTTTGTATGTTTGACCTAAATATACATAGATACTCAATGAAAATGGTTTGAATAATCACATTTTGGATAACAGACGCATCTCCATATTATTGCATTCTAAAATTTAGCTGAAAATATAGGATTAAAGATAGATGGACCTGTCAAGTCCATTTCTGCAGCTATCTCCTTTTGTCACTTCCAAATCCATTCCATGCCATTCCCATGCCTTTTATTTTATTTTTTTAACATTTTAATTTGGGAATAACCCCCCTCAACCCAGCATTCCTAGTCTTTCTTTTTTGAACTAAGACCACAAGAGTATAGATTTCCCCCTCTAGGTTTTGGACAGCAGATTGGCAGATATGGACTAGAGCGTTCTGATCAGGCACAGCTCTCTGGGAGTTTTGGGACTAAACACAGGTCTGGTTTTCACAATATCAAGGTGAGTAATAAGCAACGGTGGGTTGTTACCTGCAACATGCATGCCAACCAGGTTTATATAATTGTCCTTGCTGGCACAACCTATTGTAACATCCAAACGTGGTGAGTCTGGGTGGCTGGGATGGATTACAAAAAGCCATGGCTTTTGGGTAGTTTGTTAACTGCCCCAAACACCCATCTATGGTGGCTTCTGACATTAAAAAAGCTGTATCCAATGAAGTCAGCTATATAAATCTGGCATCATGTGGACTAGGTCACTGTCTTTTTTTTTCCCTCTGAAAATTAAATGGGATAACACCTTGAAATATAATGAAGGATGGGACATGAATTTAATAAGCAATAAATTAGGAGCCAGGTTTTGACCTTTTTACTAACAAGACACTTACCAATACTAATTCCATCATCCCAGTAAAGCTGTCCTTGAGCTTTTCCATTATCATCCAAAGCAACAGTGAGTCCCATGGGATTTAGCCGGCTGGTAGAGGAAAAATCAATTTTAGAAAGCATTTCTTAGGAAATCCCGATCAGCTTCAATCCATTTTTCCATTATCAAAAGGGAAATATCAACATCTCAAAGACGTTTCATCCAAGCAACTGGAAATAGGGAAGAAGCTTTGGAATGAACACTACTGATTTACTATTTGTTTCAAAAAGCTGGATAATGCACATACAGATGGCAAAGACAAGGACCAGGACTTTGAGACCTACATTCCAAATCTTGGATTTAATGGGGAGAAGTGATAACCATTTTCTCTTCCAAATATTTAATGTATTGAACCAAAGAACTAAAATACAGCTGCAGACAATTATTATTACAACTTCTGCACATTCAAACAACATATACAAGGGAACAGTCCTAGGGGGTGTTTTCTTTTCCAAAGATGGATGGACTTCGTAGCAAATACATAAAATGTAATCAGTGGAGAACTCATTTATATGTGATAGGCCATGCTACATGGAGGACTAAACAAGACTTAAGCTAAAGTCAGTCTTCATAAAAACCCGCTTCATTCTATGAAAAATGTTACTCACCTGGCATTGGTAGTGATATTAGGTACCTGCCAGGGAAGGATGTAACCTCCCCGAACATGTAGATTTATATGACCCAAAGGTGCTTGAAAATCCTGGAATTGTTTTCGCACTGTTATGTCTTTTCCCTAGAGAAATATTAGCAGAAATTTGAAATTGTAGTCACAATTTCCACTAGTGTACTAGTGATAAAAGCTGCATCTCCTAAAATTTCTCCTTTTGCATGTATTTCACAGCCAGGTAAGACCTTTCTTGCGTTTAATCTAGAAACTGTAATACATGTGTGACAACAACATATATCAAGGTACAGACAAATGTTTTTAGTGTGCAAAACACTAGCATGTACATGGCTAGTCTTTCACTGTATTGTGAACAAGAATGCTTATTCTCTTGGGTAAACTGTCTCCAACACACCCAATGCTGAATGCTTTTAAGTCACAATGATTTCAATAGAAGAATTAAGAATTGAGTACTTTGGCTCTTCCCAAAGAATGGAACACTAGAACACGTTTCCTTTGATGGAGATCTTCAAGGCCTGACCTCTGCTTCTCCTCTGCTAAGTAGAGCTGTGGGGGCTGGTGATTTTGGGTTGACAAGTGGTCAACCCAACCCTTCATTAGCAAGAAGAGTATTCTATGTGTTCCTTTCTAATTCTGTTCCAAGGACTTTCTGTAGTTCAGTCTGCAAGCTTGTTTTTCAACAAATTCTTTGGTTTGGAGCCCTTTTAAGATTGACCTCCAGGTTGTGTTAATTGTGTAGCATTTGTATTTAAGGAAGTGTGTGTGGTTGGATTCTTGCCACTGTACACCAGAAGAGGAAGATTAAGCCTTCCTTCTGACTGGTTTTTTCTCTGAAATTCGCCAACTCTCAGAGTATTACAAAAAAAGATGGGATCTCCTTGATGCCAGTGCAGATTCTTTTCTTTTTCTTTTAACTCTTTCCTCAAGTGTGTGTGTCAGTGAGGGAAAATGGCAGGGAAAAAATCAGTTTAATTTTCCCCTTGTAGTACATGGGTTTCTCAGTCTAGTGGTAGGCAGGGAAGAAGACCTAAGTGCCTTCTTTAGCTAGGAATGTGGGAGATTTTCCTTTTCATTTGCTTTTTAATCAGAACTCTCCCCAAATGTAAGCACATTTTTCAGCAAAGACTCTTTCTTTCCCAGGAAAGACTCTGAGCTTTTGCTTTCATTCACAAAATAGATTTGGTGGCCGGGGGGGGGGGGAATGTGCACTTTCCACATTCTGGAGAAAAGAAGTGTATGTTCATGCATTAGTCAATGAGAGAAATGTAGGTACCTGGGTGTATTAAAAAAAAAGGCCTCCCCAAATGTGTGCTTTTCCTGTTAAACCACCACAGAAGCTCACATCCAGGAACAGAAAAGATGCCAGCCAAGCTACAAGGTGGAGCTCAAAGAACCTCATTGTTTTTGAGTCTTGCTGTATTTCCCAGGCTTATCCTCCAGGCACCAATTCTGTACTGGAAATTAAACCCTCCTGGCTTCACTTTTTAAAGGACAAGCAGTGACTGAGTGTTGAAAGCATGGCTTAGAGGCAGAATGCATAATCATGCCCCTAAAAGTACTTAACCTTTATAGAACTGTGTTGCTTATGTGCCCTTGAACTGACCTGTAGAAAACGACCCAAGGCTTGAGGGATGGGGGATCTGATAAGGGCATTTACATTTGCATCTGAGTGTAAGCAGGTCTTTTGGCTTAAATTTACTCTAACAAATTGACTTAAGTTCCTTACCGTATGATAATCATACCACCGTGCATCAGGTACGTAAGCCTTCACCATCACAGCCCCCTAGTATTTAATGACATAAAGGTAAGGTGAAGACAGGCAGAAAACATGATGGGTGCATTTCAGTAATGCATTCATAGATAATCAGTTTCTAAGCTCAAGAGACATTTGGTGGCTTACTTGTTCAAGTACTGGGCTGATCATAAGAGCTGGACCCCATAAAAATTGCTTGTAGATATCCCATGTTGTCCTGTCATTCACAAACCTGAGAAACATGGAACATGGTGAGGCCTCTAACAATACAGTATCTCCTGCTCTTATACACAACTCACTTTTTAACTTAAATAATATGACTGAAATATGTATAAGCAGGGCTCTTTTTTTGTCATAGAACACATTGGAATGGTATTCCGGCACCTTTTTTTGACGGAATTTTCCAAGTGATTGTTAATCGCCCTGTTGGGCGTAGCAGGTCCGCGGCAAAAATCATTAACATAGTGCCTGCAGACTGCTTGTGTGTCGGTGCTGATTGTCAGTGCTGATTGTGAGGGAGCTGTTCGGCTTGGGATCAGTCGTGTGGTCGCACGCTGAGTGCTTACTGCCAGTGGCGACCATTATGTTTATGTGTGTGTAGAGTGACTGGCTATGTGCAAAAGGTAAATAAGTTCTTTGTTTCAAAAAAAGTTGGTGAATTGAACATCTTTTTTAGTGTAAAAGTTTGATCCCAAGACGTGAGTTTGGCACTTTTTTTTTTTTTTTTACAAAAAAAGCACTGTGTATAAGCCCCAAATTATTTAATATGCTTGTTCAAATAAATCTTGAGGGATGTATCACTGGCTTGGCTTGGCTTGGCTTGGCTTAGTTTGGAAGGGAATTGAGTCCCAGTCCCAGTTCTCAGTCAGGTCAATCCCATTCATTTTATGAATGCTCACTAGGTGGATCTTATAACACTGCTCTATGTGACATTTAAACCTCATTGCCCTAAATAGAGAAAAAGCAGATAGGAATGAACTTTGCTCAAAGCTAGAAAGGATAAAATGAATTTCTTAATTTATTCCTGAACACATGTCAGGTACATGTGCATACACACAGAGAGTAATTTGCATATATCTACAATGTGAATGTTAAACAACTGTTCATTTTTCTCCCAAGCACAGGGAACTATGTTGCCAGACACTATCATCCTGCCATCCAGTTGCAGAATCAAAGGATTTATCCAGTATCTCTATGAGATTCTTCTTTTTCCACCCAGTGATGCTCATGCAAACTAGACACACATTTCAACAAGGTGACAGCAGGAGAAGGGATCTCCTGAAGGGATCTCCTTGGAGAAAAGGGATCCAATTCCAGTGCCTGGCTGGCCACTTTACACACTGCATTACCCATTGTGGTCCACAGCATGCCCAGCTGACTATCAGTCACCTTCCAGATTACTAAAGGAAACTTTCTTTTCCTGTCTCAGATCTTCCATAAGGGAAGTTGCATTCTGATTCATTTTTGAGGCCATTTCCCTCAAACTAGTTTGGTCCTTTTCAACAACCAGGCACACTAGGAAATGCAGGTTCGTTGGTTGGCATGACTGCTCACTATGCATCTCCTTAGTATACAGAGATATGCATTCCACATCAATTCTTGAATCTAGGATACATATCAAGTTATATCAGGAAGAAAGAAAGGTCTTGCATAGGTATCCAGGAAGATCTAACTCGGATATCTCAGCCCAACAAAAGCTATTGCTCCATTGTGGCTTCCAAATACATGTCAAAAATGGAAGAGGGTGGTGGGTTAGGTTTTATGGACTTGTAGCAATGGTTGAAATGCAAGAACAGGAGTTAAAATCACTCTATAGTATCCCTCACAGAATTTTGCCACTTAACACTTACTCATGAAGCAAAGGACGTGCAACTGTGCTGCCATCAGCATGGGCATTGTGCATCAATGTGTAGAGATAGGGCAGCAATCTATATCGTATGCTGAGCACATGCCTTGATATATCTTCAAATGTTGAGTTAAAGGATACAGGATCTTGTCTCTGAAAAGAGGGATACAAAGTTCATTCAGACTATAGAATGCCTTGTCCTAACTCTGTTCATTTCAGAAGAAAATGTGGGTGCAATTTGCACTGGAGAAGTGTAAATAAAATAAAGTTTATCAAGGTACTCTGAGCTCATTCCAACTCATGCCCATATCAAATTGCAAACTTTGATCTTTGGAGGGCAGGGGGTTTGCACAAAACACCATACAGCTTTCGAGCACTCCCCCAAACCCAATGCATCCATTTATATTTCTTATTTTACAATGCATCCATTTCCGTTGCATTGGTTAAAACATGCTTATGTGCATTTTTCAAAAGTATGCATTTTCCCACAGGCATTTTTCAAACACATTTTTGTTTCTGTTCTGTGAATCTCATCACAAGCTCAGAAATGTACAGACTTCCTCTGTGTTTGAGCCCGGGAGGTGTCAAAAACAAACTGAAACAAATTTCTCAAATATCTTAATTTGCACACTTGCTGCGAAAAAGAGAATTACATTGCTGCATTTAAGAGAATACAGAATAGAGTATTATATGAGGCATAAAATAAAAAGACAGTAACAAACGTACTGTGTTTTGTACATTTAGTATGAAGCTGGCTTCAGCCTCCAGAAAAAACATCTAAGAAACTTGGGAGGCTGATCTACAGTCAGCTGAAGGCTCTGGTGGTCTTCCTAGCGATACCAATGGTCTCTGGTGCAAAATACAGGGCAAATGGAGTTTTAAATGGAACAGCCTTTGGGAATAAATTAATACTGATGCTTCTATCTTTCAACCTCTGAGGCAAGGATACTATATCAAGCTTGTTCCAAATGAGCCATTAAAGATATTTCCATATGTGCCCATCACTGACTCAGGGTCATCCTTCCACCATCTAACTCAGGTATTATCTGCCAGTGACCCAGTTCTGTTAATGATATGGGTATGAGAGTTGGTGTTTCTCTGTCTTGCATGAGCTCTCTCTCTCTCTCTCTCTCTCTCTCTCTCTCTCTCTCTCTCTCTCGCACACACACACACACACACACCATTTCTGTGCTGAGCTGTAATCTGAAAGGCATATACAAAGGGAGATATACTTGGGTAGCATTATTTGCCATCAGAGTTGAATGAAACAAGCCCAAACAGGTGTCCTCTTTACACAAAATTGGCCCATTGGCTGCTCACACAAACATTGCAAAGAAATGGATCAGGTCATGCACTCAGTCTTCTGAGACATAACAGTCTCTCACGGATTAGTTACAATATGTGTTCCATGAAAACAACAGATGTATGCAAAAGGTTTCTGGCAAATGCCTCTTTCTGAATCAAGCCACGTATCAGAAAGGAAGGGAAAATCACATCAGGGTTAAGCTTACAGCCAACCAAGTGTGGGGAGACTGGACTGGTAAAATAAATGAGAGAGACTCTATTTTTATTAGACTCTAGGGAATGTAGTCTCTTTGTTCCCTCCAGGTCCCCATTCATTATTGGCAGAATTAAGAGTGTACCTGTTGGTCCATGGATAAACAGATCCAGAGACATTCATAAAATATTAACTGGAGCAGAGAGAATTCTCTGCTCCCTTATCCAAAGAAAGTTGGATTAAGAGATAAAAGAGAAGCAACTTTCCATGCTTTTAAGATATTACCAAGCAGTATTGGAGACACTATACTATTTTATACAATACATTGCCAATAAATGTTGACATACTTTAGTTCCCATCATGTTATGATTTCTAGAGAAAGTGTAAAATGCTCCAAGTTCCATCCATCGGGCACACAATTCATAGGTTGTGTCATTGAAGAAACCACAAATGTCAGCACCACACTAAAATTAAGAAAATGGGAAATAAGTTAAAATGTCTCATCATGTCACACTGGGTTACTAGAAAGCATTTCAAATAATTTCAGTTGTAAAGTTAATCCAATAACAGAACTTACATAGGAGATTCCAAAGAGGCTAAACTCCATGATACCTGTGAAAATGAGATAGAATAGGATAAATTACATTTTAAAGTATAAAATATATGCTATATTAAATAATACAATTATGTAGATGTGCATAACTAAATTTTGTTGATTTATAAAAGCAAGGTATATTTCCAGTGGAATGTCCATCACACATCATTTAATCTAGTACTGCCTTTTAGAATTATGATGAAATAATATTAACTTGAGCACACTGTAAAAGGAGATGAAGGGGCCATACAGATGACCCTTTTTCCCATACTGGGTCTCATATTTGCCCCACCTCTGCATCTGTGTCTGTGCTGTAACATTCTCCTTGCCACTTGACCCATTGAGAGACATGACCCACCTATCCTGCTCTGAGACTTATTAATAACCAATTGAGTAATCTGTGTACTCTTGCACCCAGATTCTATGTATCAAGGAAGATGGAACAGACTTTTGTGGTTGTTGATGATCCTCCAGAAAGCAGGCTAGATTATAATGGATTGGTGGAAATGGCAAAACAGAATTCAGATTAAAAGGAGCAGTGTAACAACAGGCTGAGAGTGGAACAAAGTGCGCTGAGAGTAGTGGGCTCTCTTTCGCAGGAGATGGAAGGGATGCTGAAGGTATGTTCTTGAAGAGAACCTTCACTGGGCACTCTGCTGGAGCCAAAGACAATCCATTGGGATCAAGTCCAAGCCTTGGAGAAGCTACATTCAGGTTGACATTCAAGCTACATTCATTCATATTCTGGAATATAAATCTTCTGTGTTTAACACTCCAACATATCACTGAAACTGAAATGCTGTCAAATGGGAACTTTCCTGGCCAAATATATAAATAAATGCATGTGGATTTAAACTGAAGAGCACTTTTACCAATTATTGATTTCTCAAGCTGATCCCATCTTGCATAGTTATCACCAAGCCAATGTCCTGCCCATCGTCCACTTGATGGATAAGTTGAACGAGTAATAACGATCCCACGTTCTCCTGTTGCATTTTGCATTCCACTGATAAGAAGATACAATAACATACAGGGAAGTGGTGTCAACAATTTTTCATTCTTATGTAAAAGTAATTCTACATTCCACATTATTCTACTTAAAGATTCCAGTTAGATGGCATGTGTGTCTCTTTTGGGATTGCAAGAAGGTTAATAAGCGTTACATTTTAAAAAAAATACATTAATATGAAACAAACCCTGTGTGACCTGCAGAATCCCACAGTGGGCAGCAATCCTAGATAGCAATCCTAAATTTTTTATCAGAATCCAAAATTACAGCATGCCCCCCCTCCACCCCTCTGCACAGTCAGCAATGTTAAACAGGGAAGATATGGAGCAAGGGGCAGGGCTTCATCTATTCTTCCTTCCACGGACAGAAGACAAATGAGTTCCTGGCAGTGGCAGGGAACCATTTAGACATGCTTATGGACACATGGAGGAGGCTTTCCTTCAACAGTCTCATAAGAACTGGCACACTGATGAGGGGGCATAGGATTGCTCTGTTAGTCGTGTTTTGATTTTTGCACTTGCAGTTCTCTATTGAACCAGAAAATGGGAATTAAATGGAAAGATCATGTGTTGCCCGTGACAACATGACACAGTTGTCCATGACAACAGGCCCAGATTATGCTTCATGCACTGCTTTTACACTAGAGATAGCGGATGCTAAGAAATCTATCATTATCACAAGGTTAGCACTTACTGGTTATACATAATGTTTTGAGGGTCAGTAAGAAATAGAAGATAATGTGCAATTTATCAGAAAACTAACAGCTTGTTAAATCTAACTGCTTCTCTGGTGCTACTGCATTTTCCAGTTCATTCTGGGCTGAATTTCTCTGCAGCTCTGCACTGGCTGGTATGTAAAACATTTGTGCTCCTCCAAGGAACACTCTAATCTTGGAGTACATCCTACATTCTGCTGGCAGACACCCAACAGAAGGGGAGGAACAAGTGGGGACAGTCCTTGTCTCACCTTCCTTTCTGTTGCTGTTCCTCTAGACCTGCTCTTCAGCTCTGTTAGGTTATGGAAACTTACAGACATTTCCCATGATAAAGTTTCCTCAAAATGTAGCAACATGTTTACCTGAATTGTGTCTCCTTTGCCTCTGGGTTCATGCATCTCTGTAATATATATCACAACAGTCTAAAGGTATTGGGATTTCAAGAGGGCAGAACCATGAACATTTCTTACTAGTAAGTAGGTTTTGCTTGTGACCATCCATACAGGTTGTGAACATCATAATGCCTCACGGGTGTCCCATCAGGAAGCTTCTGCTCATTTTCCATGCATATGGTCACCAGATCCAGTCCCTTTTCCCTTGAAACCAAGGCTAGGAGAGATAAGACCACAATATTAACAGGATTCCTGTAGCACTTCATAAATCAGGGAAATAAATAGATGTTCAAATTGCCTTTACCTGAACTTGATTCCCAAAAACAGAACATGTAACTTTGCCTCAGTGAAGGATTTAACTTATGCAACCTTTGGCAAAAGGTATATTTGGTCCAGTCCTCATACAGTAAACTACATTACTGCACTGGGGAACAATTGGCAGATGAGAATTGGGACCTGCTTTCTCATCTACAATGGTTTCTCAGTTTGCAGTGCCTTTCTTTCCAGTAGACGCAAGACCCAGACTCCAGACTGATCTGCAAGTAAATGATGAAGTTTTACAGTTTAACAGAAGCCTGCCTTGCTGTGGTCAGACCTGGACGGGATGCTTGGATAACTACACAGAACACCAACTGGGATCCCTTCTGCATATACGAAAAGCATTTGTATGAATTTTGCATTTTTTGGAGGGAAAACTTCATTTTATAAAAGTATTTAGTTTTTTAACCTGATCATAGATGATCCACATGAGCAAAAGCATGAGAAAATGTATGTATGCATGTATTTAGATTATAACATTTTTGTTGTTGTTAGTTGCGAAATAATGTCCAACCCATTGTGACCCCATGGACAACATTCCTCCAGGCCTTCCTGTCCTCCACCATCTCCCGGAGTCCACTCAAGCTCACACCAACTGCCTCAGTGACTCCATCCAGCCACCTCATCCTCTTCCGTCCCCTTCTTCTTTTGCCATCTATTGTTCCCAGCATTAGGCTCTTCTCCAGGGAGTCCTTCCTTCTCATTAGGTGGCCAAAGTGTTTGCGTTTCATCTTCAGGATATGACCTTCTAAAGAGCAGTCTCTCCTCTAGGACTGACCAGTTTGATCACCTTGCAGTCCAAGGGACTTGCAGGGGTTTCCTCCAGCAGTAACATTTTTAACTTAACTCAATTGTTATTTGAGAGGGAGCACACTGCAGGATTACCCTCTTGCCTGAATTGTGTCTATACCAATACACTGGTACAGACACAACATAGACATTGCTATGGATGTCCCTGTATGATGCATTGCATATTACATTTCCTTCTCTTAGATGCCCCCTTGGGTGCTTTCTACAATAAAGGTAGTAGAAACCTTTATTAACATTGAGAAAATAATGCATGTCCTAACTGTGCCAAGTATACTGTCAAATTATTATTTTTTCTTTCATTAAGGTGGGCTTTGACCAAAAGCTGAGCTCTTAGGTTAAAAAACCCCCCAGTAACATGACCATATATTAAACAGTGGATACTTATTTTCTGATTGAATGGCATAAGTGATGTATTGCAGTCCTATGACTGTTGACTCAAAATTAAGTCTACCTATGTTCAGCAGGCCATACTTTCTAGTAATTCTTGTTAGAATTGCACTCTAAATTACTAAGCTGTTGCTCTGGCGTACTTGGTCATAATTAAATTATGTTCTAAATCAATAGAACAAGTTAGAAGTTTTTAGTAGGATCTAGGTACAAGTCATGTGGGAATCAGAAATATATTGGGCTCATCTGGGTTTTCTGAATTCCACCTTGAAGCTTGTTCCAACCTGTTATGTGTCTTCATCAGATTGCTATCTTTATTCTTTTTCTTTTCACAGTAAAATTTCTACAGATTATGTCCATATTTTTGTGCACAATAGTTTTGAAACTGTAGTTTCCCCTTGATTAAACTTGTTTGTAAACATTTTTTTCACATGTATGTATGTTGTTGAGTACATTTTTTATGAATCACACTGCAAGTTTGGAAATATATGAAAAATTGTGTTTGAGTTTGTTTTCAAATACATGAGGTATCCATTGAATATCATCTGGGCAAAACTGAGCTGGAAGAAGCTTCTCATGCATCCCTGATATTTACTTTTTCCTGTTGTTATATCAGGCTTGTGTTTCAGAAGCCAATTTTACCTGGTAAATATGGAGGAGCATTTAGTTCTTGATTTTTGCAGCCACCAACGTTTCCATTGATGATGTTTGCTGGTTCATTCATGTCCTAAAATGTTTTAAAGAACCAAAACATTAACAAAGCAGTAACTTTTGACCACCTGCAGCTCTCAAAAAGCCCTAATCTTGGAAGACAGCCACACAAAGTAGTAGAACGTGAAGCACCATCTCTTCATGGTAGTGAGTATATTCCTAAAATAACCTAGACTTGGGCTTTTAAAGACAAATTAGGACATTAAAATTAGCATGTCGTGAGCGGAACTGACTGGAGCCGGGGGTCAGACTAGATGGCCCGAAAGACCCGTTCTGACTCGCTCTGTTTCTATGTTTCTAAATCTAGACCAGGAATTATTAAAACAGGACACTGCTTATCAAACAAAATAAAGAAACACCAAGGGAAAACCTCCTGAAGATTTTATAAAAAACATTCCTCGCAAAGATTAAATAGTATAGTAAGCGAATGAACACATTTATTATTATTAACATTTCTATACCACTGCATTAGTTAAAACAGTTTTCAAGCCTTCAAAACAACAGGGCATGGTACTTACAGTCCACAGGCCATCAAACTGAAGAACATTAGCATGAAATTTGTTTATTTCTCTTTGCCACCACTGTGATGTGGAATTGCGGAAGAAATCTGGGAAAGCAACATAAGCTCGATACCGCTGATAATAAATGACACAGAAACAAAACAGATTTTTTTAAGTAAATAAATAAGCAAACTTTTCTAAACCATTCTTCAGCTAAGTTTCCAGGAAGCAAAATAATAAAAATCAAAACACAACACAACACAACACAACACAACACAGCAGGTGAAAATACTCGGGAAAGGTGGGAAAGGAAAAATGTTATAACCTGGCTCAGAAGGGACAACATTTCCAGAAAGGCCCAGAGGAGAAAATTTAGCAAATGGGGTACACCATTTGCTCTTTCTCCATTCTCAGCTGCCCTACCTTGGTTTGCAGAAGTACATGATAAATTAAGTAAATCAGATTATTGTACATCATATGTCTCCATTTCAATGAAATATACTTAGATTCTAGAGAAATTTTTCCCAATATGGCTCACTCCATTTTTTCCCATTACAGTTCACATAAACTACAGCCATGATGGCCAGTGGTTATGGATGGTGGGAGATGTAGCCTAATCATTTGTGGGAGGTTGTTTGAAAGGGTATATTAATTCAAAGAAATCAATCACAAGCATTCTCTAAAATAAGCATGGTTAACATGTGGCTTTAAAAGGAAAGGTTGAGGTAATTATTACCACGATGGTTTTTTTCTGTAACACCTGAGCTATGAAAGTGCTTTAAAAAAATTACCTCAATCTGTTCTTGCAAACTTGCATTTTCATCAACTGTTACATTGGGATAATTTGGCCATACCTAATTGGGAAAGCAGAAAGAATGCATCAGGCACACAGAATACCTTCCTGTCTGACTCTTAAAACATGCTATTCTTTTAGGATCTAAATAACATAAATGGGCAAAGATTCCCTGACTATGTCTCCACTCATCCATGCTAGATCTTCCTTTGAAATGGCTGCCCACTTTTTGTGAATAGGAAAACTGCACAAATCAAGCAGCAATTGAATTTCCTCCATAGGCTAAGGCCATCTACAGAGACAATTTGTGCAAATCACCTGGGAATTGGGAATAAAGCAAACATGAGTGCATGTTTAAAAATTTGTGAACATTTTGTGCAAGCCATGCATCTAGAACGTCAGCAAAGCATGCTTGTACATTTTGCGAGCAGAAACAAAATTCTCATACATCTCCACTAAAGAATTAATTTATTTCAGTGTTCACTTTGTACTCTGTATATCTGGTCAGATGTCCATCAGCAACAGGAATGCACACCTATTTAAATATAAACAGAAGAAAAATCTATTTGCATAACTCAAAGCATAGCAGAACATTTCTGCATGCATAATGAGATTCTTGATTGGCAGGGCTGTGTGTGTAGAAATTTGCAATTTTATTTTCCTTTTATTGCACAGTGATGTGTGTACATGTTCTTAGAGTGAATTATGTAATCACCAGAAAAGCAGGGTGTTCTATCCAATACCAAGGAGAGAGAATCATTGAATCAAAGAATAGTAGAATTGGAAGGAGCCAGAGGGCTATGGGTCCAATGTCTTGCTCAGTGAAGGACTGCAAGTTAAACCATCCCTCTCGGATGGCTATCCAGTTGTGTCTTGAATACCTCCAGTGTGGGAGAGCCCACAACCCCAATAGGTAATTGATTCCATTGTCACACTGCTCAAACAGTCAGGAAAAAATTCATGAAATCTAGCTGGAATCTGGCTTCCTGTAACATGAGCGCATTATTCCATGTCCTGCCCTCTGGGATGGTCATTGAGTTGTGAACCTCATATTTATTTCTCTGTCTTTAGACTTATCTGAAAGAGACTTTTTTGTTGCGTTTAAGCATTCCTTGCTAGCCTCAGTTCATTCCTAATATTAGCCTTTCTGGCAACACCCCTGAAAGTCTATGCTACCTGCCTTTATTCTTCCTTTGTAGTCTGGCCTTTCTTACACTTCCTATGCATGCCCCTCCCCCTTTTTTCCAGATCATTTCAAAGATTTTCTGATTCCAAATCCATCTTGGATTCTTTTTCTCATTAAATGACCAATACTCAGTTTGGCTTTCCTTTTCCCTTCTTCCTCTGTGCACCTCTCAAGACTTGATTAAAAATCAGAACAAAAGAATGGCAGCAATATGAACTAGCTGTAAAATGATGTGATTCGCTTTCTCCAAACAAGGTCTTACTTATTTTCCTGACTGCATGTAATTTTCTCCCCCAGTCATTACCTACCAACTGCAAATCAAATGGAGTTCTGGAGGTTTTACATAAGTCAGCTTGTAACATTACCTTTCCCCATGCAATGTCAGTGCTGTTAGGCCATGTGATGAAAACCTTCTCTTGCAAACCCCTTGTGAAGGTTTCATATGATTCAGTTTCATTGCCTGATATGGCTGGATCCTAAAACAACATGAGACCATTTTACTCTTGTATGATCATCCAGGAGGCATATGTGCTTTTCATTTATCCATTCTATTTTGTCCTGTTTTCAGATTTCAGAAAGTGTCCAATGCAAAAAAAGCACTGACTTAAACAAATCAGACAATTTATACAAGAGCATTCTTTATTAAAGAGGGAGGGAGGGAGGGAGAGAAAGAAAACATGGTATATATGCAACATTGCTTCAGTTGTTTTCTCTAGACCTGAATTTCCCAAAACAATGTAGAATGTGATATTCGTGAGCCATTTCTTGAAAGATTCCATCCAGGCAACTATGCTGGTTGGCCTTTTATTGGAAAAAGTATACTAGTACAAAGTCACTACTTGACACACAACAAGTCTTGGTAGACACTGAAGAACATACATTTTTTCTAGTAGCTAAACTACAAGAGTCAGTTACTTAGGTTTCTATCAGAGAGACAGAAGTGGGTCAAAAATACAATATAAACCTCTTTCAAGGAGGTCAGAATATGTAAAGATGAGGCTGGAGACAAAGGGTTTGACACCAAATGTTGATGTCTGTAAGACTGGACCTAAAAGGGAGTGTAGGTCAATATAGCCATGTACAAAAGTAACTCAATATTTCCTGCTATTTTTATTTTCTGTCTAACTATTGCAGAAAGCTAAATGTATAAATTTTCTTTGCATGATGACAATGGCTCCTGGTCCAAACTGGAGATGGACTCACTCCATATTGCTTGTGTGCACCTGCAATAAAGAGTCTTCAATTGATAAAATGACTTACTGGTGTTGTCACCTCTCTCAAGGGACAAGAGAGATTCTGCTGCAGAAGGAATTTAAAGCATGAGATAATAGGGATTCTGTGGTGGTGGGGGCAGTCTTTCACATTTGGAGGAATGAGGGGGCTGGTTGGTCAGTGAAGACTACAAGGAGAGATATGTTGGAACATTACTGCTGTGAGCCGCCCCGAGGCTAGTTGGCAAGGGGCGGCATAGAAATTTTTCTAATAAATAATAAATAAAGAAATAAAGAATAAAGAAAGGTAAGACTATATATACAAAGATTCTTCAAAAAGTTCCCACACTTATCTATTATATATTTATTAAATATATTTTATATATTTTTGCTGATGGCATTAAAAAGTTGGTACAACATTCAGAAAAATGCATTGCAAAGAAAGGTGACTATGTAGAAAAGTGATGTAATTTTTTTTTGAAATTCTTAAAAAACAGAGTTTTTCAAAAGTGTGGACACTTTTTGAAGAACCCTTGTACTATCTGGTAGTGTAGAATCATTCAAAGCCAAATGTAATTGAATTACTAACCAGGATGATGATGAACCTTGTACCCTCTGATTTTATCTTTCTGACAAACTGAGGAAGGTCCTTGAAATTTTTGTCCAGAGTGAAGTCTAGTTTACGTTCCATGTAGTCAATGTCGGTATATTGCACATCCTGTGTCAAAATAAAAGCATTCATACATTTAATATACGTCCTTTTAACCCAAGGGTCAAATTGTATTCCAGAGAAACATGCAGGGGCTGTATCTCAGTGATGGGTGAGCCCAAGGCAAAGACAGTAAGGCCAAAATAATTTTGAAAGCCACATCTTATTGCAGTCAATACTCTTCGTGCCAGTAACTAAGCCTTAGGAGACACACTTGAATGCTTTAGAAAGGGCAGAGGGAGACTGGACAAAAGCTGTTGAATCTTCAGATCATGAGCAGCAGATGAGGAAATGGGAGTGAAGTCAGGAAAAGGCAGCATGCCCAACTGGGGCCCAGGCTGGGGCCCCAGGAAGGCTTAATATGGCTCTAGGACTGGATCTTCCCCACAGCTGAATGTATGAACCACTCTATAGCCAAAGTTCCCAGGCCAAAAAAGATGCTAAAAGCAAATACAACAAAACCAGTGATGAAACGCATTAAAATAATGATTTTAAAATCAGCAACTATCATTCAAAACAATTAAAGGTAAAGGTTTCCCCTTGACAGGAAGTCCAGTCATGCCTGACTCTAGGGGGCAGTGCTCATCTCCGTTTCCTAGCCGAGGGAGCCAGCGTTTGTCCGCAGACAGTCTCCGTGGTCATGTGGCCAGCATGACTAAACACCGAAGTGCACGGAACGCTGTTACCTGCCCACCGAAGTGGTACCTTTCTATCTACTTGCATTTGCATGCTTTCAAACTGCAAGGTTGGCAGGAGCTGGGACAGAGCAACGGGAACTCACCCTCTTGTGCAGATTCGAACCAGCAACCTTTCGATCAACCAGCCCAGCAGCACAGCGGTTTAAACCACTGTGCCACCTGCAGTCCCTCAAAACAATTAGGTAGTGAAAATATATGTGAAATACAGATACAAAATGAATTTGTGATGATAGAAGAATGTAAATTAGAAATCTCAGTGTTCAGGGTTCAATGGAAGATGGAAAGCCGGGTCATCAGTGAGTAAGGTGGAAGTGCTACCTCACTTATTATGGTTTCTAGATGCTTGCTGAAGATGCTTTTAGTGTACAAATGTAAAGACTTAAGGTAGCAACACACCAAAGTATTCAGGAAATACCTTTGTGTTGGTTTTGGACAGTGGAATAAAAGCTGATAATATCTGGGGGCTATCTCAAAGAGTTTAACTGAAATAGTTTCCAGAGGACTTATAGAATGAGAAAGAAGTAGCTGAACCATTGGTTGACCAAGTTATTGTTAATTGGGATGATCTCATTTCTCAAAGACTTTGCCATCCATTCAATAGATGAAACTTGTATTTCTTAGTAGATTTGCATGTACATCAGAAGATACAAGACCAGGCTTTATATATGTCCTGAGTTATACATTCCACTTCACTGTGGTTGTTTTTACATACTTTGGTGTGACAGCCAAAGCCATTAATCTCACAGCCAGCAATGCAGAAAACCAAATATGCCAGCAAGATATGCAACATTAAGTCTACTATTTAGCAGTGAAAATTATCATTAGGTTAAACCTTCAATAAATGCTGACACTTTAAAAAGAAAATTAGCAGCCAACTCTTATGCTATAAATTTGAGCAAGATAGCAAATCCTTGCAGCATAAGCTGAAGCCACAAACATGGGAAACCTGTGAGATCATTAATTACAGGCAGAGTATGCTATAATTAAACTTATCACTTTAAAAAATAGACTGCTAAGTTTATGGGATATGATAATATGACCAGCAAAATATTACATATAGTGCACTGCACATCACTTTCTTTTTTATTTGCGTATGTCAGGATGAAAGGCATGCTTATGAACCAAGACCTACAGGAGGTAAGCACGTCAGCTTTCCATGTAGAACTTTAAAATCAATCCTACATGCATGTGTCAAAATAAAATTAGATTGGCTCCAAAAAGCCAGGAGCAGAAAGTAAATATCATTTAGTGCTTCACGTGGAAGGATTCATGCAAACTTGCTCAAGGTAATAAAAGCTATATCCTATTGTGCTTTGCATACTTCAGCTTGTGCTAGTACGCAAGTGGAAAAACATTTTTAGATTTAATTTTACTTCTCATGTGCAACACTCTACTGTGAAAAATAAAACAAGCCTTCTGTAAATGAAGGGCATTTGGCATCTGCAGTGTACCATTGGATACAACCTATTTAGCTGAGAAGCACACGTATTTTTCCTAAGACTGCATCAAAAACTGCTAGTTATCCAAATCCTGTCTAGTCCCATGTTGATATTACATGTAGTTTCCCATTGATATGCTAATTATATGCAGAAAGTAAATATCATTTAGTGCTGTTAGGACAGTTTTGTACTGAAGGTGATTCATTTGAGTAGTACTAATCATGGTTCAGAAGTGTGCTGTATGTGGAGGCAGAACTTTTACAGTTGATACAGTGTCACCCCATAGTTGATATGGTGGCACCCCATATCTGATGCCACCATTACGATACCATTTTGCCCTCTTGCAACAGCACACCTAATCACTTTACATTTACTCTGCAGGAGCAGAAACAGTCATTTTTACTGGAGAAAGTAAATGGGAACCCTTCAAGATTCCACTAGGATGGAAAATAAATCAGCAAAATCAAGGCTATTTCTTCACCTGCAGTGTGTCATTTAAAGTTCTGTGCTGTGCTGTGTTATGTCTCACTGACACTGGCATATCAGTGTGGAATATTTTCAGCCACCATTTTTATAGATACTGTTGTTATATAATATTGTATTTTATCATTGTGAATAATAATGTTAATAATTTCTGGATATACCAATTTTAGTTTGCTGCAGCAAAAACAACAATAAGTGTTGTGCCATTTTAAAGGCTAATGGATTTAATTATTCTCCCATAAGTTTTCATAGACTTTGGGCTTTTCTAGAATATGCTTTTACTTTGTACTTGAAATGGAATTGTATGTACTTAAAGATCCCCTGTGTTTCTCCTACCATTTCCAGCTACTTTTCTCTTTCTTCCCCAGCATAGGGAAAAATGTGGTATTTCAGGGGAATCACAAAACCAAACCCTGTAGTTGTGCCATTTGGCTTTGTTCTGCAATATTTTGGAGGAAGAGGTTGTGATATTATCAGATATTATCAATGGGAGCCACACCAACTCAGTTTCAAATTGATGAAGCCAGTTGACAGATTGGAACAGAGCAGACCCTGATTCTCTCCAACTTGAGAGGTTCAAAACAGTCTCCTATTCATCAGCAGAGCTGCAAGCAAAATGAAAAATGAAATGGACATTCAAACTTGACCAATATCCCCTCCTCAGGGTGTGGAGCAGGTGAAGAATGTGGGGGCATATTGCTTTCTTTTATGGAGGAAGATTTAACACTTAATGGGAAGAAGACTGGACTTTTGAAGCTGTGTAAGAACAGTGTACCAGTTAAAAAACCAGTTTAAAAATGCGCAGAGGCAGAAACTGAGTGAAAAAAATGTACATAGATGTTCATGGAAAATAAGGGAATGGAGAGTCTATACTCAAAGGGAAGGACAGTGGATGGGCATAATGTAGACATTTTGGAAAATCCTGCTAGCTTCCTCCCAATAGCATAAGTGAGAGATAGCAATATATAATAATAGGTTCTGAGTTTGTTTGTTTGTTTTTAAAGCATTGTGTAAAGCTGGAATCCTGTACACATCCCAGAAGAGAAAACAGTAGGAAGCAGATCTAATAGCTTTGTCTAGAAAAACTCATGATGTACTTCATCAGTTGGCCATATCCATGAAAGATGATTATCATGGTTGAAATCATTATTTTAAATTCCCAGCATTTAAAAAACTGAACAAGATTAAGCCAAGTTTCAATATAGGTATGTTAATTGCTATATCATTTTTTCCTGAAATACTTGGGTAGAGTCCAACAACAGATTGCAGTTGTAAGAAACTTACATAGGGTATTTGAGCTGCTCTCATTGCATTATACAGATCAATGATCTCAGAGGTATTTTTGTATCCATACCGGCACAGTTGGAATCCCAAAGCCCAATATGGTGGCATAACAGGTCGTCCTATAAGCTGTGAATGATAGAATTAATGATAGAATCAGGAGAGCAGAAGGGAGAAATTAAATCAATATATCACATCAGTTTAGATCTATTTGCACACTACTAGCGACAGCAAGAAGTTCCACTGCAAAAGATGCATACAGCCCATTCAATTGGGACTGATCGCTATGATGTGTCCATTGACATTTATGTGTGTATTTATTTATTTATTTGGATATTTCTAACCCGTCCAATTACTACATGTCTCTGGACAGCTTATAATAATCATTCAATAAATGCAACATAATTTACACAGTTTACACATATGCAAGGCTGCTTCCAGGTCCCAAACTCCTCCAATGGATCAGAGAACATAAATTAAAAATCCCAAATCTCTCTTACTCTGGTGTATTGCTGAACCACTTTCTCTGGAGTTGGCCCCAACACCATATAAAAGTCCAGAATGCCTCCTGTTGTGCGATATGTAAGGGCAGGTGTTGGCTGGAAGGTGACATCTGGAAGACAACCAGAAGACATAGCGTAGAATGAATAGTTATCATTAAACTGTTTCTATGCACAATAACTAGAATTGTGTTTAGATTAAAAGGATGCCATTCTTTTACCCATAGCGTTGCTGTTCAGCAAAAGAACTCCATGTGCACTTCCATCATTTTCAAGTCCCATGTAGAAAGGGTGGGAACCATATGAATTCAGTTTGTACTGTAAAAAAAAACAAAAACAAAAGCACGCATATCACTATCTGTATGCAGCATGTTCATATATAAAATCAAGATATTCTACATTCTTGCACCTAACAATCCTTCCTTCCTTCCTTCCTTCCTTCCTTCCTTCCTTCCTTCCTTCCTTCCTTCCTTCCTTCC
>JAIXND010000757.1:11498158-11552724 GCA_023646645.1 Varanus salvator macromaculatus | reverse complement strand
CCAGGACAGAGCCCTGGCGGACCCCGCTTGTCACTGGCTGCCATCCTGACAATTCCCCGCTAATGGTTACCTTCTGCTTTCGGTCAGTCAACCATGCCCTAATCCACCGGACAGTGCTTTGGTGTATCCCAAAACTCCTCAGTTTCTCCACCAGGATATCATGGGGCACTTTGTCAAAGGCCTTGCTGAAATCCAGGTATACCACATCCACTGCATCCCCTCCATCTAGCCATCTTGAAACCTTGTCATAGAATTCCACAAGGTTTGTCTGGCAGGACCTGTTTCTGCGGAAGCCATGTTGTGTGGCTGTCAGCCTCCCTTCCCTATCTAGCATCACTAGATCTCTCTCTATTATGAGCCTTTCCATTGTTTTTCCTACAATGGACGTAAGGCTAATCGGTCTATAATTCCCCATGTCCTTCCTACTACCCTTTTTGAAAATTGGGACCACCGATGCCATCCTCCAGTCCTCTGGAACTTCACCTGTTCTCCACGAGGCCTCAAAAATGGAGGCCAGCGGGCGTGAGAGAACCCCTGCCAACTCTCTAAGTACTCTCGGGTGTAACCCGTCAGGGCCTGGCGCCTTTGTAATGTCCAATGCCCTGAGGAGCCCCTCGACTTCAAGGGGGGTGACTCTAATCTCTGCCCCTAAGTCCCCAGCCTCATCCAATGTCCTATACGGATATCCCCCGTCCTGCTTTGGGGAGAACACAGAGGCAAAATAGTCATTTAGCATCTGTGCCTGTTCCCTCATGTCAGTCACTGGATCTCCTTCCTCCTTATTTAGTGGTCCCACCACTTGTATCCCCTTCCTTTTCCTATTTACATGCTGGAAGAAGCCCTTTTTGTTGCTCTTGATATTCTTGGCAAGTCTCAGCTCATAATCAGCCTTAGCCTTGCGAAGAATCCTTCTGCAATGGGCCTCCTCCTCCCGGTATACCCTTTTGTCTATTTCCCCCAGTACCCATTTCCTATGGAGGCTCCTCTTTCGTCTAATCCCCCTAACCACCTCCTTTCGCATCCATGGCGGCACTCTCCTCCGCCTCCCCACCTTACTGACTAGAGGTATTGTCAGGGCTTGCGCCTGCAAAACCTCCCTTTTGAGTGCCATCCACCCCTCCTCTACTCACTTACCTTCCAGTAACCTATCCCAGGAGACTTTCCCCAGCCTGGCCTTCAGTTGGCCAAAGTTGGGAAGAAATGTCTTCAGCTGGTGCCAAATGAAAACAAGTTGGCACCAGGCAAATTCCTTTGGGGAGCTAATTTATAGTTGAGAAGCAGCCACTGAGAAGGCCCTTCTATTTACTGTCCCCTTTACCTCCTTAAGGAATGGTTCTTCTAGAAGGACCTCCTGCCCAGATCTTAATGGGCGGGTAGGTATATATGGGAGCAGATGGTCCTTCAGGGCCTTCATATTGCATAAACATTCCTGAGCAGGACAATATATCTGGTATCACATATCAGAGCTCCAAACAAAGGTGTCTCCTCCCCGTACAACTCTATGGGGTGTGTCGCCAGAGGCTCCAGTTACTACAGTTTTAGAATTCAGTCAGGAAGAATAAAAGAAAGAAGTACAAACAAAATATTCTCATTCCTAATCAAACTACAGCAGAACAACCCATTTAAAACATGCAAGATATCACAGATTATAATTAAATAGTAAAGACTGGAAAACACTTTAAATTACCCCATCACCTGAGTTAGCTTAGACAATATGTTATTAATGATGTTTCCAATACTGGAGCCTGCATTTTATGCAATTCCAATTTGTATTATTTCTTTCCCAAGCAGCTAAATATCTTCCTCTTATCTGGATTACGCCTTCATACCCTTATGTGTCTGGAAGCTAGAGCTAGTTGACTTTTTCAAAAAAGAAGTCTGAAATCTCTTCCAGAAGCTATTCTGATGTGCCCCTTGGCAGATCCCCAGGAAAGCATTCTATACTTTAAGGCCATCCACCAAAACCTCCTCCATAAATACTGCTCTGGCCCCAATTTGCCACACAGATAATAAATCTGAGAGGGTGCTCTCAGTTATTGTACATGTCATGATGGAATTAACTGCTCTTGGGCTGGTTGTAATAAAATGCAATCCTCAACAGAGACTGAGAGATAATGCATTATTTGGAGAAGTGAAAATAACAATAACAACTGAAATAAATGGAGAAGAGCCCTTACTAATGTGTTTGTTAGAATTATTCTTTAGTTTGTAGACAACAGTAAATTTACTGTTAATAAAATGCAGAGTATGATTCTTATCAAACACTGGTAATGATCAGTCAGTCAGCAATGTGCACTGGAAATCATAGAACTGTTGTTGTATTAAGTATATACACATATTCAGAACATCTGTTTACTTCGTAATCATTTGCATGTGAAGAGGTATCTCAAATTCAAAAAAGTGTATATACTACCAGGTCAGTGATTTTAGGATCACAGCTAAGCAAATAGATATATGAGTGGCTGGTCTAAGTGTGTGCACGCCCACACACACACACACACACACCAACAGACAGATGTAGGCAATAAAATAGTATTTTTATTGGGGCATGAAGTGCTTATCTCATAGGCAGGTATGTTGGGATGTATGCTTAAGAATATTGTTCCTTTTTCCCCTAAACATGAGCGTTACTTACATAATAGTTCCTGTGCTTCTGCGCCGAATCCGTATACCAAATGGATTGTTCAAAATATCCACTTCATATAGCCGATTAGCTTCTGTAGCTTGAGAGCTGCTTGGGGTGGAGAGTGGAATAGGAACTTCATATCTTTTCTGGTTGGGATCATAGATCTATGTAAAAGACAGTGTTTTCAGTGCATGTAAAATGTACAGTACAACCTCTTGGGATTCTCTTGGGATTATGAATTTTCCTGCTTTTAAGGGCTAATGCAGAAGGGCAATTCAGCTATAATTGCAGCAGTTCACATAAGACCCTCAATTGCTGCAGCATTTTACTTGGGGGTGATGAACTTTTACAAGCTACTTTTCACATATATCTCCCACATTCTTATGTCAGATCAACTGTATTATATTTGTTTCTGTCAGTATTGACATACAACTTTGGAAACCCACCATCAAGATGCTATACTCCTAACACATATTATGTGGGACAGGCCAACAAGAAAGACTTTTTGGCCCTTCCACTTGTGGGCTGTAACATTTGATGATTTCTGAAATAAACACATAAAAATAAATAAATATATCTCAGGACATACGAGCAGTTTACCTTGAACTGCAGCATGTCGTTGTGATGGAACCTCACTTCCAAGCGAAGTTGGTTCACTGCTGGTGACCTAGAGCCATATGGGCTGGGGAAGCGTTTGATGCTGTAGAGATCAGCTGACAACCCTCTAGCAATGTTTCGGATATTAATGACAGAGTAGCCATAATCTCTGGGATAAAAGCAGTGTGGCACACCAGGAGTAGAGGAAACCTGAAATAAAATGACATCTTGACATCTTTAGTTAATACTAAATGACAAAGACAAATAACATCATACAAAGCGATTGGTTTGCATAGCATCATACATAAACATCACTCAGTTTGACAGGGCTTATATTCAGGTAAGCAAGTGTAGGACCACAATCCTTAGGCTGCAGTCCTGTAGTTGTTTCCTCAATAGTGCGCCCGTCATCATTGCCACCACCATCCTAATTTCTATACTACCTAATAACTGAAGCTGTCTGGGCAATTTACAACAGCATTGATAGGATTGTTTCTGAGAGGAGAGTGCTAATGAACAAACCAAGCAAGTTCTATCCTGTGTTTATCTGGGGACAAAGCATGATTAGTGAGCAGTGATTATCCCTGTTCTTACAGGGAATGAATGTGAGATTCCAGAAAAGTAGGTGTGAGGCTTAGGAAAGCAACTGAAGAACTATTTCAATCTAGCCACAACAGATCTTCATTGCATATACAAGGTTTGTTTGTTTGTTTGTTTATTCGATTTATATCCTGCCTTTTTCCTACAAAGGGCTCAAGGCAGCTTACATCATTCTCCTCCTCCATCTTATCCCCACAACAACAACCCTGTGAGGTAGGTTGGGCTGAGAGTCTGTGATGGGCCCAAAGTCACCCAGTTGGCTCAGATCGCCTGAGTCCCATGCTCTTAACCACTACGCCACTGGCTCTATAGGTTGCAGAATCTTAGTCCTCTCTGGAAAATGCAAGCCTTAGGGAGTTCCAAGCTGGCCCAGTCCTTTTCCTGATTCAGCCCTTCTTTTCCATTACCTCTGGAACTGTGATTGTTTCCCAGCTTTTCTGCAGTTTTTTCCCCTGCAACCTAAAAAGTTGAAATGATGGCTCCGCACCACCCAAGGTTATATTACTAGAAATAGGCGAGTATATTTTTGGTATCTGGATCTCCTGCACAGGCCATTCTCAGCACTGGAATATGGCCGCCGGCGGGGGGGTCTCTGAAATGGAATTCTACCCTTGGGTTGAAAGAGAATCTGCACCTTCTTCTGCACATGCATACTGGATCACACCCTCTTTCTCATACACACCCACACCAGGGTCATCATGACTGGAATCCTGAGAAGGAAGAGGAGGAGGAAACCTTGAAGAAGTGGAGATGGGGGTTCTAAGAACCTATGTAGAGAAGCCGACCTTTGATGTGCCCTCAAAGCCACTGCCCACAGATTTCTACACTGACCAGGAGAACAGGAATGTTTTGGAAGGAAAGGGAGGTGTCAAAGAAGTGGATGCACCTTGATGCTATGGTGAGGCATTGGGAAAGAGGACCTGCCCAGTTAGAGGGCTTATATAGGTCTCACCAGCTGACCCTTCACCAGTGACAGCCATGCTGAAGGTGGAGCCCACTGAGTTGCTGAAAGGGATGGCTCTTATCCTTCCCCAGTTTGTGTTCAACTTTTGTTGGCATGAGCAGAGGCAAAGCTGCCAAACTCAGTAAAGGGCTTTTAGAGTTGCTTTGTCTTGCAGCTGTGAAGTGCTAATAAAGTTCTGCATTGTAAAAACACTGATGTTTTGATGCCTAAGGGCAAGAAGGGGGAGGGCCACTTACATGTGAGTATGTGCATTTGTGCTGAATATTCTTTTAAAGCATTTCAGGCAACTCATAATAAATCAAATACTAAACCAACTCATGAAACCAACATTCTAAAATAATACAAAGGATTTAAAACAGTTATTGCTATTTAGAAAAGAAATCTTATTAACAACAAGAGGATTAAAATTTAATTTCTCATAACAGCAAATCAGTACTGATATATACCATAACAAATGAAAACATTTCAGAATAGATTCTCAAATGGGAAGAGCTGTTTTTAGTGGTGGGTGAAGGAGAGATACTTTGCCTTCAATTTAAAGGATTAGTGAACTTGCTTAAGAAGTTATGCCTATCTATTGTCAAAAGAAATGGTTCCCAATACCCTAACTTACCTCCCAGGTACAGCCACGGGCTTCACACATGCTTTGGGTCGGTTTGGGGTATGGGTGGCAGTTAAATTTTTCTGTGTCTTGAAGGAGTTTCTGTTCCCACTGCAATGAATATGCTTGTCCCAGGGCAAGCTGAAGGCCTGTAATGTGCAAGACCTTTGGAAATAAAACAAGAGACAAATTGCAAACTCCTGTTCACATTCCTATGAACATTAAAGAGTATCCTCATATTTAAAAGAGAAAGAAAGAGAAGGGAGAAAAGAGAGAGGTGGAATAAAATGAAATAAGATATATTTCATTTGCTTTGATTTTTAAATAGGACTGGCTTCTTATAGGATAGGAATATACATACACACCCATGAAGTTTCCATTGTATTACCCATATGCACCAATGTGCCAACTTACATTTCTCATCAACTCTGCCTGGCTCTCTACCCCTATGATCATTATTTTTAAAGGATATTTTCAGGGTTTTGCTTGGCTTCGTTTTCTTTTAACCAGAGGCTGCCATGCTACACAATGAAGAACCAGTTTACAAGTGCCATCTTTATTTTCCCTGAAAGGCAATCTTAGAAAATAAAAATGAAGGGAAAATGTCATGCAGCATGCATAGCCATTCATCAAATCCAAAATGTTAGCTTGAGGGTGGGGGGGGGGGGGGAAGGCAAGTAGCGTCCGGGGGAGGTGTGACAGTTAAAGGGATGTAGGTTGCTTTGTCTTGGTCATGTCTGTGTAGTACTTTGGCTAATGTGATTAAACTTTGGTTTCATATATGATTGTAAGTTTTGATGTGTGTGTGTGTGTGAGAGAGAGAGAAAGAGAGAGGCATTCCCGCTGTGTATGCATGTGCATCATCAAATTGCCTTTTGTCGAACAGGTATTTAGTATGCTTTATGTGAGCAAATATATGATCTGACATTTGAGCCTCAGACCTCTGCTTTGTATACAATTTCTCGCTAAGGTTTCCTCAACATATTGTCTTCTATGGAATGGGTTCTGGAACAGAACACTGTAGTTCAATAGTGTGGCTTTGTGTTTTGGAACTCAGAGCCTACCTTGGCCTCATAGTTCAGTTTCATGACCAAATTACTTTTCCTTTCATCTCACCAGTTCTCTTTCTTGGAAAATGGTTATTTTGTCACTCGCTCCGCCTTCTGGGGCATCCGCTGTTTGAACAGACAACTCCTCAATGGTGTTGTAAGGATACCCATGACACTCTTTCGCAATCGTAACTGTGCCCTCTCATTCAAAAATGGAGATCCCTAACATAGTTATGAACATAAATTGGCGGGGGTGGATGTTGGAACACAAGTAAATGGTGCATTAGGAAGAATATTCTACAGGGAGGCAAACTGACAGAGCAGGCAGAACATCTACTGACCTGCCCTGGTGCTCATCTAAGAGATACCTGCAGTGAATTCCACTCCGTGACTTGTTTTCCAAAGTGGACCACCCTGAGGCTGCTTCAGCCCCTGAAGGACCTAACTGATACAGCCTCATGAGGAATAATATTTGACCTGACCTGATATTTTTCCAGTAAGAATTAAAGAGCATTTCTGCTTTCTTCCCTATTCCTTGCCCCTAAACACCTATCCCTATTCCAAGTATTGGCTTCATTGGAGCCCAGGAAGAAAGTTTCAGTATTTTCCAGAACTATCTTAAATGAGAATGGGACTCAAAGTAGAAGTATGCTTAACCCAGAATCAAGAATCAGTAAAGGTTTTTCTTCTGTCATAATACTACAACCTCAGGTCTATCAGTGAAGCTAAATGGTGGGACAGTCAGGATGAAAAAAGAAAAGAAAAAGAAACACTTCTCCAAGACAAAAGGAGATGCTTCTTCTTAAACTGTGGGATCTGCAGTCAGCAGCTGTGATGATGTCTACCAGTTTGAGTAGCTTCAAAAGCGGATTAGACAATCAGGGATTAGATCACTTTCAATGACTCATAGTCATGGGAGCTACATGAAGCCTGAGCCAGCATGCTCCTGAATACCAGTTTCTGAATGGTGGGAAGGGACTTTTCCCCTCCATCCTACTTGTGGGCTTCCTATGGGCTTCCAACTAGCCAGTGTGAGCAACAGGAAGCTGAACTAGACAGGACTTTGGTCTCATCCTGAAGTTTTCAACATATGCCTTTCAGTGGTTCACACTTGCAACATTATCTTTGCTTACCTGTGTTGAGGAATTATAGCTCACAGTATGCTTGGATGGAATTGCTGTACCATATTGAAACACTGCAACAACAGGAGGGACGTTGGCTGCAACTCCTAGGATTTTAATTTCTTCAAACTTTAAGTTGTTTGGGTCAAAGTATCCCTGATGGTCGATATTGATGTCCAAGACATTCTGAAAAACAGTTTTTTGTTGGTTTTTAAAAGTATCTTGTTTTTGTTGATGATGATTTAAAAGCTGTTTGCCACAACCTCTGATTGACTTCAGTGTCCTTTTACCATGTCATCTATTGCTAGGCAAATAGAATCAAGTTGGAGGACACTACCAATACAATATTTTTAGTCTTGACTAAGTACTTCATCACACACATTGCTACAAATCTATTTACATGCAAAAGGTTCAATACATTATGTCATTAGCCAGCTTTTGTGCACAGCCTGCCAGAGATGGTAGGACAGGACAACAATTGTATTAGGAAGTATTTGCAGAAATCACTCAATTGAAAAAGTGCTTTGATTTTACTAATTACTATATGACTCCCTACACACATGTTCACTCCACCTTATTGCTAGCCCATGAGTTTTGCTCCTGACATCAGTTATCTGATGCAGTACGTTTCTGTAAACTTTCAAATATTTAAATTAACATAGTTTACAGTTCAAGTTACGGCTAGTACTGCTACTACACTGGACAGACAATACTTTTCCTCTGTGATGAAAATTTTAATTATTCACATTTTACAGTAGCAGCAACAGAACAGAACAACAGCACCCCTTCACATCACATAATTTTAACCCAAATCTTCCCATCAGATCTTCAAGATCAATTTTGTTCCTACTAGATCTACCATTATTAGGGAAAGCAAAGCCCCTCTTATTTCTCAAAAGACTTATCTGCTGTCAAAAGGTGACTTTGCATATTAAGGAACTGTGATGTGCAATTTTCTACCAGGAAGGATCTTTTGAATTATTATTATTGTATGCTAGTTTCCAACCCAACACTATTCTATGTTGCACTTAATGCAAAGGCACACAGAATAGCTGTCCCTATTCCATCTTCGTAGCTCTTCTGTACAGCAATGTACACTGTTTGCTCTTGCACATGGTACTGAGCTAATGCTCCCAGGTCACCAACTGATTCTTGGGTAGCTTGCTAATATGCATCCCTTCCCATTCTAGCTTATTAATTAATACAATGAGCTCTGGTTTTGAGCAACAAAGTAAAGGAGCATTGCAATTACTCACATGTAGAATTTACTCAAATATAACTAGCAAGGGAGCTTATATATTCACTGATTTTTACTTTGACCTTTAATCTATCAATGTCATTGTTCTTGAAATTTCCAGACATTGTTGCCAAATTCTGAAATCAGAAACAATCTGCCACCCATCAATAGTTTGAAAATGATTACCTTATTTATACCTAAGGAGCCAAAAGTCCTTTGAATGTTGAGTAAGCTTGTACATTAGCTGAAACCATTCTGATCCTGCTACTTTCTCCTTGTCCAAAATATATCTTTCAGAAACAGTAACAATGAGCAGAAAGTTTTGTCATAATGTAAAGGGCTTTATGTTGAATGTACACTAAACTTGACGGTCTTTTGAAGCACCTAGCACCATCTCCTGTGCACATTTCCTTATTGCTTGCTAATGTTAGAAGAAAAGTTTTAGCAAGGGGATATTGGTGTGGAAATGGAAGCTTGTAATGACATGAGGAAGGAAACTAGTTACAAGGAAGACCTTGGACAATGGAGGACTGATAAAAAGGATTTGAAATATGCCAGTTCTATTCAACACTTCAGCGGACCTTTAGGAAAAACCCAAGCTTGAAAAATGAATGAGGTCCTGTCCAGTCAGTATTGAGGGAGAGAGGGGGGAGTACACAAATTATAATTATTATAACTAAATTATAACAGTCAAATATATTTCTCTTCCTTGCCATTAATGTTTAATGACTTGATAGAGATAGCAAATTAAATATGAAGCAATTGTGAGAGGAAACACATTACAAAGCTTCAATATTTTAGCACTCTCAAAAAATAAAACAAAGCCCTGAAACAGCTAAATTTATCTTTTTTTTTTTTTTTTTGGCCTTACTAACAGTGCTGATTTTCCTGCTGCTGATTAATGGAAAGAGCAGAATAATATTCATTAGCTAGATAAATATGGACAATCTTGCCAATGCCAACACCTAGTGCTTGTAATTTAACATCAGTGGCTCTATTGTATAGAACAACTGTATATCCAGAGTCAGACCAAAGACCAGTGATGATTGTGATCAAGGAATTCTTTGCCATGCATATGCAAAAGAAAAACCATTTGACTAGTTCTTTGAACATAGCCTAGTTCAGTTGAAGTGTTGCTAATCCACCAAGGAAAGATACAATATTCCAGCTATTCAGATCTATAACATGCACAGCTTCTTTGTATTTTATCCTTATGTTGTCCTAATCTTTTGTAAATCACCCAAGATTCACTCAGTGAAACAATGGGACAGCAGTCTTTAACTAAAGAAAGGTACACAATGGCGAAAACCAAAATTGCTACTCTTTGAAAGGGAAAGCTTAAAATATGGAGTCAGTATGCTGGGTGAGGAATAAAACAGACCAGGATAGTAAGGACTGAAGAACCATTAGAATAAGGTAGCTGATTTGGTGAAAGCAGTTCCAAAAATGTCCAAAGGGTCTCTTTCTGTAAGCATGTGTAAATGTTAACAACAATCAAGATGTACCAAAAGGCTAATGTTTAGAACAGGGCTGCACATCTCAGAGCATGCAAGATTGGAAAGTTGACCTACCTGACTGGCATTAAAAGTATGCAAGAGGTAAAGACCATTTTCATATGCATCTGCAAGAAGAAAGAAGCAACAGAATAATTTAGTGAACATGTGTTAGATTTCTAGCAAGTAAAGGGAAAAGTAGTGGCTTCCAATATATAATCACTGTTAAGAGGACAAGCATCCAATTTCCACTGCTAAATGGGAGAAACAACAAACAATGCTTTGTTAAGCAAGCAGAAGCCATTACAGTAGTAGAGCTGCTCTTTATAAGAACCTTCTGAGACTAAGCATTACAGACATGTCTTTTTGGATTGTAAGTTTGAAGGGAGGAAATGTCTTGTTTTTATTGATTTGTAAGCCATTTGGGAATCTTTCTGACAGAACAGAGTATACATGATTTAAATAAATGCAAAATGTTCAGGTATGTTATCATAGTAATGTGCACAACAGTACTGGTAGGTAAGTTAATTTTAAGCCTATTACACTTACCAATTGTGGTTCCATCATCCCAGTAAAGAAGGCCTTGAGCTGTCCCCTTATCATCCAAAGCAACTGTGAGGCCCATTAGGTTTTTCCGGCTAGGGAAACAAGAATATTAAATGATACTTAGAATTTAAACTGGGCAAGATCACAATATTTACTTCTGCATGAGGCTGCAACAAGAAAGCTGATAGAACAAAAATGGATGTATTTGAAACATGATGCTGGAGACATTTGTGAATAACCTGGACTGACAGGAAGACAAACAAGTGGGCCCTAGATCAAATCAAGCTGAACTTCTCTGGAAGCAAAAATGACTAAACTGAGGCTTTCATACTGCAGGCAAATCATGGGAAGACAAGACCAAATATGAAATGGACTGACTCCATAAAGGAAGCCATGACCTGTGTTTACAAGATCTGAGCAGGACTGTCATAGATAGGTCATTGTGAAGAACTTTCATTCATAGATCTGCCTTGAGTTGGAGATGACTTGATGGCACATAACACAATCAGGCTGCAACCCTGTCCATCAGGGAGACTAAATCTCTTTCAAACTAAAGGCTGGATTTAATTTTTTTATATGCTTTTGGGGATTGTGTCCCAGTGGTGTGCATGGCCACAGGCAAAGGGGTGGGGCCAAAAGCAAAAGGGGTAGGACCTAAATACCAAAACGACCAGCCTATTATAGCTTAAAGCTCTTACAGGCAGTATTAAGTCTTAGGAGTGTCATTTCAACATTTGAGAAGGTGGAGGAAGATGAACAATAATGAACAGTGGAGAGGTGGATGGCCCTGGTTGGCCAGAATTGTTCTGTGGATCTGAGGATCAGTTGGACAATTGAACTCAATGAGACATATCTATGAACAAGTATGTTTATGATTGTGTGATTTTTCTCTTATTTGTTCTACACTAACAGCATAAAAAGTATATGGAGAGTCTAACACATATCAGACTAACACACAGTCATACCTTGCCTTGGTGTTTGCAGCTGGTAGTTGCCAAGGGATGATGTAGCCACCTCTGAGATGAAGGTTGATGTGATCAAGAGGCGTAGACAAGTTACTGAATTCTCCCCTCGCTTTCATTTTTTCATTCTTGTAATGAAAAACAAGTATTTTTAGTTTTATTTCCAAACATAAAAATCTGTTTTCTCCATAGCTAATTAAAGGAAAACTATTAAAAGGTCTCCTCAGCTGATTTCAGCAAACTCAGTCAATGCAATTAAGCTAAAAAATAATTTGATTTTCCTCTCAGCTGCTTTCCCTCAGTGCCATTTTCCTTACCACAGAAAAATTACTCTTGGGCCTAAATGCAGTGAAAGTCAGTCATATTTAAACCTCATGAAAATTAATAGAACTTAGTGTTAGCCATGACTAACGTGACCAAATGATTTCAATGTGACTTAATGACAGAAATGGGCCCTCTTTTTTCTTGATACATATTGATTTAAGTAGGTCAGTCCTTTAAATATCTACTTTTCAACAATGTGCTTGTTCAAGTATATTGGGATTTGTTAATTCAGGCAAAATCCTGTGCATGTTCAGACAGAAAAAAGACCTATAACACATAGCATGCCTCAGCCAGCTGTAATGTCTCAGACATCCTGAGAATTGTAAGCATTTTTTTCTGTCTAAACATACATGGTCAATTTACAAATCTTATAGTACTCTTCATAGTAGATGGGGCTGCTGCCACCCTCAGTAACAAGCATGTGTCACTGGTAGGGCCTGGCACTCCCTCTGAAAAGTTGCTCCCAAGAGTTGGTGGCCATTTGAATGTAATAAGATATGACACAGAGGACTGTCGCAGGCAGAGGCATCAGCAAAAACTGAGCTCCCAATTTGCATGAGCAGAACTACTTGTTTATTTATATATTTTCAATGTGTTTATTTTGATATTTATATACTGCCCCATCCCTACAGGCTCTGGGCAGTTTGCAGGAAATGAAAGCCAACAATAATTTAAATTTCAGCTAAAAACAAGCATATTAAATAAAACTAATTTGGGAAGGCCTGTTGGAAAAGATATGTCTTTAACTCGCTCTTGAAGGTAGCGAAATGAAGCGACTCACCCAACACACTATTCCATTCCATCACTTAGGGGCAACCCCCAGGAAGGTCCTCTGGAGAGCTGACATTTATCTTACAGAAGCAAACTTCAAAAGATTATCCCCAGAGGACATTACTGGGTGAGGTGGAATATAGTTAGGGCAAAACCAAGACTGGATAGTATCTTGCTTGCCTAAACAATTACTAAAGTGATTTAATTATATCCCCTGACATGCTTTGCAGTCAATTTCCACAAACATTATGGCCATTCTTGGTAAAAAGGAACAAATAGGATAGAAGTTTTACTCACTATGTAATAATCATACCAGGAGGCATCAGGAAAATAAGCTTCTACTACTGCAACATTCTGAAATGGAATGCATATGTTAATGTTAGAAAAAATGATAATGGAGTTATTTGTAGGAGTGGAACAGACGCTATTGGAATCCATCCCTCTAAGCATTTGTGGGCTCCTTCTTATGCTCAGCCTGGTCTTGCAAACCAAACTCATACACTCTGCAGTTTTGAAATTATTAATTGCACAACCCGGAGCAAAGACTAGTGATATTTGAGGAATCCAGTTTGTGGGTGGAAATCTGGATTTTCTTGACCAAGCTTCTCAGACTCTGACCTGCTTTCTCTCTGCCCTAAACCTTACCGTCACCGGGCATTCGCATGGGCATCCAGCAGGAAGTGGGTTCTCCTGCTGCACAGGCATATCTAGCACGGCCAGCTTGCACACACCCCTGCCTGCACATGCACTGCAGAAGTAGAACTCTGCTTTTGCATGCATGGCTTGTGGGCTTTGTGTGCTTAGTGGAAGAATCGGTTAGCACAAAGGAGGGGCCTGCTAGTGTTCCTGAGTATCTGCAGTATGCCAGGACCAACTATAGCAGGACCAACTATAGGACCAACTTATGAGTGCTTATCCAGATTCCAGGAGGATATACCCAACTTCATGCATTAGGCCAATAACAAACTGAGTATCTGCAGTATGCCAGGACCAACTATAGCAGGACCAACTATAGGACCAACTTATGAGTGCTTATCCAGATTCCAGGAGGATATACCCAACTTCATGCATTAGGCCAATAACAAACTGAGACAGCTCGACGGACATCATGGGTTCATATAAAGAAATGATCATAGTTTATTTCTGTACTTACTTCTTCCAGTGCAGGGCTAATGAGCAAAGCAGGTCCCCAGAGAAACTGTTTATAGATTCCCCATGTGGTTTTATCATCTGTAAATCTGAAAGCGACATAATAAATTATTATCTTGTATGATAATGTAACTGAATTTATTGGTGGAGTACTCTTCCTTGTTTAAAATGAAATAAAATGAACCAGAAATACAAATATTGAACAATACAATTGTGGCCTGGGAAGCATTGAGATAGGTTGAATCAATTGTTGAATCAATGTAGAATAAATGGACTTTACCCAGAACTATAGTTCGAACCTACAGCTGGCAGATGGGGTGGCAGTTTTTTATACGAAAAGATCCACTAAAATATCTTCATGGATTTGAGTATCTATATGATAGATAGATGCGTGAGTAACAAATTGTAAGAACCTGAACTCAGTGCCAGATACAAGCTTTGTGGGGACAAGAGGCTCATGAGAGATACCCATATGACCACCAGTGAGTCTACTTTTTCACCACTATTGACAACAGCCCTTCCTGCTTTCCTTGCCCATTGCTATTTTCTGCTTGTCAATAAAGCAACAGTGAGCAACCAGCCAGGGGCTTCTATGGTTTCTTCTCTTCATCAGCAGCACTGTCTGATCTGATCAGTGAGCCCCCTGCTGGAGCCAACCCTGGACATTTTGTTTTGTTTCATTTCATTTCTATACTGTGCACTAGTTGAAGTTTTCTGGATGGTTAACTACAATTTATAGAATACAAGAAAATACATGAAAGATGACATAATAAAACAGAATAGCATTTCAATATGAAAGGTAAAATAACAATTTTAAAAAAGCTGAGCCACTCAAGCAAGCTTGGCTCCTCTCCCCCAAAGCAGTCTCCCACTGCAGCCCCAGCCTTGCTTTTAAAGTCTCTGGGTGTGTGGGGCTCACCCTTGGTGGGATAGCAGCTCTCTCCCCAAGCTTAATGAGCCATGATGTTAGTCAAGTGGTTGGTGAGAACAGGAAAGTATCTGGTTTAGGGAAGGCACTTCAGAACAGGAACAGGCAGATGGGAAATGATTTGAGTTCATCGTCCCGGTGGTTCACTGACAACTCAAATGAGTGAACCAAAACCTTCCCCACTGTTTTGTCCACAAGCAGCAAGAATCTCCCTGAAGGGAGAACCAGCTCATTGGGAAGGAAGGTAATTCGTTTTGGTATCAATGCCTGGCAAGAACTAACTCAAATTATTAAAATAATCATGAACTTAATGAAATGTCTTGCTCACAACTTTCATATTCCTCACTCTGCATTACAGAGACCATCTAACTCAATGAAAATCTAGCTTGCTGTGATCTGCTGGGAAGGAAAAAGGGGCGACATCACCCACACTGCCGAATGGCCCCAAGAGCTTTTTTTGAATGGAATTTGCATCTCAGGCTGGGAAAGGTCAAATACCCCCTGTGTAAAATTAGTCTTAGTGTGTTTAGACTTGTTTTCAATTTTTAAAGAGTAACACAATAACAAACAGAACTGCTTTGAGCTACAAGAGCACTATCTAATTAGTATCTGTGACAAATTAACCTGGTAGAACATTTAATACTTACTCATGGAGTAAAGGACGCACAACAGTACTACCATGTGCATGGGCCTCATACATCAGTGTATACAGATAGGGTAGCAAAGTGTACCTAGTATTGAGCACTTTCCTGGATAAGTTTTCAAAATTTGAATCAAAGGATACAGGATCCTGCTTCTAGAAAAGACAAATAAGTGTAATTGTTAAACCTTCAGAAACTCCCCTTACAATTTGGTACAGCTTCCTTAAATATCCCAGTAAATTCATCATTTATTAGGAATACTTTTTAGATACAGTATGCTACTATGATCTCCTATGCTTGTTGACACAGAACTTTTTCAATCAATAAATGGATTGCTATATATTTTATCACAGTCTTTTAGATTTATTGAAGCTGAATTTGTCGCTTATTCCACATTGAAATGTACTGCATGATGTTAGATCTGTGATGGCTCATTCACACAGACAAATCAGCATTTGATGTTGCAGTCAGAAACTGCTGAATATGCCTGAGTGATCTAGACCCTATGGGGATAATAGGAAAGTTCCAAAGGATCCAATTTCATACAATTTCTTGCAAAGCTCTCACGATACTCATTTGTTTGTCCCTATTCTGCTTCCCCAGCTTCTTGGGTTGTATTGGTCATGTGTGATATGGATCAACCAATCACCTACATACATCTGTGGGAACTTTGCCACTGTGAATGGAGGGAGAAGAGTTGGCAGCCATTTTCTCCAAGCTTGTCCTTAGGAGAGAATGTCTATCATGGCACAGTGTTGATCCCACTGGCCAATTCTCTTCCAAATTGGAAAGATCCAGAAACAGGCTGCTGAGGGTCCCTCCACCACTGCTTGAAGGAGTAGCTTCTTCTTTGTTTACACTTCTTTGTTTGTCTACTTACGTGATAAAAGGAGAAACCTATACCTTAAATAATGCCATGATTCCCCATGCGTCCCCAAACAAAAATAATACAAATATTAAAATTCATCCAATCCCCCAGAAGGTTATCCCAGTTTTCAGAGGTCTCACCTCATTCTGTAAAATTGATGAAAATTTCTGAGTCCAATCATTAGGACTAGGAATATTTTAGATAACAAATGGCAATGTTTGATCCAAACTGATCCATCTACTGAAATGGGGGATGTGTCTTGCATTCCATTCCCAATATGAACATTCACAATTAAAACAGTTTCACCAAGTGTGTGTGTGTGTGTGTGAGAGAGAGAGAGAGAGAGAGAGAGAGAGAGCAAGAGAGCGAAAGAGAGAGAACAAAGTTCTCAGCCTGGTGTCTAGAATGTGTGACACATTCCGTTGTATTAGCCTTCTTTCCTGCAGGGCACTGCTCAGGACTTTTAAAAAGAGGGGGGGAAAGTAGTGCTAATGAGTGATGTCAGGCAGCCCTTTCAATCTTTATTAAATGAAAGGAACAATAGCTTGGCAAATTGGGTAAGACTGGAAGCAACACGATAACCCTGCATCTGCATTTTTAAAGGCTTTAAAAGACCTATTGAAAGGTGTGCTGCTGCAAGATAAAGTACTGCATTTTTAAAGAGGCGACTCTAATCCTTTAGAAATATGCCATTAAAAGTAGATCTTACCTTGCTACTCCAGAAGCTTTAATAAGTATGTAGGAACTGCTTTCTGTTTAATTCGTTTTTTCCCTCATCGTCTTAACCCATTTTCTGCAATGGGTTAGCTCTGTTCTCTGCTTGTTCTGCTTTTTTTGCGGGGGCAGGGAGGGGAGTGCTTTTTCTTTAAATATTCAAGAAACATGGTAGATGCCATATCACAATAAGTTTGCATATTCATTTATGGATCTTATCTTCATGCTTCTTTCTGCTTTGCTATTCCTTATACTTACAAATGAAAGTTTATACTTATTCTTACAAATGAAAGTCTGTATCTGTGGCACAGTTGTGGTTACTATGTCGAAGAGCTTGAAATTACTGTGAGGGATCATGAATAGCATTTATCACCATGCCACTTATCAGCTTCATAATCATACTCATTAAGAGAGTGTCATAAATGTGCATCTTGTCCATATGTAGTAGCCCCACACCAATGAAAGGAAGAGGAAAGGCCTTGATGGCATTAAAGGGGTAAATATGAAGAAATTCAGTTACATGTGCTTGGACAACAGCAGTCACAAGTCAAACCAAAGGCTGTGAGGATTAAGCAAGGCCTTTATACTTGAGGAATTATTTGAAAGAAGGAAAAGATGTGGCACCATAGATGTAATGGGGTCAAGACCTAGAGGGCTGGAGCAGCAGGATATTTGGACAAGTAAGGACATGCATGTCATCTGCCATCCCCATCAGACTCTCCTTTTCCCTCTGAATGTAGGTGTGATCTTCACAGCAACTTGAAGAATATTGACTTCCATCCTTGTTGTAAAGGAAAGTATTTTAGAGTGAGTTGGTCTTGAATGGACAATTCATTGAGAAAGGCCATGGCATGCAGAGTACATGCCTTGGATCCTGAGGTAGAAGACATGCTTGGGTTCAATCTCCAGTATGTGCTAATAGGTCAGCAAAAGCTCTTAGCTGAAATTCTGGAGAGATGCTGCCTGTCCATATCAACCATACCAGACTAGATGGACCACTATTCTGGGTCAATGTAAGACAGCTAACTTTCAAAGATCCATTCTTTCTAGAAAAAGACATACTCCTGGTGGAGATGGAACTGCTAAACCTGGCTTTTTGATATGGATCAACACAGCTACATGCATTTTCGGAATTGCCTATGGGAATTGTCATGGTAAGAACCTACACATTAAAATTTACCACCACATATAGGTAGCACTGGGTGAGTGTTGGTCAATGAGTTCCAGACCAAGAGTGTTGTTAGTCGCAAAGCCATTTCCGACCCATTATGACCCCATGGACAACATTTCTCCAGGCCTTCCTGTCCTCCACCATCCCCCAGAGTCCACTCAAGCTCACACCAACTGCTTCAGTGACTCCATCTAGCCACCTCATCCTCTGCTGTGCCCTTCTTCTTTTGCCAACAATTGTCCCCAGCACTAGGCTTTTCTCCAGTGAGTCCTTCCTTCTCATTCGGTGGCCAAAGTATTTGAGTGTCATCTTCAGTATCTGGCCTTCTAAAGAGAAGTCGGGGTTGATCTCCTCTAGGATTGACCAGTTTGATTACCTTGGAGTCCAAGGGACTCACAGGAGTTCTCTCCAGCATCACAATTCAAAGGCCTCAATTCTTCAGCATTGAGCCTTCTTTATGGTCCAGCTTTCACAGCCATTCAGTGCAACTGGGAAAACCATAGCCTTGACCAGGGATCCTCAAACTTTTCCACCAGGGGGCCAGTTGAAAGCTGCCAGTGCTGGGAGCAGGCTGGAAAGGTGTTGCCAGAGGTGTGCAAAGGCTGGAGCGGAGGCAGTGCGTGTGAGCGTGCGCTCTGAGCGGGGGCAGGGGGCATGGTAAGGCAAAGCAAGGAGAGGCAAGGCGCAGGCAGGGCCAGCACATGCCGCAAGCTAGGCGTATGAGGCAGTGGCTTGCTCGCTTGGAGATCATTTTCTCTGAGCAAGCAAACCACTGCCTTCCCGCACATGGGGCAAGGTGGGTGGTGGTGGGTGTGGGTGTGGACGGGTGCACGGTGGGTTCAAATGGGCATGGTGGGCCGGAAAATGGGTATGGCAGGCCAGATCAGAACGCACGGCCTTGACTATACACACTTTTGTCAGCAGGGTGATGTCTCTGCTTTTTAGTATGCTGTCTAGATTTGCCATAGCTCTCCTCCCCAGGAGCAAGCGTCTTTTAATTTCTTGGCTGCAGTCCCCATCTGCAGTGATCTTGGAGCCCAGGAAAATAAAATCTGTCACTACCTCCATTTCTTCCCCATCTATTTGCCAGGAAGTGAGAGGACCGGATGCCATGATCTTAGTTTTCTTAATGTTGAGTTTCAAGAAAACTTTTTGTGCTCTCCTCCTTCAACCGCATCAAGAGGCTCTTTAGTTCCTCTTCACTTTCTGCCATGAGAGTGGTATCATCTGCATATCTGAGGTTGTTGATATTTCTCCCAGCAATCTCAATTCCAACTGGTGATTTATCTAGCCCCGCCTTTCTCATGATGTGCTCTGCATATTAGTTAAATAGGCAGGGTGACAGTATACAGCCTTGCCGAACTCCTTTCTCAATTTAGAATCAATCAGTGGTTCCGTGTCCAGTTCTCACTGTTGCTTCTTGACCTGCATACAGGTTTCTCAAGAGACAAAAACGATGGTCCGGTACTCCTATCTCTTTAAGAACTTGCCACAATTTGTTCTGATCCACATAATCAAAAGCTTTAGCACAGCCAATGAAGTAGATGTTTTTCTGGAACTCCCTAGCTTTCTCCATGATCCAGCATATGTTGGCAGTTTGATCTCTAGTTCCTCTCCCTCTTTGAAATCCTGCCTGTACTTCTGGTAGTTCGTGGTCTACATAGTGCTGGAGCCTAGGTTGTAGAATTTTGAGCAGAAATTTGCTAGCGTGTGAAATGAGTGCAATGGTGCAGTAGTTTGAACATTCTTTGGCATTGCCCTTCTTTGGAATTGGAATGTACACTGATCTTTTTCAATCCTGTGGCCACCGTTGAGTTTTCCAAATTTGCTGGCATACTGAGTGTAGCACTTTTACTGCATCATCTTTTAGGATTTTGAATAGCTCAGCTAGAATACTGTCAGCTCCACTAGCTTTGTTGTTGCTCAGACTTCCTAAGGCCCATTTGACTTCACATTTCAGGATGTCTGGCTCGAGGTCAGTGACCACCCCATCGTGGTTATCAGGGATGTTAAGCTCTTTCTTGTATAATTCCTCTGTGTAATCTTGCCACCTCTTCTTAATCTCTTCCGCCTCTGTTAGGTCCCTCCTATTTTGGTCCTTTATCATGCCCTTCTTCCCTTCAAATGTTCCCTTCATATCTCCAATTTTCTTGAAGAGATCTCTGGTTCTCCCTATTCTATTGTTTTCTTCTATTTCTTTGCACTGTTCATTTAAGAAGGCATTCTTATCTCTTCTAGCTGTTTTCTGGAATTCTGCATTCGATTGTTTGTATCTTTCTCTTTCTCCCTTGCCTTTCACTTCCCTTCTTTCCTCAGCTATTTGTAAAGCTTCCTCAGACAGCCATTTCGCTTTCTTGCATTTCTTTTTCTTTGGGATGGTTTTAGTTGCTGCCTCTTGTACAATGTTGCGAACCTCTGTCCATCGTTCTTCAGACACTCTGTCTATCAGATCTAATTCCTTAAATCTATTTGTCACCTCTACTGTATATTCCTCAGGGATATGATTTATGTCATACCTGAATGGCCTAGTGCTTTTCCCTACTTTCTTCAATTTAAGCCTAAATTTTGCAACGAGAAGCTCATGATCTGAGCCACAGTCAGCTCCTGGTCTAGTTTTTACTGACTGTATAGAGCTTCCTCATCTTTGGCTGCAGGGCACATAGTCAATCTGATTTCTGTGTTGACCGTCTGGTGATGTCCATGTGTAGAGTTGTCTCTTGGGTTGTTGGAAAAGAGTGTTTGCTATGACCATCATATTCTCTTGACAAAATTCTACCAGCTTGTGCCCTGCTTCATTTTGTACTCCAAGGCCAAACTTGTCTGTTATTCTGGTTATCTTTTGGCTTCCTACTTTTGCATTCCAAGCCCCCATGATGATAAGGACATCATGTTTTGGTGTTAATTCTAGAAGGTGTTGTAGGCCTTCACAGAACCTGTCAACTTTAGCCTCTTCAGCACCAGTGGCTGGGGTATAGACTTGGACTATTGTGATGTTGAATGGTTTGCCTTGGATTTGAACTGAGATCATTCTGTCATTTTGGAGGTTGTATCCCAGTACTGCTTTTCCTACTCTTTTATTGACTATGAAGGTTACTCCATTTCTTCTGAGGGATTCTTGCCCACAGTAGTATACCTGATGGTCATCTGAATTAAATTCACCCATTCCTGTCCATTTTAGTTCACTGATTCCTCAGATGTCGATGTTCAGTCTTGTCATCTCTTGTTTGACCACATCAAGCTTGGCTTGATTCATGGATCTTACATTTCAGGTTCCTATGGAGTACAGATCTTCACAGCATCTGACTTTCCTTGCACCACCAGATACATCTGCAACTGAGTGTCCTTTCGATTTTAACCCAGTCACTTAATTCTTTCTGGTGCTACTAGTACTAGCCCTCCGCTCTTCTCCATTAGCATATTGGACACTTCCTGACCTGAAGGGCTCATCTTCCGGCGTCATATCTTTTTGCCTTTTGGTACTGTCCATGGGGTTTTCATGGGAAGGATACTGGAGTGGGTTGCCATTTCCTTCTCCAGTGGATCACGTTTTGTCAGAGCTCTCTGCTATTACCTGTCCGTCTTGGGTGGGCCTGCACAGCATAGCTCGTAGCTTCATTGAGCTACACAAGCCCCTTCACCACAACAAGGCAGTGATCCATGAGTACAGCCAGGAAAAACATCTAAAAAGGGGCCAGGGAACGTTAAAAAGCAAGATGACGTAATGCTATTGACAGAGACAAAATTGCAACCATCAATGTAGGCCACGAACATAGCATGGACCAGAGTTTTAGCTGAGAATAAACAAAGTAAGTAAAAACAATTCATCAAAGAATAACAGTGACTCTTACTTTGTATCCTATGCCATTATGATTTCTGGAATATGGATAAAAGGCACCCAGTTGCATCCAGCGGGCACACATTTCATAGGTTGTATCTCCAATGAAGCCACAGATATCTGCCCCAGTCTGAACAAATTAAAAATAACTAAATATTAAACAGCCAATATTATTGTAAATATAAAACAGCAGCTGAAAATGTTGGGTGATGTTTTAGACTTACATAGGATATTCCAAAAAGGCTAAACTCCATCATACCTGTAAGAAAAGTACACCTGAGTCAATCTCTTTGCCCTTTGCCATAACAACCTCTTGTAAAGCATTGTGTTCATTTCCGTCATGCGACAGACCCAGCTCTTCTCTTCCAAAATATGAGACAGTCCTTTACAATGCAGATATTTATTGGCACTTCACAGCTAACTAGATGATTCAGCTCTAAGAACCCTTAGCAAGTCTCTGCTCATATAAACAGTATTGAGTTGAAACTGTTCCAATCCTGTATCTAATGTCTGCTGTCATGGACATCATGTGCATGAAACTATGAAACTGGGAAACTATGGGCAATAACTGACAGAGCTTCAACAACTACTGCCCTTTCCCCTTTGATCCTTCTGCCCTCCCATCACCTCTTCCTTGGTCTCCTCTTCAGCATCCAATAATGCAGGGCCTTGGAAAATCAGAGAAGTGGGAATGCCTGACCAGTACAATGCATGGGCATACAGATTGTGTAATATGCTGGGAGGAAGTTATCTCTTTATGGCAGGGGTGCAGCCCTCAGGCCTGGGGCTGAAGGGATGGAGTCTACCTGGGGCCCCAACCCATCCCCTGGGGGTTTCCCATATGACTGTGCCCACCAGCTCTGTCATCTCTGCCTCCAATTGTTTGGTGTTTCCCAACTTGCCTGAAGCTGCCCTCTCCCGTTCTAACTTTAGGCAGGTCTTTATTTGCTAGCAGCATGAGCTTAAAGCTACACTATGCTGATATTTTTGTCCTTGCCCCATTTCTCTTCCAGTCTTTCCCACTACTTCTGTGTGCCCCTGCCTCTCCATTAGCTTCTCAAAATTGGAATTCATTCCTCAGGCTGAAAGTGGTTCAACATTCCTGCTCTTTGGGCTGTTTCTTACATTTTCTCTACTTTCGGTTCCACCAGGGAAACAATAATGCTTCAATGGCCCATTAGGTTTTTGAGATATTTCATAAATGTAATCAGTGCAAAGATATCTCAGATAACATCCATGAGAAGCGAGCATGAATGTGTTTGCTAATTGATAATGCAAAAATGTATTCAGGTATGCAGAATTCACATATCTGATAGAAAATCAAATATAACTCCTTTGACATGGAAAGCTGCCCTTATAATTGTCATTGGAAGTAACAACAGTGAATATTGTAAAGCTGAAAGCGTGATCAGAAACATTTTGCAGTTGGAAAGAAAGAATGCATCAACCTTCAATCTAGTAGTCAGTTGGAAGAAAATAAAGAATAGAAAAGCAAAAGGTTACACTGAAACACTGTAGTTGAGAGAAGGTCTATTTCTTAAGTTTTAAGCAACAACAGAAAAAGCTAATTCATAAGTAACTGGCTCCTTTGTAGGATGGTGTAGCCTTGATTAATGTCTTATATGGCTGTTTTCTTTAATACTCAGGATTTGCTTCCTTGTGTCATTAATTATAGTATGCTAATATATCTAGGAACATTGTTTCTATGCTCACTGGTAACATTCGTTTTCCTTTTATGCATTCCATTGCAAAATAAGCAAGCAATATTATAATATCAATACCAAGGAAAGCCTGTTGCTTAGAAAAGTAGGAACTACATTACTACATGTCATGAATGTACAATTTAACTGTCACTTACCAATTATAGATTTGTAAAGCTGGTCCCATCTTGAGAAATTATCACCTAGCCAATGTCCTGCCCATTTACCACTAGATGGATAAGTTGAACGAGAAATGACAATACCACGTTCTCCAGTGACACTGTGTAGAGCACTAACAATGGAAATAAGACCAGATGTAAACTGAGCCAAGAATTGAAAACAATTTTAAATATTTAGAAGTATGAGATAGAGATGTATGAGAACTTCATTTCATTTCACAATCCCAAACATGAACATCTGCAGGAGCATTACATTTCAAAAGAAGGTCATACATTTTAAATTTCTGAACATTTTTTTTCCAACAAAAGGACACATTCAGATCTGCATATTCCAAAATGGCACATTTCCATGCTTTAGTCAAGGGTGAGATGGTTCTTTCAGCCTTCATATAAAATATATCACAAGTGCAAATAACATGTAACATCTACTCAAAGCCTTTGCTTTTGGACTAGTGTGCATGGTGAAGGCTGCTACAGGAAGGGTAGGTTGGGAGATTGCTATTGAAAGGAGTAATAATGCCTGCATGTATGCAGTGACAGTCAAGGATATAGATTTTTTAAAAATGTGCAAAAGGGCTCAGCCTACATCTCCAAGTTTTGGTGCTCAATTTTTCAGTGTAAATCCCCCAATAAAAGCCTTTCTTGCAAAGCTGGATGGAAGATTAAGTTCATGCTGTGTTGTGCTCATTGCCATGGAAGTGCTGAGGAAAACTATGGTTCAAGGTGTGTTCACTGGGCACCAAAGTGATGGCAATTTGGCAGTGCTCATTAGTAAGCCAGGTCACTCCTTAAGGAAGCCTATTTAGAAATGTATTACTTTTTGAGAGAGGAAAACAAGTAATGCCATGTGAATAAATATATATTTACTGGTGAATCTTCATGTAACATATCTAATAGTCATAGAAAGAGTAGATTTATTGCAATTAATATGTTTTAAGTTAGCCTAATATTAGATATGACCTACTGTAACAACAGAGGACTGAAAGCAAACTTCAGACACAATCCTATGAAATTTGGACAGAAAAGATCCTACAACTTCTAAAATTCCTCAGCCAACATGCATAGGGTTGACCCTTACTTCACCCAAACCTACTGAATTAAAAAAATACTGTCCAATCATGCAGTTTTACCAAATTATGCATTTAAATGCATATATCATTTAAATGTGCCTTTTCAGGTATATTTAAGGTGTATTTGTGTGTAGTTTTGCTATATATATATGTGTGTGTGTGTGTGTGTGTGTGTATTTGTGTAAGTATGTATCTCAAAGTATACATTTCAGTAACTGCTGAGGACAACATTTGCAGCATTTGGAGAAGTGAAATATTCAATGGAAAGCTGGATTTCAATCTGGTTATTAGTCCAACAGCTGTCACTTAGACGATTTTGTTTAGGAAAATGCAAATATCAAAATATTCCTGGATTTCTACTTTAATCAGCAGTACAAATATGAATGCTAGGATCAGCAGCTCAGTTTCACAGGGGAAGACACTGCATTCTAAATGCAGGGATTTTTGATGCCATGGCATGCTCAAACATATAATTTTCATCTGCATTCAGAACTCGTTCAGAATAAGAAGGACTGACCCTTGTGCTTTCTCTGAATATTTCAATCATTTCTGAGTCTTATAGCAAATGTTTTGAAATTCACTGTAGGGGATTAAATTGACTTTCATTGTCCCCATGTGTAGCTTTGCATCATTTCTACAAAATTAGTGTACAGCTGTACAATACATAATAAATGTGTTGATCTTTAAGGTATTACAAGGCGCTTTACTGTTTTTGTTTCAATGTCTCAACATAGTTGCCCCAATGGAAATTCTATGTAAGCCCTCCCTGGACCAGGACATATGTCTTGTAAAAGCTCTGACTTAAACCCAGCCCCAAGACTAAATAAAGTTATGAGGACTAGTGGGGAAAGCCTACAAAGAACTTTAGCTTAGTTTGGTGAGCACTTCAAAGCTTAGTAAAACAAGTTTAGGAACTGTTTTCTTCCTAGATCCAAATTCTAGGGCATGTCCTAACTTATTTCAGAAAGCCAAAAGTGAAAAAGGAAATTAAATAAGGTTGCCTTGGTTCAGCTCCACAGTACATCATGTAAGTGGAAGAATTAATAATTAATAAATTAGAATGCTTCAGAATGTATTTACCATAATTTAGCAACTTGGCAATTTGTTCTCTATTGAGGAAAGTGTGTATCACTTGTTCTTTGTTTTATTCTTCATTTTCATCATATGAGATATTGTTATACATGGTGCTGAATTATTGCGCACTGGCAATGTTCAGATCATATTTTATCTGACTGACAATAGACGAATCTGAAATTCTTTTCTTGGTCGTCAGCAGTTTTGTGACTCCATTGATTGACAGCAAAATGATGGAGTGCTGCCAGATACATCTTCCACTTAGGTAAAACATCTCAGCCTTTCCCCTCTATCTTCATGGTAATATCAAGCTTACTGAGGGCTTTCAGGTCATTACTGCCAGTAGGGGAAAATATTCTGCTCTTTGCTTGCTCATTGAATTGGAAAGGAAACAGCTTAGATTTATTATCATTAAATCACACATTTTCTAAAATAAGTCATAATTCAATAAGGAATTAGTATGTAATAAAGTTGCCTTTGAATCAAAGAAATACTGTGTTAATGGGGAAAATCTTGTCCATTTTCTTTAGATAATACTCATCCTCTTGCCCCTATTTAACATTTGCCTTTTTGAAGAAAATTCTTAAGGTTATTAATTTAGGAATGAGTATACAGAACACTTAATTTAAAACAATCATTCTGCATATCCTACATGGAATTCTAACCAAATGGTACAAGCTTTTTAATTAAAGCAGTCCATCACATCCTAAGCTTGGCGCTAAGGGTTATTTTTGCCTTTAATTCCTTATGCTGCAGTCTTAATGACCAATCAAAACATTGAAAACTGCTTCATGTCATCAGTGAATGGCAGACCACTCTTTATTACAGTTGGAAGAACTGTGTCTGTATCACACAGGACCATCTCAAGATAGCCTTTGCAGACATCTCATAAGAGGAATCCCTCTTGTAAACTCAACACAATGTGTCCGAATGCATTGGAAGATAGCATTTACTGGTATGTTATTAAAGATCCACATTAAACTATATTAAAATCGCCAACCTGGCCATTTGGTTTCACAAAGCAGGTCAGCAATTAAATTTGCACAGCATAAAATTTTACAGATATGGTAATTAGAATATGTGTGTGCATAATTGCTCCCAGCTAGGTGAGAAATTAGGTCTCTTAATGTTGTATCCCAATTTACTTGCAGACTTAGAAATGAGACGTTGAAACTTGATGCTTAAAAGGCTAATAAAAGTAAAATGTTACATGACTACGTGTTACCCAGCTTCTACAGGCACACTATGAATTTCTAGTTATCCCTGCTTATGGGGTTTGCTATCTTGAATGCAAAAATGAGGATGTCATTCCCACATCTCAACATTGTCATATTCCTGGTTGGAAGTGCCACTTTCTTGGAAGAAGACCTGGATTTAGATCTCTGGCCCTGTAAGAACTGCAGTTAGCAAAGGGTGCTTTTCAATGGCAACTTCTCAGACTAAAAAGACACAAGGAGAGGGGTACCACAGGACTCAGCTGTGGAACTAATGCCTTTCACATTTTGTATTAATAAGTTGGATGAAGAGGTGCAAGTAGTACTTATCAAATTTGCAGATGACCCAAAATTGGAGGAATAGCTAATACCATAGAAGACAGAAACAAAATTCAAACCAGTCTTAATAGGCTGGAGTGCTGGGCTGCTAGCAATGGAATAAAATTCAATAGGGACAAATTACATTTTTATACTTAGAGAAGGGAACCAAATGCACAGTTACAAAATGGGGGATACTTGGCATAATTATACTACAAGAAAGAAGGATCTTGGGATTATTGAAGATAACAAGTTGAATATGAGCCAACAATGCAATGTATCTAGAAAAGAATGCTATATTTGACTACATTAATGGAAGTATACCTCTTAATCCCATAAGGTACTGGTTTCCTTCTATTTGGCACTAATTAGACCCCATCTTGAGTATTATGCCCTGTTCTGGACACCACACATAAAGAAAGATGCAAATAAGCTGGAAAAAGTTCAGAGGAGGGCAACAACTGGGCATGCTTAACTGTGGGAAGAGAGGTCTGAAGGGACAAATGATTGCACTTTTCAAATACTTGAAAGGCTGTCATGCAGAGGAAGGCCAGGATCTTTCTCAATCATCCCAGAGTGTAGAACATGGAATAAAGGGCTCAATTTACAAGCTCCAGCTGGTCACTAGGAAAAAACTTCCTGACTGCTATTGCAGAATGGCAATGGAACTAAATACCTAAGGAAGTCATGGCTGTCCCACAATGAAGGCATTTAAGAGGCAGTTGGGCAGCGAACCTTTAGAAATTCTTTAAATTGGAGTTATGTTTTGAGCAGGTGGTTGGACTTGATGGCCCCTTCCAACTCTACCGTTCTATGATTCTATGGTTGTATGATCTAGGAGCATAGAGTCATTAAAATACCAATTTCTGTCAGCCTACTTAAGACCTCAGTTGAATGTGTTCCTTTGCTGGGATTACACAAGAACATAAGAAAAACTATGCAGAATCAGACCAAAAGTCCATCTAGTCCAGTACTCTATATTCATGTCGGCAAATCAGCTACCCACAGGATTCCTCAAGTAGGATGGGTGCAAGACTTCGGAGGGCCTCAGCAACAGGTGTATGCAAGCTTTGGCAAGGCTATAGTAGCCACTGTTAATCTCATCCTCTGTGAATCTGCACAACCCCTTTTTAAAGCCATCCAATTTTTTGACCATCACCCATGGAAGTAAATTTGATAGTTTAACTGTATGCTGTGGGAAGAAATATTTCCAACAAGTTCTTATGGAAGAATAGCATCGTGTTAGCTATGAAACAGCACAGTGTTTGAGTGCCATGTTGCAGTCTGGTTTCCCTTGACATCTTGCTGAGTCTGGACAATAATTCAAAGTGGGAGGCTAGTGGGATGACATGAAGGCTGCAGTGGATATTGAAGGCCTGGATGCAACCCTAGAGTCTGCAAAATTAATCAAAGCTCTGGAATATTTCTGATTTGGATCAAGGGATTCTGATTGTTTCCAAAAGTGACATGTCCAAGAGATTCAGAAAATTTGCTGAACAAACATCTGACCACAGAGCTCTATGGAACAATTCTGACATCCTATTGACTACACCACACTGAAGTCATTGAAGCCACTACAAAGAAAAATATGACTTACTCATATGTTGGCTTAGTTTGTGACCAGCCATACAGATTGTGAACATCATAATGTCGAACTGCAGTTCCATCGGGCAGAAACTGTTGACTTTGCATGCACAAGGTTTTTTCACTCAGCCCAACTGCCCTTCCTAGTACATCTAGCAAAGATAAATTTGAAAATTAGGGAGTTTAAAACAAATCTTTCCCATCTTTATATTTGATGCAGTATAAAGATCAACATTTTAAAGTCAAATTTTGGGGGATCAAAATTTGCCTTTTTTGGGTGGTGGAACATAAATAACAATTGGCAGGAGTAGAAGATTTGAATGAAGTTGACCAGTATTAACTTGGGATCATTGAAGCTTAAGTGTGCTTGGGCACATCCTTAAATCTGTCAGCAAAAAGCTGCATGGCGGGTGAGGCAGATGTCACCTTTAAGATGACCTAGAACAGAACTTCCAAGATGGATATGTGTGACCTGGATGCATAAAATACTCCGTCTCTCCCTCCTAATATTGCTAGTGAGATTTAATGTCAGTGATATAATAGTTTAATATTACTGATAATTGCTCATGTGACTTTCCTTAAAAATCTCCTTGTCTGGGGCTAGGGAAACTATCAGTAAAATGCTGTGAGTTCTCTGATTCCTGGGAGAAAGTGTAATTCCCTTATATTTTCCACTTTAATCTGCAAGTGGACAAGAAAAATTGAGAAGCATCTGGTATCTAAAGATGGCAAAAAGGCTGCCACAAAATAAACAAAATTATACAGGCCACATGTTTCCAGAAAGCCTTCACTTATGGATAATTCCATTAATAAAAAGTAACAATGGGCCATTTTTAAACCATTCGTTATATGGGCTCATGAATCTTCTACCACTTCCACACCTCATAATTGCATGGGGATGGGGGGAACTGAAAATCCAGAAATGTGGATTTGCAGTTTTTGTTACTTAAACTACCATGGTCATTGTGGTTTACTCTCCAGCCACACTTCCTGGAATGGCTTTGGAATTGTGAGTGATATGGATTAGAAAACAATGTTTACAAAGCAAAGTCACTTGGCTGGCTCATAAGGTTCGGGTAAGTGGACAATTCACCTACAAGCTACGCTATCCAAACTATCTCTCAATTTTTCTCTTGCCCTTAAGAATATAAATGGATCACAGACTCTCATATACCTGGGAGATTATTTTGAGAAACAAGAGTGGGTAAAGGGAATTTTGGCCCGACTTTAGCAAAACTGAAAAATATGAAGTGGGTTGATATTGTGGAATGGTCTCACCACTGAAGCCAGCCTGGTGCCAACACTGTTATCTTGTCAGCATAGAGGGCAAAAACTGTCCTCTATCTCCAGGCTCTTGTGGCATATGATACGTTATGTCTGCTCCTTTCCATCAGGTCTGGTTTTTAATGGAAATATTTTAGATGTGAAACTGTTTCATATTTTTATATATTAGAAATTTTAGCTGTTTTAAATTTACATACTGGAACTTAGACTGTGTTTCTTTGTATTTATATTTTATACCTGGTTTATTGTTGTGAACTAACCAGAGAGCTTTGGCTATTGGGCAGCATATAAATAAATAAATTTTCTTTAGACAGAAGCTCCACTTTCAGTTCTATGCCTGAGGAAATTATTCTAGTCTTTGTGAAGGAAAACTATCTGCATTAAGGCTGAACAGAAAGGACCAGCACCACAACTTTGCTGCCTAAGGCAGTGGTGGTGATGGGGCTCATTTCACTAGCACCACCACACACACACTGTGTACATATGCCCCAGGAAAAAGATTAGATCGTGGCAAGCAAGTAGCTGCTTAATATCCAGGTAAATTTCTTGCAGCTCTGAAAAGACCTCTGTTCGAGTCGCCTTTCATCACCATCCCGTGAATTTCTTTTCACATAGGAAATGTAGGCTAAAACCTAATTCAGCATCTGTAAAAGTGCTGGTCTTAAACTCAGCAAACATTTATTTTATTTTATTTTATTTTATTTAGAAAATTTGTAGGCCATCCATCACTGTCATCTCTGGATGGCTTACAACATTATTTCAATCCTCAATAAAATAAGTTAACTGTTCCACACTGAGTATAAAACTAATCTATTTTAAAAAATTAAATAAATCTAACACAATTAAAATTACTATATGTTAAAATATTGGTCAAACAAAAAGGTCTTGACCTGGCGCGGAAAAGCATATAATGATGGCAACAGGCAGATATTTATTAAACAACAAAATATACAAATCTAACAGAATATGTGGTAGGAACACTTACTTGGCATATATGTAGGCATATTTAATGTAGAGTCTCCACAGCCAGTAACTGCACCATTGACAAAGCTGGCTGGTTCATTCATATCCTTAAATTCGAAAACAAATACATAATCATTTTATAGATGTTAATTAACTCTTCATCACTTCATTTATTTATTTATTTATTTAAAACATTTCTATGCCGCCTCCATTGCAACAAAGCCTCGGGGAGGCTCACAACATATGCAATACAAAATACAATGTGATATATAATACATTTAAAACTGGCCCATCTCATTTATAAACTAAAATACTATAAATACAATAATAATAAATTAGCAATTAAAATAACATTTGAATAAAAAGGTCTTCACCTGGCACCAAAAAGCAAATAATGATGGCACCAGGTGGACCTCTCTGGGGAGCACATTCCATAGGTGGGGCGCCACCACAGAGAAAGCCCTCCTCCGGGTACTCACTCTCCTTATCTCACTCATGGAGGGTTCCCGGAGAAGGGCATCTGCTGCCGATTGTAAGGGGTGGGAGGGCATATATGGGTGCAGATGTTCCTTTAGATAGCCAGGTCCCAAGCCATTAAGGGCTTTATAGGTGATAACCAACACCTTGAATTGGGTCAATTATGGAGTAGATACCAAGCAATAAGAAATGTTATCTACCATGCCACAAGTCTCCCCCATCCCAGATGCTAGATCAGCCTGTGATTTCTCCTACATAATATCAAGTGGTATTGTCCCCATACCTGTCTCCTAACACCACTGGATTCCCATCTGGTGCCTCACTAGAGCAGCCAACCATACCCTGTGAGGAATTCTCCCAGTCAAAGAAAGCTCTGCAAGAGCAAAGCCATCTCCTGGCCTGAAGGGCCAACCAAAGACTCTCGTACTTCTTTGAGGTACAATATAATATAACAGTAATAAAATATTCAAAATACATTTTTAATGAAAATTGTGTAGTTTTAATTACTATTTTTAGGAATGGGAGGTCATGAATATATAAAAGAAGACATGTAGAACAAAATGGACCAGACAGGCTTGATTTGGATTTGCTGAAAGTAGAAAGCAACTATCACCAACTGTATTGTTCAGAAATCCTAAATATTTCTTCCGGCATATCTGCCTCATAAGAATACTATTAACAGTACACAATGCTAGAAAACAAATGTAAAGATATGCCTTTTTTCTTCAGAAATTACTTTCTATATCTACCATTAAATAAAAGATAACATTGAAAGAGGTAGAACTTACTATCCATAGACCATCAAATTTAACACTTTTCCCTGGGTCGGTAGGGTTGCTGTGAAACTCTTGAATCTCCCTTTTCCACCACGTAGCTGTAGCATTGCGGAAGAAATCTGGGAAAGCGGTCCAAGCACAATATAACTGTATTAAGAGATAATGTAAGGGGTCAGAGAAAATTGATGGAATGATTTGTTGTAGCTTTCTATTGTTTTTCTGAAGCCAAGCAAGGTAATTTATGAAAAGATCAGAAATAACAGTAACAGTAATAAAAGAAAACTGTAGTCCAGCATTCATTTCAAGAATCTTAGCAAGTATCAGGCTTTAAGTTGGTCTTTGGCCAATCTGTGCTCTATAGAATATACCCTTCCTGCATATCTTAATATAGGCAAGAATCAAAGAATGACTTAGACTACATCAATTCCCACACAGTGGCTGTGGTGAACCTCAGCCCAGGGCCAAATCTTGGGTTTTCCGGATGCTCCTGCCTTCTTTCTCTGGGTCCATTGCATTTTGTTTAGTGGATCCCCAACTGTCTTTTATTTTCCCATTCTAAAAACCTCAAGTGCCTCTCCTAAGGATTAGTTCCTAGCGGCAACAGCTTTGCACTACCATAAAATAGCAAACTGTGAAGGGGCCTATGAAGCCATTTAGATCATGCCCCTGATCAGTGCAAGAAGCCAAGTTAAAGCATCCCTGATGGAGGACTGTTCAGCTGCTTCTCAAATCTGCTGTTTTTTCCCTCCTCCTCCTCCATGTCTAGTGCTATCTTTGGTCCCACCCACCACATCACTGCATTTCTGCAGATGGAACAGATTCTTCCAGCCCAATAAAAACTCTTACCTTAGCTGGGATTGGGTATTTTAAGGTACATCTATATAAGCTTGCATTGTTATATTTCTGCAAGCCCAATGGTCATTTTGAATTCCCAACCACCATTTGAATATCCCCTGTGTAATATCCCAGGGAAGCTGGTCACTCCTATGTCAGTAGGGCCCTTTATCCATCACAGTGGTCCCCCCACTCCTGCCTTTTGGGCTGTATGTGAGCTATCCATGGTGCTGAACTCCATCCCCCAGATAGGTTCACCACCATGACTAGCTTCCAGAAAGCTAAAAAAGAAACATTGTACTAGACAAGGACCACCACTGATATAGAAGTCACTGGCTTTTCCTGGTTATATTGCAAAAATCTTGCCTGATGATGGTTATGTCAACAGTCCAAAGCACTTTGTCTTGTGCCATAGATAGCCTTCTTTTAGGGGGCTGGGAAACAAAACACATTTAGTCTTACAGAATATGTTCCAGGGGTCTTTGGATTCTAGCCTCTTAGTCCACTGGACTTCAACAATGCCTGCTAAATACTGGCTGACAGTATTGTTGTTGGTATGATCTAGCACTTCAGAATGAATAGGCTGACCTCCCTGCAGGTATTTAGAAAGGAAGCATGATCCAGCCAATCAAAAGGATTGGGCAGCCCTCATCTCCCTCCATCCAATATGGATGGATCCTAAATCAGGAGTCAAACACATGCTTTGTATGGAGACAGGACTAAGAGATCTTGCCTGAAACCCTGGAGATCCACTGCCAGCCATTCTCAACAGTACTGGGGTAGATAAACCAATGTTGGGCTTATTAGACTAGATATACTCAGTGTAAGGAAGCTTTCTATGGTACAACTACAGGTTCCCAGTATGACTTATGTATCACAAATGCTTCTTGCATCTCAGTGAATGAGCTAGACTTTTTCATTCCTCTATCCAAGTTTATATCATAGAAATGAAATGTGTTTGCCTGTACAAAGCAAGACTTGGCACATGGTAACATGTAGCATTCTTTTTGTTGTTGTTGTCACTGTTGTTTTAACCACCAGAGCAGTGTTTTCAGTACCAGAATCAGTTTTTCCACAGAGGCTCACAGTGTTCGTGTAAGCTGTACCTACCTCCACTTTCTCATCCCAGCCTAGTGAGGCATTCACAACAACGTTAGGGAGGTATGGCCACACCTAAGAAAAACATGTTTGGCTTAATACAATACAAATATTTTGTAGGAGGGACTGTTCTTTGAACTGGCTGCTTTCTACTGTTACCAGAAAGAAGTTACCCCATCCCAAGAATTAGACAGAGAAGAGGGAAAAGCCCAAAGATGAACCCCCACCCTACTTATCAAATTCCTTTAAAATGCAAAGTTGTTTTGACTGTGCAGAGACAAGTACATATAGCAAACAGCAGGTTGCTAGCTATCAGCATTCTCTCCAGTTAAATGACATCTAACAGTCCTCACAAGAAGGAATATTGTCTAGCTAGACAGTTTGTTGATAGACTATCATTGCTTTCTACAGTCGCCCAGACAAACCATACTATTAATTTCACCCTGCATGTTGGATTAAGTGGCCCCATCCTGGTTTACATTCTGTGTGTCATGTACACATAAGTACATGTACGTTTTTGTTACCCTAGGACATGGCCCAAATCTACATATTAGCCCCTCCCCTTGTTGCTTATGACTTTCTTTCTATTAACTAAAACATGCTTAAGAAACAAAATATATAAACAAAAACATGCTTGCGTCCATATATGCCCTCCCACCCCTTGAGATCAGCAACAGATGCCCTTCTCCGGGAACCCTCTGTGAATGATATTAGGAGGGTGAGTACCCGGAGGAGGGCTTTCTCTGCAGTGGCACCCCATCTATGGAATACGCTCCCCAGAAAGGTTCGCCCGGTGCTGTCGTTATTTGTTTTTTGGTGCCAGGCTAAGACCTTTTTATTTAAAACTTATTTTAATTGTTAAATTATTTGTATTTATTGGATTTTAAATGTTTAGCCGAGATGCACCGGGGGGTTTTAAATAAATTTTTTTATTGTTATATTGTTATTTATTTATGTATTTTGTTTCTGTTGTGAGCCACCCCAAGGCTTTGTTATGATGGGGGTGGCATAAAAATGTTTTAAATAAATAAATAAATAAATAAATCTCAGATTTTGTATGAGAAAAGTTTTATGCAATACTTTTATACCTTATATAAAATTCCCCAAATGAAATAAGCAAAGAAGGTTGAGTACAGTTTATCTTAGTCATTTTGGAAAACCAAGAGTCTGCACTACAACCTCCAGCAAACAGAATCAAAATGCAGTGAGGGAAAGTTTATTAGTGCTGGTTTAAAGTTTGTAAGGCCAACTATCATTATGCAGATCAAAGGTCAATAGGTGAAGCACTTCACACAGGTTGCATTGTTTTGTATTTCTTCAAGAAGTGCCATCTTAAATTACCTGTGCTAGCTGAAACCTGAAGACCATTCTTACAGTGATTCAAATCTCCTGCAGGCAACAGCCAGCAAAACAAAAACCTTTCCACACATAGCATTTGCTTTGTCTGAAGCACTTTTGTCTGGGGTAAAAAATGACCCTTCTTGTGAGTTATGCTGTTTCATATTGACACTGGTTTATATCACCATATCTAGGGCAGGGTTTATCCAAATAAAAGGACATGGAAGTTTTCCATACTGTACATTTTAAAATATTTTTACATATCATATATGAATACATTAAGATACATAAATCATTACCTTTCCCCACACAATATCACTTCCATTGGGCCATTTAATGAAGACATCATCCTGAACACCTCTCAAGAATGCTGGATAGTTAGTTTCATTTCCAGAAATGGCTGGATCCTGAAATAAAATATATATCCTTTTCACACTTATTTTAGTTTGAAGAATCAACTTTATAAACATAAAGAGCAATCCAATATTGAAGGGATGCTCATTGAGGAGTAATAGGAAATCACTGAGGCCCTGCCACTCTGCTGCAATGGGTGTCAGTGGTGGTGGTGGGGGGTGATAGTATTTCTTTCTTTCTTTCTTTGTTTATTTAAATATTTATATGCCGCCCCTTGCAACAGCCTCGGGGCGTCTCACAATCACTAAAAACATATACAATATTAAAAACTATTATATAGCTCTTTTCCCATCAGTCATTGTTCCACTCCTGCCATCACAACAGAGAATAGGATCTGGCAGAACTCAGCACTGAGCCACACAATGGAGAAAGACCCAGTATGAAAGACCCACACATGGAAGCTGCAACTCAGCTTCAGAATGTTGTACATACTTAGGGTTCACATGGGAGAAAAGGCATAGAGGAAAAGAAGAAGAACACTTTGTACTAAATGGAAGCCCTTTGCACAGACAGTCTTTCCCCAGAATGCTCCAAGGGACTTGAGCACACGGGTAATGCTCTTTTTCCTATAACGCTTATGCGTACCATGTTTGGGACTCTGGAAAAGGAAAAAAATGAAGAGGAGGAAGATCTAGGATATCTGCTGGGATGTTTTGTGGCTGGTTGGACAAAACAAGAGAGAAATTGGTCATATGGAATGCCAGAGCCCCATGCAGTAAGCAGGATATTGGTCCCTGCAGCATTCTTTCTGATTTGCTCAACTGAGTCTAAAAGCATGAGCAGGTCCTCCTCATCTTTTTCCATGTTGAATTTGCACCCTATTTTAATTGAGATCCTATTGCATGTAGACTGTGAGCCTTTCAATCAAGCTAAGACTCTCCCAGAGGTCCCTGAGTTTCTGGGCTTTATGACTAGATCTGGGAACCAGTCCTGGGAGTGGGATAAAGGAAAATGTCTCAAGCTAAGCCTGATTCTGTCTGCTGTTGTTAGGAAATTGTTCTGCACTGTTTGTAGAGTTGCAGCCAAGAGATTCCTCCCTTTTCTTTCAGGCATGTTGCTTCCTCCACCTCCTCCTGTTCAGGTATGAAAAAGTTAATAGAGACATTCTCTCTTTGCCTTGGTGGGACTGAGCTCATCCCTCCTGCTTTTTAATCCTGTGGCTTAACCCAAGGTACTGTTGTCATTTTTGTTTGTGGTTCCCATTGTTGTGTGTTCTGCCCCCTCCCTTTGATTGCTTAGCAAACCTACTTCCCTGGAGCTTCCTAAATCCTGTCCCAGAAGTGCTTTGTGTGTTTTCTACAGGCTTTCTTCACAGTGAACTACTGTTGTGGCTATTGTGTTTCTTTTCCTTCCTTTTCTTTGCATCTCTTAGGTCAGAAAAGCAGTGGTGGTTAGTAACATGATGGGGCTCAAACCCATGAGTGGAGGAACGTCTAGGCACTGATATTTGTGGGACTTGGGAAAGACTGGTACTGAATGGAGTTCAGAATTGCCTTGCAAAGTTACCTAAGTAAAAGTATCACATTATGAAAGATTTCAGAGAGATTAACCACATGTACTCACCAAAATGATGACAAATCTCATTCCATCCTGTTTCAGTGTATCAACCACACTTGGAAGTTTCTGAAAGTTTTTGCCAAGAGTGAAGTCCAATTGCCGTTCCATATAATCAATATCTGCATATTGTATATCCTATGCAAAACAGTGATGTTTGTAAATGTGTGTTTGTATGCCATAGTTGATTTTAAGGTGAATTGATCAACTGCCATTTACAGTTTTCATGGAAGAAATTTGCCAAAGGTCAGGAAAACAGGGACTGCCAAGACCACTACAAGTGACTTCTGGTAAGCTAGTATATTTTTAACATTTAACATTTTTGTACAGATGCCCCAGGAGCAGATCAGTAGATTTCTAAAACTGTCTTCCATCTGAAAGGTAGCTTGCTATGTAGTGTAACAGCTGAGCTTAGCCCCTCATTTTTGAGATTACTAAAATATTATTTATTTCTATACCACCAATTGCCAAAGATCTCAGGGCAGTTCTCAATAATTGTGAAAGATGTCATAAAATACAGATCCAATAAAAACAGTATTAAATTCCAATGTACAAATTTAAAACACCTAAACATTCCAATATACAAAAATATAAAATAGTTTAGCATCTAAAATATTTCCATCAAAAACCAGGCCTAACAAAAACAGCAAATATAATCCATCATATGTCATTAAATGCCATTTTTTCCAGTTTAAAATGAAATGTGACCATGTTGCTCTTCCTGGGCAGTTTTCCTTGTAGAAAAGTCAAATTAAATGGCAGCATAATCACTGTTGTTCAGTGGATCACCAACACTTAGATTTCACACTTCATCCCAAGCATGGTACAAAAGTAAATCCAAAGCAATCTTCCTCCAATTAGTTCCTTTGCTGACTATTTCAAGGCACAGCAATATGCCTGACTTAGAATTTTTATCTCAGCCCATACATTTCCCTAGTCCATGTGAAGATAGTTAGATTTCTGTAACGCGCTTTACATGGGGCTGCCCTAGAAGTAGGTCCAGATACTTCAGTTGGTGCAAAGTAGAGCTGCCAGGTTGCTGACGGGGACTGGGCATTGTTCTCATATAACCCCAGTTCTCTGTCAGCTTCACTGGCTCCCCATCGAAGTCTGGGCCCAATTCAAGGTGTTGGTTATCACCTATAAAGCCCTTAACAGCTTGGGACCTGGTTATCTGAAGGAACGCTTGCGTCCATATATGCCCCCCTCACCCCCTGAGATCGGTGGGGGAGGCCCTTCTCTGGGAGCCCTTTGTGAGGGATATCAGGAGAGTGAGTACCCAGAGGAGGGCCTTCTCTGCGGTGGCACCCCACCTATGGAATGCGCTCCCCAGAGAGGTCTGCCTGGCGCCGTCGTTATTTGTTTTTCAGTGCCAGGCCAAGAACTTTTTATTTAAATGATATTGTAATTGTTAGTCTTTGTTTTATTTAATGGTTTTATATTATCGCTGAGAACTCCAAATTTTTAATATTGTTCTATGCTTTGTTTATTTATTTTCCTTGTGAGCCACCCTGAGGCTTCGGCGATGGGTGCAGCATAGAAATGTTATAAATAAATAATAAATAAAATAATAAATCTATTCTTCACTGACAGCCTTCAGATTATGGCTAGGTGTCCCAGTTTCAAATCCTCACTTAGCCATGACTGTTGCGAGATAGCCTTGGCCCAGTCACTATCTTTTGGTCTAGCCTCTCTCACCTGGTGGTTGTGAAGATAAAATGGGAAAGGGGAGGAACCTTCTTGTCACCCTGAGCTCCTTGGAGGGAAAGCAAGATATTAAAAAGTAAATGCACCATAATATTTACACAAAACTTACATAGGGGATATTAGCTGCCTTCATTTTATTGTATAGGTCAGAGATTTCTGTATCATTTTCATATCCATAGCGACACATCTGGAACCCCAAACCCCAATATGGTGGCATGACTGGACGTCCAATGAGCTAATAATAATAAAATGAAATATAGAATATTCAGATTACTGGCAAAAGAAAAAAGGACCAAATTGTAGGATTTTAAAACAGGTTTTAAAACACAGTTTTAGTCTTACTGCAGTATATTCCTGAACTACTTGCTCTGGAGTTGGGCCCAAGACCATATAGAAGTCCAAAATTCCTCCTATGGTACGGTAGGTCAAAGCAGGAGTTGGCTGGAACTTTACCTCTAGAAAATCAGAAAGGCGAAAATACGGCATGGGATTATGTGATAATAAATTGTTAAGTAATGATCATCACTCTCTTAGTTTGTCTGCAGAAAGTTCTGCACACTAGGTTGAAGAACTTTCCCTTTGGGAAGTTAAGAGACTCCCTAGAATATGCAAAAACTTATATCTTCTTATTTCTTGGTGATCAGAAGAACTGCCAAGTTTTAAAAAGTGCTTGTCACAAAGTACATTTGTTTTGGTTAATGTTGGTCCTGATCAATGAATCTGCCCTATCTAAAAGTAGGTTGGTGACACCATCATTTTTCTATTGTGCTTTCATCTCTTCTGGAAATGACATGCTGCCTTAGGTCACTCATTTGCTGACAGGAAACTAGGCAGGGGACTTCCTGAAGTAATCAGATTCCCATCCTGGCATCAGAAAGAATAGAAGGGACTAGAAAAAATTGGGCTAGGGACTGGCATGACGCATGGTCCACTCTAATTTCAAACTAAAATATTTGAAAAGAACAGTAACTTACCCATTCCATTACTGTTCAGCAAAAGAACTCCATGAGCATTTCCATCATTTTCCAGGCCCATGTAAAAGGGGTGAACTCCATATGTGTTGAATTGGTACTGCAAATGTGAAAGAAAAAATGATGGACTGCAACAAAAATCTTCACTTAGTGAATTCATTTTCTTCCCGGCATGCATATCAACAAGGTATACAAAATGTTACTTCACAATACATGAAGTAAATAAAAATTCTTCAGTTTTCTGGACTGAATAAACCCAAGATGACTTGAATAGAGAAGCATGGGAATAGAGAAAATATTTGGTGTAGGTAGGGCTGGCCCAAGACATTTTTCTGCATGTGAAGGTCAGGATTGTGCCTCACCTATTCCATATATAAAAATCCTGTTGGACTGGCATATGAAGCTTTATTCAACACAGGAAGTGGCAAAGCTTTGTCCACCCAACCTGGAAACTGTAGGCTAAGTTAAACCAAACAGGACAGGGCTCAAAGCTCAGCCTTCCAACACCCAGCTGTCTGAAGCATCTGTGTTCCTCTTCTTAAAGCCAGGGCCAACCATTGGACAAGGTGGGGTCCAAACTTGTCTCTTTATGAATGGAAAGGTTCCTATTCATGGGGGGAGCTGAGGTCCTCTGGAACTTTCCTACAGAAAGACGAGGGTGGCAATTTTCTTCAACTCTTCTTGCAGCCTGAAGGGTCACCCCCCCACCACCACCCTGGCGCTGTTCTGGAGGGCCACTTTTTTCTTTAAAGTTTTTCTTTATCATTAAATGTTGCTTTTCTTTAAGGAGCATACAAGCACAAGTTTTGTTCCAGTTGTTTTAAAAATTAAAACATTTTTCTTTCCCAAAAGGAACACACACACACTACATTTTGAGCTTTCTTTTGCAAATATTTGCAAGGAGGTACACTTTTTTTCCCTTCTTGGGAAGCAGAGCCTTTTGGTTATTTTCCCCCCTAACTTTTGCTATAGTGCTGCTGGCCTCCTGTAGAAAGGCAATATTACACAATCAACAATGGAATAGAATCACCCTTGTCCTACCACCAATCATTCCCAACACAGATATACTACTTTGTATGAAAATCTATGTGCCACTAGGTGGAAAAAAGTCCTTGAGTGTCCTTGGATGATTTACTCATTGCAAAAGAAAGATACGTCAACAAGAGTGACACTGAAGCAGTTCCTTTTGTTTTCAAATCATTTAAAGTTAAAATCTGTCATCCTCATATTAGGTTATTGCACCCTAAATTAATTCCAATTAATCCCTACTTAAATCAATGGGATTTAAATAAAGGTTCACTTCATATTGATTTCCATGGAACCTAAGCACAATTCAGGGAAATATCCAAGCTGATGATAGCAACAGAATTTCTATGGCAATCTATAATGCAATGCCAGTAGTGTTGACTGGCAATAGGAGCAATCTGAGCAATCCTGTAACACTGCGATTGTGGTGTGCTAAAGGTTGGTTGCACTAAGAATGTATGAGAAGTCCAATATGCACCCTGAGATTCTGGCTTACCAACTTTGTCCTGGTGCTGACTTGCTACGCATCCACACAGCTTGTGGACTTCCAATTCTATGATATACTATGATTTGCATATTGTTCAAAAACAGTAAGGAATTTTGCTTAAAATTTGCTGATTAGTACAAGTCAGATCCCAAACTATCACCTGAGTCTCAGGTAGATTCAGTGTCCAGAAGCACCTTCTTTCAGCTGCATCTAATTTACCAGCTGTGGCACTACCAGAACACCAAGAGCCTAGCCATAGTCACACACACTCTGGTAACTTCTTGACTTGACTATTGCAAAATGCTGTATGTGGGGCTGCCCTTGAAGACAGTCCGGAAACTCCAGCTGGTAAAGAATAGGGTTGTGTGACTGCAGGTACGAGCAAGTTCGCATGCCCAAAAATCACCCCAATATTATAGTGGTTACCTTGGCTACCTGGTGAGCTCTAGGCCCAATTTAAGGTGCTTGTGGTAACATATAAAGCCCTAAACAGCTTGGAACCAGAGTACATGAAGGATTGCCTGCTCCCATATATACCTAAGAGGGTTTCCTCTCAGAGGAAACTCTTCTGAGAGAGTTATCTTTTAAGGAGGTAAAGAGGTTGGCAAATAGAAGAGGAAACTTCTCAGTGGCTGCGCCCCATTTATGGAACTGCCTTCTAAAGGTAGTTTGCCTGTCGCCATCTTTACAATAATTTCAGCCCCAGGTGAAAACAGTCCTCTTCTCCAGACATTTCAATAACTTATTTTATACTTGAACATTATTTATAATGTTCTTACTTTTACTATATTTTTACTTATTGATACCTGACCTCCACTGCATATTTCTCTGTTTTATTGTTGTTTTTATTATTTTTATTTCGTGTAATGTTGCAATTGGCTTGGGGAGTCTTCAGACTAGCAGAATATAAATTGAAGAAATGAATAAATGAACAATAAAGAAAAAAGTAAATAAATAAATGAATAGATAAAGCATATGAGGAATATGGAGAGCCAGTGTGGCGTAGTGGTTAAGAGCATGGGACTGGGACTTAGAGGATCTGGGTTCTAGTCCCCGCTCGGCCATGGAGCCAACTGGGTGACTCTGGGCCAGTCACAGACTCTCAGCCCAGCCTACCTCACAGGGTTGTTGTTGTGGGGATAAGATGGAGGAGGAGATGTAAGCTGCCTTGAGCCCTTTGTAGGAAAAAGGCAGGATATAAATCCAAAAATAAATAAATAAATAAATGGTGCCAATGTGTGCAAATTAGCTGTTTTTATACAAATTGCAGTAGATCCATGGGTGTGTTTTGGGGGTGTCACCTTGTACACAACATGCAAAATACCATGATTTGTACAAATTGTATAAACTCTAACCCTAAATTGTGTAAATACTCCTAAATAGTGCTAATAGTGATACTTCTCAAAATTTCCTTAGCATTTAAAAATGTGCAAGTCATAGCCTAGCTTGGAGACTGAAATCCACAGGAATACTCTGATTCTTATGATGAGCAAATGAACCATAATTTCATAGTCAGCATATCCCTAGTTTATACTATAATGTAAATTAGCATCGTGTCTTCTAGGATACTGCCTCCATTTCGTCTGGATCCAGATCCTCTGAGTTTTCGTCTGTTATGATGAAGAAAATAAAGAATGGAATCCCCCCAAGTAAGTGGTACTCACTCCAGGAGGTTGATCCCTTGCAAACATTGGCCAGGTTTTCCAGTCCATTTCTTGGTGGTATTGTTTATGCTCCGTTTCACCAAACCCGTAAACATACTGTGAGGGTAGGCGAGTTGAAATTTGAATGAACATGTCACTGAAGGTGAATCCAGGTAATTGGGAATCCCAGCTACAATCAAAAGATTATCTGGTTATTGGATGAAAAAGTGAAAAGAAAGCAAATGGATCATAATGATATATGAGGACACTGAGTTTTCAGATCATTTGCAGAATGAAGTGGGGAATAAAATGGGGAAAAAGTGGGGAGAGCCAGTGTGGTGTAGTGGTTAAAAGCATGAGACTGGGACTCAGACGACCTGGGTGCTAGTCCCTGCTCAGCCATGGAGCCAACTGGGTGACTTTGGGCCAGTCATAGACTCTGAGCCCAACCTAACTCACAGGGTTGTTGTGGGGATAAGATGGAGGAGGAGAATGATGTAAGCTGCCTTGAGCCCTTTGTAGAAAAAAGGCAGGCTATAAATTGAAAAATAATAAATAAAAATAAATAAAAATATTATAATAATACAACTGTTTCTGTTTTGGCTATCAAAAGGTACATTTATCATTCAGTCCCATAGACAGCTATGAGGAAGTGTTGGGCAGCTTGAATAGCAAAGCTGTACAAAAGGAGGGACTGCAGTTGGATAACAGGCCTGGAAATTTGAGCCTGAATGTAGCACTGTAGACGTAGACATGTGTACTTTGGCCCCCAGAATGAACTTTACTGGACTAGATGAACCAATGCTTAGACTCAGTGCAAGGGACCCTTTCATTCTTGTGCTGGTCAAGAACATCAAACCTATCCAGTTATGCTGCCCTACAAACAACGTTGCTTTTAAATATTAGATGGCAAAGCTGCACCAATGCAACTTGCTCTGTGGTTGCCGCAATGCCATCAAAACGCTTCCCTTCAGTAGGTGCCCATGCCACCAGTATTATACACTTGCTCTGTTTAGTGAAGCTGTGGCAAATATTAGCAACCAATGCCAATATGACCATGTTCACCTAGATTTGTATACCAGTGGGGCTTTTATACTAATAGGATCAGGTCAGGATGCCATGGCAACACAGGTACCTCTGTGCCTAGTTCCAAACACTTATTCAGTGATGTACCAACTCACCATGATAGTAAATATTTCGCAAGTCTCCATTGTTCCAAAAGGGAACACACACAGTCTGCCACACATTCATTCATTCATTTGTAAAATGTGTATGCCGTCCAATGACTAACGTCTCTGGACAGCTAACAGCATAAATAAATTGACGATAATAATTTGATCTTGGAAATCATGACCAACAGCAAACACAAAAGAACTTTCCCAGGATTGAAAGCAAAAATGCATGTTAGAAGAAACTTCAATTAATGGGTAATGGAGGGTGGGGGTATTGGATTTAAATTAAGATACTTCTTTCTTCTTGGGTAATCCTACACTGAGAAGAACATCAGTGCAACTCTGGTGTAGTCCTATGAGTTTCACCCAAGCACCAGTGATCCATGTGGAGCAAGATAAAGGTGTTTGGCAGTAAACCCTTGGCATGATCCCTTTAGATTCTGTGTTCTGTCATCTTTGCTAAGACCAGAATTGCCTACCAGAAGGTAATGGATGTCGGGAGACCCAGGACATTCAAATTCCAGAAGATACAGCATTTCTAGGTATAGTATTAAAATCATAGGGTCTGCAAATACAACAATTGCCTATAGACTGTGATGTCACTCCTCTCCTCTCCTGTATACTATTGTAAAGCCCATTTCAAACACATGAGCATAAACAGATGAGCATTTGGGGAAGCCATGGTACAGAAACAAATCTGCCTGAAAGTTGACTGTGACAGGACTTTGTCCATCCAATTTTAACTGTTCTAAAAATACTATGGATAGCGGGGTCAGGAACCTGAAGGAACATTTTTAAATAAACAACTAATGATGAGCTGTTACAGAAAAGAAATTAGAAATCATTCAAGATCTGTATGGGGATAGTTTAAGCACTAATAGTACTGAGAAGATTTTTGATATATAACTCCCATGTATCTCTGCTACTTTGTTCTGTGTAATGGTGAGCTTATCTCTCTGCTGTCTGATCATATGCAATGACAGGTGTGGAGAGGAAAAGCTAAACTAAGCTTAGACAGTTGCCTGCTGATCCCAAAAGGAACAGTATGAATACTTTGGTTCACAAAGAATTTACTCAAAAGCTTATAGCAGAACAGAGCACTCCTACGGGGTTTAACCATAAACAGTGATATTTCTTCAACTCACATGTTCTCTAAAAACTGGCATATGTAAACCTATTATATGATCATTGAAAATGCTTTTAACTTTATCCAGACTGTCAACTGTGCTCTTCACTGAACCCTACAGATCCTGCTGCCACCTCTCTTAAATTCTAAATAGCCCCTCTCTTGTGTCATGGAGGTTAAAGCTTGATATTTGAAACTATGTTATGGGTAGTAGGCTTCTACAATCAGTGAGGGTGCTCAAGGATAGGCTAGACATGCACATGGTGGGCATGTTGTGAACAGAGCCGGCTGGAGCCTGGGGTCAGACTAAATAGCCCGGGAGACCCCTTCTGACTCGCTCTATTTCTATGTTTCTATATAGTTAGGCATGTAACTAATACATGCAAATGTCTTTCTTTGGCCTGAGAAAATTCAGTTCATGTAAACAAAGCATTGGATTCAGAATTTGGTCATGTACAGGGCAGACTCATTTTAAATAGTGGGAAATATTATTCACATTTACATGGCCAAGCCCTATACAGAAGAGTGAAGAGGACTGCACATATTGGCCCTAATTCAAGGACCAAGTCCCATCTCTCTTGTGCTGAGTGGCAAGATCTGAACTGGGGTTCTGTTTGCACTCACCTGAGTAGAACGTTCTGCACCATCAAGAACTATGCTTACTCAGGGTCTCAGAAGAAAATGCAGTTTATTTATTTATTTTATTTATTTAAATATTTATATGCCGCCCCTTGCAACAGCCTCGGGGCGGCTCACAATCACTAAAAACATATACAATATTAAAAACTGGCCCATCTCCAGGTTAAATATAAAAACATACAACGTAAATAAATAAACCAATAAATTAATCTTAAATTAAAAAATAATATTAACATTTAAAATACCGTCTAAATAAAAAGGTCTTCGCCTGGTGCCGAAAAGCAAATAACGATGGCGCCAGGCGAGCCTCTCTGGGGAGCACATTCCACAGATGGGGCGCCGCCGCCGAGAAAGCCCTCCTCCGGGTACTCACCCTCCTAATATCTCGCACGGAGGGTTCCCGGAGGAGAGCCTCTGCTGCTGATCGTAAGGGGCGGGAGGGCATATATGGTCACAGGCGCTCCTTTAGGTAACCAGGACCCAAGCCATTTAGGGCCTTATAGGTAAGAACCAACACCTTGAATTGGGCCCGGACTTCAATGGGGAGCCAGTGGAGCTGACGGAGAACTGGGGTGATGTGAGAACCACGCCCACTCCCCGTCAGTACCCTGGCAGCTCTATTTTGCTCCAATTGAAGTATCCGGACCATCTTCAAGGGAAGCCCCACGTTGCATTTATTTTCATATGAACAAAAGCAGAAGTTCTTTTCAGATATCCCTGCTCGATATGGGAAAAGGGTGTGGGTGAGACAGAGGGAACTGCAAAGACAGGGATGTTGTGGGTGGTGCCACTGCTACTCGCTTCATCCTTTAACATTGTATACCTTTGCCAAACAAAGGTAAGGGGCTGGTTCAGGACAATGCCAGCAGCATTTTAGGTGTGGCTCATTTAAGAAGACATCATACAAAAGTTTTTCCTCTTGCAATGAAATGGGGTTCCCATGAAATGTGACTGGAGAAGATAAGAACCTCTGAGAGCAGTGATCTGTTTGCAGCTAAACAAGACACTATGCACCTAGCATGAAGAAGGACTGTCACAGGGCTGCTGTTTTATACAATTTGCAAGATTATGAATGTGGTGATCAGACTTTGTAATCACTAGGGTCTGAATTAGCCCTGAAGAGCTTATACAGAGGCCAATATTGCTTTTGTGAAATTCCCGCACCTTCTACAACTGTTTTCTTATGGATTCCTTTAGGGAATGAAAATACTAGCCCAAAGGATTATCTGTAGGGTTTTAGAAAGGAGAGACCTTGAAAAACATTTGACCTGACAATAAATTCTGAAGAGAAAAGCAAGATAATGTATTTTATAAAGAAAATTTCTCCAGAGGAAAAATAAGCATGTTACAATCTACAGGCAGCTTTGGAAAGATGAACCAAGATGAATACAGTTGCTGCTGATCTCAGGCAAAATAATCATACGATTATACATGACTCTAAGAAAGTATTGCAAGCATAAATAAGGCCATGTATATTGCAGTCCCGTTCAGGTAGAATAAGCAAAATCAATTACTCTGACCGGTGTAACAACACTATTCAGAAGGAAAATATCCACTACTGCTGCTCTGTATTTGCTGATTCTTTTCCACTTGTAGGACTACCACTAGCACAACAAGATCCAACATTTTGGGTGTGTGTATGTGACAGGAGATGCATAAACAATTGGAAGTAGGGATATGTGAGGAATTCAGCTTGGGACTGGGAATCCATCAAATTTCTCAGTTTGAGTTCTTGGACTCTGACCTGCTTTTCTTCTTTAAGTCCATCTTGGGTGAAGCATTTGCATGGGTGACCAAATGGCAGCAAGAAGAGTTCTGCTTCCCCAAATGTGACTTTCAGACTTTGTGCACATTGCACAAAAAAATATTCTTTGTCTGTTTTGCTCAAAGAATTATATACTTTGTGCAAAGAATTACATATTTTGTATTCATTGTGCAAAGAAACTGCTAACATTCCCAAGTGTTCATGGACTTGATCTCAGCTTGGCACAATTCCTGGCCAAGGCTGAGCATAAGAAAGAAATCCAATAAGTGCAAGAGAGACAGATTCTGGCCAGATCGTCAAATCCCTAATTAGAAGCACTAATTTCCAGAACAACACAGATCAGCAGAGCTGTAAGCTCAATTGACCTGCACTTTTCTGAAAATGAGCATTTTTACTAATTTTTAATTAGCTTTGTTCAGAAGCAATTTCTGATGGGTTTGGGAACTGTTGGGTTCATACTGTGCTAACAGACAATATTGGATCCACTTACATGACTGTCCCAGTACTTCTGCGACGGACCTGGATACCAAATGGGTTATTTTGAACTGACACATCATAGAGACGATTCTCAGGGGTACTTGCTGGTGTGTTGGGGAGGTTCAAGGGCACTGGCACCTCATATCTCTTCTTACTGTAATCATAAATCTGCAAAGAGAAATTGAGTAGGAGGTTTAGAAGACAGTCATAAAATATACACATCAAGACTGGAATTGCATTTTATATCAGTTCCCTGCCATGTTAATTATAGGAACTCTGTAGTAAAGCAACAGAACAGTTCACTACCTTTTATGGTTAGCCTATGTGGGGAAAGGACATGGATAAATGTCATTACTGGCTTGGAAACTGTTTCAGCATCAGCTACAGCCACCAGAAATAAGTTATACAATTTCATGGCAGAAATATGGAGCCTATGATGAGCCCAAGTGGGGCTTTTAATTCTTGTGATGATGATCTGACTTAAAAATACCGTATTTTTCGCTCTATAAGATGCGCCTGACCATAAGACGCACCTAGTTTTTAGAGGAGGAAAACAAGAAAAAAAATACTCTGAATCAAATGGCCACATAATCACAGGCACATTCCCCATCACTTCCCCATGGATTGCACATCTGACAAACTTACTGCACACACATATTCGCTCTATAAGATGCACAGACATTTCCCCTTACTTTTGAGGGGGAAAAAAGTGAGTCTTATAGAGCAAAAAATATGGTACCTTGCATCTAGTCTGAAAACACAGCCATTGGAGCCCCTGTAACTGGAAATTGTAAGATAAGTAAGTCCAGAGGCCTACACAACTAACAGGCTTCAAGTTGGGTGACTTGCCAAGGGTTTCTCAAATTAAAATAGTGAAAGAATAGTACAAATAATTGTTTCATACATCCTCTTTGCTTCTGATTTCTATAATCTTCCAGGCTGATTTACAAAATGTAGACATCAAGGTTGCTCAGCTTCCTACAGGGCAGAAGACTGCTACTTTGGCATCCACACTCATGCCTTTGTAATCACCACTCAGAAACAGTGCCTTGGTACTTCCAAGTCCCTGTCTCTAGACTGAACACCTCATTCTGTGCTAACAAGATGTCCAAGGTATTTGAACAGGGATTCCAGTCAGGGAGAAAAATTGTTAATGATGTCATTAAAAATTGCTGGACCAGTTTTTGGTAATTTTGGTAATGGATTACGAAAAACCATGATCAGTTCTTATGACTGCTTCTTAGTTTTGTGCCATGATGGGTTCCAGCTGGCCTTTGAATGAGGGAGACAGAGCCACACCATTTCTAATCAAAACTCAAGTAGTTCCAATTCATATTCATGATGGGGGTTAGAGAGTAACTGAAGCAAGAAACTATGTTTATGCAGGTTCTTTATATTTAAGACCCTCATATAATACAAAGCCTGTTCCTTGCCTTATTCTTGAATCAATAAGACCAGACCAGGATATGGTCTGAGGGTTAGTCATGCAGCTACCTTGAAGAAGCTAAGCAGCTCTGGTCAGTACCTTGATGGACAACCTTCTGGAGCAGACTTGCTCAACCTGAAACCCTGCAACTCCCATAATTCCCAGTCAACACCAGCATTTATTTATTTTATTTATTGTTGTAATATAAAATGGGTTGTCATTACAGAAAATCTAGTCTTTCCTGTCAGTATGTTCCTAATTTCTTGGGACCATGAGCAATGTAAATCAGGTCATTCATAATGCATGGGTTGATTAATAATTAGAAAGAGGCTCTGTCAAGTTTTGGGGTCATAAAACATTTGTGGGTTTATATGCCAGTGGCAAGATATTGCATTGGGCCAGTGGCTCACTGTCACTTAGATAATTCCTTGCAATCAGATGATTTGGTGGTTAAGTGGAAGACTGTGATAACATGTGTCTTCTTTAGAATGAAATATTTAATAGTTGGACACAACACTTCTCTAGATACAGAGAGAAGTCATTTGAGTCTTCTTTCAATTTCTATCTGCCAATATACATTGACGATATTACATGACTTGTATTTTGGAGCCAATACAATTAAAACACCTAGTGGGACAAAATAAAAAGCCTGACCACTTACCGTATTTTTTGCTCTATAAGACTCACTTTTTTCTCCCTCAAAAGTAAGGGGAAATGTCTGTGCATCTTATAGAGTGAATATGTGTGTGCAGTAAGTCTGTCAGATGTGCAGCCCATGGGGAAGTGATGGGGAATGTGCCTGTGATTATGTGGCCATTTGATTCAGAATATTTTTTTTCTTGTTTTCCTCCTCTAAAAACTAGGTGCGTCTTATGGTCAGGCACATCTTATAGAGTGAAAAATATGGTACATAAGAGCCACATATATGTGGATGCAGTCCAAAATATTAATAACTGCATTCCTGTTTTGCAATTTTTACCTTAAATTGAAGCATGTTGTTCTCATGGTATTTCACCTCCAAGCGAAGTGTGTTAATGGGTTCCAAAGATAATGTTGCACTTTTAACAGATTTCTTACTTCTTCCAAGGTCTGCCATTAAACCAGAAGGTGTGTATTGAATTTGGTCAACATTGTAACCAGAATCAGATGGGTAGTAACAGTAAGGGACTCCTGGAGAAGCAGAAGCCTAAAAGCAAAAGCAAATGTTGTAATAACAGTGACAAGAACTGGAAGCAGAGAGATACAGAAATTAGGAGTGAATTTATTACATTCAGTATTTACTGGTGACAGGCATGTACTCCCAATTCCCAATATAATTAGCACAGTTTTTCTGAACATATTCAGTGATGTCTGGAAAAATCTTGTGGGTTTCCTAAGAGTTATCAAAGCATGTTCTAAAGGATCAAGTCTATGGAGCAAAACCAGTCTCTTTTTTAGTTGCCCTTGTTGTCAATCAAACTTATATATATATAAGTTATATATATATGCACTGCCATTCAGGACAGGGAACACTTCAAGATGACACATAATGATAACATGCATAAAATAAAATTCAAAATAGAAATGCAATTGTAAAAGCATTGAGTGTTCCACAAAACAACAAATTCCTGCATTGGGCAGAAACCTATAACATAATTCCAGCTATAACACAGTCTGAAAGCCAGTATACAACAACTTAATCCAGAAGTGTGATGGAGCCACTGTGGAAAAGTCCTTTTTCATGTATTTGCCTACCCAACTGCTTTCACCAATGGGCAAGTATAAAGGGACACTCTTCCTGATTAAGTTGAAGGTAGGCTGATACTTGCTGTTGCAAACTGGCAGAAAATATTGCCTAGTGAGGTAAGAGACCCTCTTGATCTCATACTAAAGACCCACAAGCTCAGTAGCAAGTTTTGCCACTGTAGTGCAAGGCAGCTATAGTTTCCAATTCTTTCTATGCCAATTCATTGAATCCCATAATATTGGAAACTGTTAATTTCACTGGGAAATAACACTGTTCTTTATCAAGGCCATTATGTTGGTTGGATGGTGTAAATCCTTGGTGACCTGCAACTTGTTGGTGACCTACAACAGCAGGGGATTGGACCTGAAGGCCTTCTTGGCCCCTTCCAATCCTACTTTTCTATGATTTGATGTTAATGTTACACATTTCAAGTATTCTCTAGTTATATTTGCAGATCTTGCAACTGCTGTTGGTACATTGCTCATACATCTTCCATAGACCATCTTCCATAGACCTTTAGCTGCCTCATTACCCTTAAGGCAGTACTGTATATGGCAGACTCAAAGTTCTTTGTATGCAGCTTATTATCAGGAATGAGTATATAAAGAAAGCTTTTTTGTGGGGCGGGGATGAATATGCCACCTCTAAAATCATAGCTTCTGATTCACATTGTTCAGAACAATATCTTCAACAAAAGAAGAGTCTCTTAAGTGCCATTACTCTCAGTGTGAGACAGTTAAATATAGGTTTTTGCTGATTGGTGCCCATCCACTGATAGAAGGTTATTTCATCTTGCAGAGGCTCCTCTCAGCAGAACGGGTTGGACAACTAAACATTGCTAGACAAGATGCAATACTTCATCAAACAAGAGAGGATACCAATGTTCATATGCTAATAAATAAATATACATATAAATCTACCATATAAACTGAAACACTCTACATCTCACTATAGTAGAGAAGACAATAAGCAGATGACTTACAGGGATGTCAGAAAAACTGCAACAGATTCTACTGAGTCCTAATTCCTATGAATCTAACCTAGCATTGCTTATTCACAGATCACATACACTTGTAGATCTTGAAAAAATGGGGGAGGGTGTTTGCATAAATTTGAATTAGTACACATGCTCCTCCTTCATGGATCACTGCCTTGTTGTGGTGAAGGGGCTTGCGTAGCTCAATGAAGCTATGAGCTATGCCGTGCAGGGTCACCCAAGACAGACAGGTCATAGCAGAGAGCTCTGACAAAACGTGATCCACTGGAGAAGGAAATGGCAACCCACTCCAGTATCTTTGCCATGAAAACCCCATGGACATGAAAACCAAAAGGCAAAACGATATGACAGCGGAAGATGAGCCCCTCAGGTCGGAAGGTGTCCAATATGCTACTGGGGAAGAGCGGAGGGCTAGTACTAGTAGCGCCAGAAAGAATGAAGCGACTGGGTCAAAGCCGAAAGGACACTCAGTTGCTGATGTATCTGGAGGTGAAAGGAAAGTCCGATGCTGCAAAGATCTTTACTCCATAGGAACCTGGAATGTAAGATCCATGAATCAAGGCAAGCTGGATGTGGTCAAAACAAGAGATGACAAGACTGAACATCGACATCTTAGGAATCAATGAACTAAAATGGACAGGCATGGGTGAATTTAGTTCAGATGACCATCAGGTATACTACTGTGGGCAAGAATCCCTCAGAAGAAATGGAGTAGCCTTCATAGTCAATAAAAGAGTAGGGAAAGCAGTACTGGGATACAATCTCCAAAATGACAGAATGATCTCAGTTCGAATCCAAGGAAAACCATTCAACATCACAATAGTCCAAGTCTATGACCCAACCACTGATGCTGAAGAGGCTGAAGTTGACCGGTTCTATGAAGGCCTACAACACCTGCTAGAATTAACGCCAAAAAATGATGTCCTTCTCATCATGGGGGATTGGAATGCTAAAGTAGGAAACCAAAAGATAACCGGAATAACAGGGAAGTTTGGCCTTGGAGTACAAAATGAAGCAGGACACAGGCTGGTAGAATTTTGTCAAGAGAATACGATGGTCATAACAAACACTCTTTTCCAACAACCAAAGAGACGTCTCTACACATGGACATCACCAGACGGTCAACACAGAAATCAGATTGACTATGTGCTCTGCAGCCAAAGATGGAGAAGTTCTATACAGTCAGTAAAAACTAGACCAGGAGCTGACTGTGGCTCAGATCATGAGCTTCTGGTGGCAAAATTTAGGCTTAAGTTGAAGAAAGTAGGGAAAAGCACTAGGCCACTCAGGTATGACCTAAATCATATCCCTGTATATTCATCAGGGATAT